>JAJTJO010000076.1:0-519009 GCA_024550625.1 Dendroctonus valens
GATTTTTTAACAACTGCTGTTTTCAACACCTTTGTCTTGATTTTATATGTTTGTTTGTGATGATTAATTTTCACTGTATTATGCCTTTTTTTCACTAAAGTTTGGTATGTGTTACTAAGTATACATACAGTTGTGGATCGATTGTATATCTGACTAACACGTAATCTTTTCACAGCTAGCTGGAGCTTTGATTTTAGAAACTACAATCTCGAGATGAAATTTGAATGAAACCGTTAAAATATGTTTATTAATTTTTGATAGAATTGCCAATACAATTTTCTTTCAAGTTAACGCTTTTCTAAGTTATTACGACCTTTTGGCATCTTCGGATCCAGTTTATGAGCTATTTATTATGCGAATTGCATAAAGAAATGCAGTTTGGAGTAGATCCTGCACAGTGAACAACTAGGGCTCGATAATTTTTTCAACTTCACTATTTTCATGCCTTTACATCATACAAAAACAAATCATTTTCAGCCCTTCAAATTACTTATAGTGATAATTTTGTCGGTTTTAGTATCGCTGGACCAATCAGTACGTACACTCATTAGGCGGCGGTCCCACAGAACCCCGATGATCACCGGTGACCATTCAAGCTGATTTCCAACTTATGCAATTCCCATTGAACGGTCTCACAGAAAGCTTCACTAGCCATCCACTGCTAACCACCGTTTCCAAATTTCCGACGCGTTCCAAAAATGGTAGTTTACTGGAAGACGGTAATGCGCGCATGCTAATTAGAAATTATGTCGGTTTGGTTTGGGCCTTTTCGATATAGTACGTAAAAAGTGTGGTTAGAATCTTGTAAACAGTGGAAATCGGTGGATGATTGCTGTGGGACCATTCGTTGCAGATTCCCTGATTTTAGTCGGTGGTAGTGGGTGATAGTTGATGACGGTGGTTGCTGTGGGACCGCGGCCTTAGGCTAAAAACAGACTAGGCGGTTTTCGCCGACTCGTCAGCCGCTTCGTCGCATGGGCTAACGTAATTCAATGGATTCACACTGCAAAAGCTGCGCCGCCACCGCCGGGCGTATGGTCGTTCGTTTCAAGTGCCGACTCGTTTTTATTCCTTTGGGCGGTCTATGCTTATAGGACTTTACCTGAATCTGTTCACGCGTTCAAATATTTTCGAGCGGATTGGGCGTTGCATTGAAGCCAGATTGAGCCCGAACATGAAAATCCACATCAACGTCAGCAAACTACTCCTGTTTTATCACCAGTAGAATCAATCCCGAGCTATGTGACAACATTTTCCCAGGAAGATTAAAAAATTAGCCTATTTTAATTTATACTCTGTTTATAATAATAAAAATAAAAATACTTACCTCCGTGTATAACAAGTTTTTTTGCCGGAATACTGTTCCTCATTCGGGTATTCTTCTTTAACAACTGATTTTCCAAAATATGTAGCAATTCGTAAAATGATGGTTTCGACATTCTCATAAAATTGAAAAATGTTGCATCATCCTTGTATTTCGGTAAATATAGTGTTAAATAAACTTTTTGTTTGGCGTTTCTTAATAATGGAATGTTCCCACATGCGCCTATATTTATTCTTTTTTGCTTGACAGTATATAAAACCTAGCAAAATTAATTCTTCCTCTGCATCAGACACATCCATTTCTCTTGCGATACTAAATAAACTATCAACACAACTGGCAACGTTCTACTTTCGAGTTGTTTTGGCACTGCTGTGTGTTTTGTCTCAAGATGCTGCCGACTCCGCAAAAACCGCCTACTCTGTTTTTAGCCTTATAGTGACTCGAAGCGAGACAGGCAATGATTTTTTTAAAGTCGCGCTTTGTATCGCTGAGCCTTAAGGACCTACTAGGAGGACAAGCCAGCAGCAGTTCCAGAAATACTACTTTTGTCAAATATTTAAATGAAAACAATAGCTCGCATCGGTTCTAAAGCTGGTCGAAAAAAAATAAGTAAAACGCAGTAAGCGGGAAAGTGGCCTAGAGCAAGGCGACTCCTCTGAATACAAGCTGATTGATTGACGACGCACCATTGAACGGATCGTCGTGGTTATCTACGATTCGCTCCCATCAAGTTAGCGCTTTGTAAAAATTTTGAACTAAAACTTAATAGCATTAACTCGTAGGAACTTAAGTAACTAACGTATGTTATTGGATTTTGCTAATAACTATTTGACAGTTTTGCATTGGGAATGCTTGAATTAAAGGATTAGGCAATTCCATTTCAGTACATCCATTGTGATGCTTTTGTAATATTTTAATTTATTCTAGTATCCTTTTATGGACGCCTGAAATTGTAACATAAACAAGCAGGTCAAAGTGGTCAGAAAATTATACACTTTGTTAACGATTCTGCAATCAGGATATTGCCGGATATACTCGGATTAAATGTTAGATTTTGCCATAATAAATGTAATAAAAAAATAAATGCCAGATATCGATCGTGGCGGTTCCCGGTGGGACACCCGGTAAAAAGCAAAACGAACTCTTAGTTTGAGTAAGGAGCAGAAATTGCAATAAAATAAATATGTACCTATATATGTTCCATATCCATCATGTGATGTTTCACTTAACATTTTGACAATACTTTATCATCGACTAAATCTATTTAGCTAAGGCTTGTGTACTAGTCAAAATAATTTACGAAAGTTCGTAATATTTTAGGTATATGATAGAATATGTGTTTTAGCCTGCAAATGTGTTCGTGCCGTAGACAAGTTTAGAAAATGTATTAGTGAAGCGTTACTAGTTATCGAAACGTAGGAAGAAGCTAGATTGTGTCTTGATTAGTACCTATAACTTAACATAACATAACTATAAACCCCCTTATTGATCTATCGATCAAGATTTGAATAGACTTATAATTGCCTTTCTTCCTGAAAAAAATCACACGAAAAGTGATATTGTAGATAATGGTAACAATATGTGGGTTCCGGTTTGTTGAACTGGAATTAACGAATTTAGGTAAACATATTTAAGCAATCATATACCTTATGTATTTCTAGTGATATTAATCAAAATCTGTGATCGCAGTTATCATTGAAAATGATCTACATATTTATCAATCACTTTTCAAAACGAAGCATTCCGATTTGTATTCAGCCTTCTTAGCATCTTTTATGATAATTAAATTTTATATCATATAAAATGTTACGAAAATAAGACCAACTCAAAATTACTATCTCTTAAGGCAAAAAACTACGGCTAGCGTGCACGGAGTCTGATGTAATTATTTGAAAGGAGCATTTTCCTGTATAATATAAATATATATTTTATTAAGTATTAGCATTATTGTACCAATTTGTAATTGTACAAATAATTTTAGCTAAATATATAATATTCTGTCTGAATATAAATAAGTCGTGTCTTATTTATGGATTAATAGCACAAATTCATCAGCCTTTTTCATCCACTGCTGGATATATGGCCTCTCCCCAGCGCATACTTCTTGAATGCATCATCCACAACTAACACGGGACCTACATTTTATCGCCGGTTCCGAACGGCACTATGAGAGGGGTTTTAGCAGGATCACTCGTGTAGTTGCCAGCTATTCCTCCACGAGGTGGCCACAGCATAGCATAGCTCCGTGCACAAATATATTCACGGCTTGGCCGAGGTTTGAACCAGGGATCTCAAGCATGGCAAGCAGATGCTTTCGCCACCACACCACTGCGCCCACAATACTTGTCAATAATATGTATTACTGATATTCAGAGAAGTTCTGGTAATTAGTAATTATGTAATATTTGATCGGTAATTTTAGCCGCATATCTTCAGGAATGAAGTCCAATATTGCAAAAGGCAAGTACAGTCTATACGATCTTAAGCTTGGACCAGCAAAAAAATAAAAAAACTAAAATCTGGGTAAGACAATCAGCTTATTCTTTGTGAAACATGGGCGTGGCGAAATATATTTTTAAAAAACGTGTTTTAATTAGTAAATTAATTTAATTTAACTGATCTGAACATTTTTAGTTTAGTTGTTTATTTATTATGTTAATTTGTTTAGTTACGCATGTCCAAGGTAACGGTAAGGTAAGGTATGGAAATAAAAAGAAAATTTAGAAATTGGAGAATTTACGCTTACATAATCATCACTATCAGAGTCTTCAGAACTGGATACAGTCATTAACATTAATCGCCAGAATGCCACACTTATTGACTTATCTATGTAATAATAATAAGTACGTCGACAAAATACCAAGCGTAAAAGAGTGAATTTCCAGCGATGCAACCGACACAGTCTGCTGGAAATAGAGTTGTTTCTTCATATCGACATAAATCTAAATAAGGCACCCAACAATTTGATCAATTAAATTCGAGTATGAAGTACAGCGACCAATCAAATTGTAATATGGCACATCAAGTCCAAGTTGCCCTGATGAGGCGTCGAGGCAACAAGGATCAACATATCCCAGACAAATACGGGAACCGGTCACATACATAATCCATTCTCGGATTTTAGGAACACCATGCAGTAAACCGATTATACCCGAATTTTTACGTTTGACCAAGTAATTTGATCTCAATAGTTTTTAGGTTACTCAAGGCTGCATTTTAGTGCTACGTAACATGTGAAAGCTCTTGTAAAACATACATAGTGTAAATGATTTAACGTTTTTATAAAACACGTTTTGCATCA
This sequence comes from Dendroctonus valens, assembly GCA_024550625.1. Classification (NCBI taxonomy): domain Eukaryota; kingdom Metazoa; phylum Arthropoda; class Insecta; order Coleoptera; family Curculionidae; genus Dendroctonus; species Dendroctonus valens. The sequence continues at coordinate 4,626 of JAJTJO010000076.1, forward strand.
GATTTGGACAAACGGAGTTTCAGTAGAGGTGGGATTGCAATATGACAATTTCAGCTTTTCTCCTTTTCCTCGAGTTTGTCATTGAACAACCATAAAATTTTCGACATTTAAATGGCGTTTGGACAGTGCCAGCATAGATCACCTCTTAGCGCTAGCATGATTTGCGCATTAGCGCGAAACTCTCTTAAATTTAAATAATTTGATAAAATACATAGTTAATAACATAAAATTTGCGTTTCACTTGGTGTACAAATATACACTAAGCAAGTCACGCCAACAGGACCATGCTGCCCCCGCCACCGCCTTCATTAGCGGAGTTTCCTCCGCTGAGGCAGCACGAAGCTGTCCCGACGAGCTCCGCCCACCCAGCCCATGGTATAAATGGGAACGCGGTGGCCATGCTGAGCAGTGTCCAGCGGGAATTCGCCGAGCTGTCGTCGCAAATCAACTTGAGGAGGTGATCAAGGCGGTAAGATTTTACAGCGCTGCATTGAGGGGTTGCGTCTCGAAGACAGACAAATTCCTAGTCTCAGCGCAGTTCTTCAATAAAGATATTAACAGCTTCGATTTTTAAGTATTGATATTGTCAACTGTGTCCTATGAGGATTGGGGAATGGAACTCATGTGGACTCCGGAGTCGTCTCGGCGAGTTCGAGCAGTTCCTCGGGTCTGAGGACGTCGATGTGGCGTTAATCGTGGAAACATGGTTGCGTCCCGGAGACAGAATCACAATCCGGGGGTACAGGCTCGAGCGTGCCGATAGGCCCGGTCTAAGGGGTGGAGTGGCCATAGCGATCAAAGCAACGATCCCATACAGGAGACTGCCATGCAGGCAGTCAGTAATAGAGAACGTTGGCGTTGAGCTTTGTGATGGTGTTTTGACCTACTGTGGGTACTCTACTTCTACTCGCTTACAGGCCACTGACGTTGATCCATTTTTTTCAAACACCAATAGGGTGTTGCTTATGGGAGATTTCAACGCCCGCCATCCACTATTTAATACCCTGGACGGAAAAACGCAGCTGGCAATTTCCTAGCCAGCTACGTTCGCGACAATGGCCTACTAGTTATGTCCACTTCATCTCCAACGCATATCTAAACAGTGGAATAAACCCATCTTTCCTTGATTTCGGAATAGCCAAAGGACTCGCCAATCTCACGGAGATGGTGGTTATAGACGCCCTCAGCAGTGACCATTTGCCCATTTACCTCGACATTAGGATTTAAAGCGCACACAAACGAACGACTTTCGATATTCATACGAAAATTTCGATTTTCGCGAATATCGGAAACGACTACAAGACCTGACGTGTATTCCGGGCCAGATTGATACTGTCGAGGCTCTAGAGCATGCGGTAAAAGGTCTGACCAGGAATATACAACGGACACAGCAAGCTTTGGCCAAAAAGTTCCGAACAGACCGCGGCGCGACAACCTTCCTGAGGAAATCTTGAACCTTATTAAGGCGAAAAATAGAATCAGGAAGCGTTGGCAGCGACTCAGGCAATCTGCCGATCGTATAAGGGCAGCAGAACTTGCACGAGACATCCATAGCGAAGTTTCCGCATACAGGAATTTAACCTGGGCGGAAAAATTGCGAAACTTATTCCCCGTGACAATTCTTTGTGGAAACTGTCGAGAAGTCTACGAAAAGGCTACGAGCAAGTCCCCGCTCTTGTAAAAGAGGGGCGGAGTTACATTACCACCAGCGACAAATGCCAGCTGCTCGCCGACTTTTTGGCAGAAGTACACAAAGTCCAACCAGCCCTTCAGGATAACGAAATAGAAAGACAGACCGCTGTTTTCGTAGAACGGAAGTATCCTATACCACCCTCGATTTTGCATTCCTATATAACAACCCCGTCGGAGATACAATCGTGTCTTCAGCGCCTCCCTAGCCGAAAAGCCCCCGGGCCAGACGGCATCCCTTATTTACTCCTCAAAAACTTACCGCGGAAAACTATAGTGCTAATAGTACAAATAGTCAACGCAGTCCTTAAATTGCAGCACTTCCCACAGGACTGGAAAAACGCTGTAATAATTCCTATCTTAAAGCCGGGCAAAAACCCGACTGATCCCGCCTCTTATAGGCCAATTTCCCTCCTAAACTCCCTCGGCAAATTAACCGAGAAGGTTATCCTATCGAGACTACAGGCAGCAGCCGAGCTTCGAAGTTTAATCCCGGATGAGCAGTTTGGCTTTCGAGCAAGGCACAACACAACGCTGCAGACTGCCAGGATCGCAACGGATGCCTATGAAGCATTTAATAAGCTTCAAAGTACGGTAATGCTGCTTCTCGATATGGAAAGGGCCTTCGACACAGTCTGGCACACAGGCCTGCTGTATAAGTTGTTTGCCGTACATTCACTGCCACTCTACCTAGTTTCCCTTATAGCGTCTTATCTAAAAACCGTACCATCCAGGTGAAAGTGGAGAATTCCACTTCTGCCAAAAGATGCATCGCGGCAGGAGTACCACAAGGTACAGTGATTTCGCCGTTGCTGTATACATTGTATACAGCAGACATTCCAAAACTTCCCACTACAAAAATAGCACAATACGCGGATGATACGGCGATCTACACATCGTCTTTCTATGCTCAGGCTGCGAAATCTCGCATTGCGCATCACCTGAGTTTATTGACGCCGTATTTCGATAAATGGAAACTTAAAGTGAATCCCAGGAAGACTGAACTTATTATCTTCTCGCGCAAATTTACTAACAATAAAATCCTATCGCCACTCATGGTGCAAAATACTCCAATCCAGCCAGTAAAAGAGGTGAAATATCTGGGACTCAAACTAGACACCCGACTTCACTTCAACAAGCATGTTGACTATGCTGTACAAAAGACTTTCATGGCCCGAAGAAAGTTGTACTCTCTTCTGGCGCCAAATTCATTTCTGTCGCCTCAAAACAAACTTCTGCTCTACACCTCCACCATAAGCCCCATACTGGCCTACGGCTTCCCTGTCTGGCACTCTGTCTGTGATTCCACGAGACGACGTGTTCAAAGGACCCAAAATAGGTTCCTGAGAGGCGTCCTATCGGCTGACAGATACACCAGAATAACCGAAATGCACGAAGCTACAGGGATGGCCTATATAGCCGACTATATAGATACCATCGCTAAAAAATTTTATCATAGCGGAGTGCAAGGCTCAGTCCTTACGCGAAATATCACCCAAGTAAGAGCAAACGATCGCCCAACCCATGGTCCCCTGTATAAGCGACTTCCCATATTTTATGAGGATTTTGTCCCTGACAGTACGTGACGACAAACAAACATTGCCTGCCAGTTGCAGACAGTCGTTTCTAGCGGACTGGAAACGCAGAAATCCAACATAACGTGACTTGACGGGTTCGTCCTGCCTCGTTCTGGCTGGTGTTGGCTGGTCCTTGCACCGATCGGGGCGGGGGCGGATGGATTTGGTCATCTAGTTGAAACTGCCGGCGGTTAACGCCACGGCTGACAGTATCAAACTCAAAGGTCGAAGCAAAAGGGGTTTTGGCTTCCCTTCAGGAAGACCTTTTTCCTTAATGAATGCCCCTCGAATAAAACGAAAACCGCCACTTCAAGACTATCTCCTGACGTTGTCGTGCGTATGGCTAGATCGGGAATGTCCATGTTAGGGCACTGCCCAGGTAATGGACGACTTAGCGCGCCTATTTAGATCATGGGCAAAGAGCAACCGGCCGAACATCTGGCTAGACATGGGTGTTATGTTTTTTTTTTAAGTTTGTTTGTGAATTTTATTAATGGGAATGTTCAATAAATTTTTATCTATCTAGCTATCTATACACTAAGCTTAGATCGCACTTCACCTGGTCCGCACTTAAGATTTTGGTGCATCGCGTGTTATTTTCAGATTAAACCCAGCTAATAAGTACAACTAAGCTCTAAAATGGTAGATAGCCCCTGATTTATTTCATCTTGCCATTGTTCGATAAAATGTCTTCCGAAGTTTAATAAAGGCCTTAAGCCGAAAGGGATTGGCAAGTATTAGTTTTAGTAGCTCGCCGGTAGGAGACTGGCGTGTAAATGACCGTTGCAGAAACAATACATATCTTCTTTAAAGAACTTTAGCACTCTTCAAGAGATAAACTGAATGAGGAGAATTAAAAAATCAGCGGCTTTGCTACTACTGGGTGACTTAACCACATGGTTAAGAGCGAGATTCGGAAATACTACCAAAATAACTGTTGCGTTTTTCCAAATAGGACGTATTGACTTGATCGGACTATCCGAAATTGTTTAACCCACGAGCACTTTATCGGGGTTTTACAAATCGATATGACTATTTAGTCATTACTAGCTCAGATCTAAATTTGCTAAGCAGTGGTTCAAAAGTGTTCCTAATTATATTGTCGCTTTGTACCTCAACAGCACCACTACTAGTGTATTCCAGTGGGTTCTCTTGGCTAACTTTCGAAAGCATCAATCCGTTCGTTCTAACCCGTGAATATCTCTTCTAGTCTCTGTTTATCTTCTACAATAACGCATTCTGGTCTTTGCGGCAATTATTCTCTTGCTCTGCTTTTAGATACCTTCTTTTTCAGTTGTTTCATTTGCCAGCAAAAGACTGCTAGTATAACTCACTCTTCAAATATTATTCACCCCAATATCACTGCTCTCACTTGTCACGGTTTCCGAGCTTTATTAAAATTTGCTTTTCTTTACAAAAACTATTATATAATTTAAAAATTAAATGTTTTATAACTAATTAATATTGTAACGGCATGTGGCGTAGATCCCCTTTATTCGTTCGAATTGCGAGCCTCGCTCCTCAGAGATTTCCTCAGGAATGGGATTCACGACCCTTTCCTTGTGCAATAGGCATGTCGCCAAATGTACAATGACGTGCCCTTTGGTGGATCTAACGACTAACACCTACTTTCATGGACTCTTTTCTACAGAATGTTTTTGACCGCCCTGAACATCTTTTGCAGGTACCTTTGAAATAATCGTGCGCGGGACAAAAGTGCGCCGGAGTACGAGGGTATTTCGGAGGGCGATCATAAAAAACGGATTGACCAGGGAGTTCCGAAGAAGTGCAACCTGAAGCGGTACTTAAATTACAAAAGACGACGCCACGCCAAGCGGCAATTTTAGTAACGCCGGATTTTGGTGTAAATCCTTTTCTTTTCCGGGGCATCTCTGCCCCTATAGACAAAAAACTCTTGAGCCAAACGCGGTAGAATTGTGCGCGACGAAGGTACGCGAGCCATAGACTCATTATCATTATTGTTCTTGTTATTTTAGTTAAGTTCTTCTAGTTGTTTTTCTATTGCTTGTGTGTGGGTTGCTCCTGGGCAAACAATAAACTAAGGGAAATAGACTATTTCAGGGGAGTATGTTCATAAACGTTCAGTTTAGGTTTGATTTTTACGCATCCACCAACTTGTCCAATATGCAGGGATAGGGTCGTGATTCCCGTTCCGGGACGGAATCTCTGCAATTATCTTCCGCTCGCAACTCGAGCACATGGAGAGAGGATCTACGCCACAACAGGCATTTTAAATAAAAATAAATGCGCAAGAGATACGTCAGGTACATATTTTGGTTTGTACCCCCCTGAAATGGTTTATCTCACTCGGTTTACTGTCTCTGCCAGGAAGAAATCCAACACCCACAAAAACCAAACAAAATGATATAAAAATGATGGTCTATATTGTCTATAGCTCACGTATCCGAGTCGCACAATCGCTTTCGACACTGGCCTAAATTTGCGGCAACTTGAAGCAGAAATGTCCGAGAAAAATGCAACAAAATTGGCGTGGCGTCGTTTTTTGGTACCGAAAACCCTCGTACCGCTCAAGGGTGCACTTCCTTCGGGGGATCGAAGGGACGGTCTTCGATCGATCCTTTTTTTTCTGACCGCACTCCCAAAAATCATACCAAGAGCAACGTCGTCTTATTTCAAGAGTCTTTTATCAAGAGTATAGAAAAAAATGTTGATGACGGTCGAAAAAACTGCATTTAAAAAATCTTTATTCAAATATTAATTCATTCCAATGTATTCCTGGGTTTCAGTCAATTTTATTGTTTATTATTTAAATGTTACAGTACGTAATGTTACAGTACGTAACGTTAGTGCGTTTCGGTGTCTTTATCCACCATCATCAGTTTGTCTAAAATATATATTTACAGTTATCATCAATTTAAATAGAAAACTTTCACCAAAATTCACATATTAAAATACAAATCACACACATATTAAAAAGTACATCCAGAACATTGGTTTTCAGGTGATGAGTCAGGACAAACATGTCTGGGAAAATACTAGAATCTATTGTTTAGAGATCTAAATTTAATGTCATCAAATATTAATGAAAAATTTTAGAAGACTTTTTATTTCTGTTTCAACGATATATTTCTGTTTCAACATTAAACATATGTTCTTATTAATGACTCGGTCAGTAATTATCACTTTTATTTTTCGTACATAGCTTCATAGCACAACATCCCTCACCTCCCAGGAAAATATATTCATTATTATAAATTAATAATTTAGAATAATATTTTCGTCTATTTGGTAGCCATTTGACCACTAAATCACCTTAGAAATGGCAATAGCCGTTTTGCACCCACATTTAATAGCCTCCGAAAGTAGTTTATAATAAGGTGCTTGCTCGGCTCCTTGGTCAATACCTAAAACAAAGAACCCACATTCTATCACATGCATATTTTTACATTTTCTATTTTTTATCGAAAGTAAACGCAACTTCTTTCCTCAGCTTGCGTATTAATGTTTGTATCTAGTAGCAGTGTTAGTGTGCAAAGTAATAGAACGGTCGGGATGTAGCCGTGCTTGAAATATTACATGATACTAAGACGACTTTAGACATTACTTTGGCATTCAGCAATTTAGTTACCGCAACTTTCCCGTTTCCAAAAGAATCGATTTGCTTGTAGTGTAATACATGGCAATCTCGTCTATGATGTTTAAGATTTGGCCAATTTAGAGTACCCAAAAGATAATTTTTAAACCTGGTACATTTTTTAAGTTTTGAAGAGAATTTGAACTTTTGACCTGTTGAAATACGGTTTTTTCGTAAATATTTAATAAGAATGTATTTTCTCTAAATAGAAAATGTTTATCATGTTAATCGACTGTAATTCTACAAACGTTAGTCGGGTTCAAAATTCATCATTTGGAAAAATCCATAATAAAAGTAAATCCTTCAAATGCGAAATATTCAAAACGGTGGCAAAAAGTTAACATAAAAGACGAATGTTTAATTAATAACTAGTAACATATTAAGCTTAATATACTCGTTTAGTAATGGCTGGCCAAAAATACCTAATATAAATAATTTAGACCTAAGAGACCATACAACGGATGATTTGATTAATGATGGTTTGGCAGGCCGTAAATTAAGCATATGTGTATATTCCAGAAATTCTTAGTTCAGTTTGTTTACACTTTTGTCAGATGCTTGAAGTTTACCTGTATCGTGATGTTCTTGTTCTTCATTGCGAAACTTTGTAATAACTTCCATTAATTCTTTGTTACATTCAGGATCGTCCAATAGAGTTCTCAGCTGGTCATTGTAATGCTCAACAATTACCGTCTCAACTGCAACCGTGCAAGCCATGGCGGATTTTTCACCTAGTAATGCCGTACCTATATATGGTAAACCGAATTTCAGAAACACTGGTTATGAACCTATTTTTATCGATAAATACATATTTATCGTAATGACCCCTCTTCTGAAAGGGGCTTATTTTACTTTAGATTCTTAAATGACACTTTACGTCGATTGACACCCCATTTGTAATTATTTTTAATGCTTATTGTTATAATTTTCCCTTCTAATCTTGCCTCTTGTTAAAAAAGTACGTTTCCTTACATTTACAAATTTTGTATTTGTAATAAAAGGGTTGTTCAACATTTCGAGGGATTTTGTTACAAATTTCGATGAAATTAGACGGCTCTTCAATGATACGTGGCCTGAGTATTCCAAATAATACAACTGAGTGACTACCAATGGCCACACTGATACCTGATCTGACGCAAATATTTTTCTTGTTGAGAAATTTAATCTTAAAAAATCCATGTATTGCTACAATTTTTAATATTTTAGAACGTTGTTCAAAATAATTAGAGCCCAATTTATTTCACAACTGATAAGAAAAGTGAAAAATTTTACCAGCGCCCAAAGCAAATGCCGCTAGATCCCAAAAAGGCGCCATGACAGTTGGTCGAACAACGGTGTTTCCTTATAAGTTCTTCAACTTAGCCCTATGGTGTTTCTCCTGCTGCCACATATGCTGAATCAATGGCCCTTTTGACGTACTTCCCAACACGGCCATTTGCCCTGCATATATTCTATCTGCGCTAAAAGCAGAACTACATTGATATTTCTAAAAATGTATTAATTCTTAAATGGGAGGATGAATGCACCCCAGAAGTTGATACACTATGTATTCATAAAGTAAATTATTTGAGACAATGTTACTATAATAGGATAATGTCCATTTTGAAATACACATGGCGCAAAGATAAGTTGCTTTGATAGATTGACCATATTTAGCGTTTTTCTTGCGCTAAATGCGAATTATAAAATATGGCCTATCTTGTACGGGACACTATTTATATTTAATACGCAACACACATACTGGCTATTTTTTATTTGTTATAGGAACTATTTGTTATTCGATTTGACGGGTTCACTAATAAGTTCAATGTCCTCCACTCGAGCTTCTTTCGAGAGCTCTATAGTAAGACGTTCGAAATGCCGGTCGAATTCTTTCTGACAAAACTTGACCCTGTAAAAAATGTTTTGGAACTCGGTTCAATGGTTGCAAGCACTAGTGCAGCACAAGCTGTGCCGCTAAAAGCTCAGGTGATCCGCCATTTTCGTAACGCAGTAGAGCATGGACACGATGCCCAAGGAGCCTACTCTTTGCCATGGTTATAAGAAAGTTGTAAAAAAATACACAGCCGCTAATTATCGGCATTGGTGCACCGATACTTCCAATGACATGTAAAGATCTGCATCAATTGTTCCATGGAAGACTCAACAAAGTTATCCCGAGTCTCCTCAACGTCCCAGAGTACCAAAATACCTTTTTGAGATGTTGCTTGTTGGTACTATGGGACTATTTCCGCCCGAATTACGTTCAGAATACTCCCTTCTTATTGAGGATATATTTATAAAAAACCCCGAGACCTTTTCGTTGGAACGAGTACTCGCACATGGTGTAGTTTGCATCCCGGAAAACAAAGTATTTACCAGATATGGAATTTCCTAAATTATTATTTCACATTAGGGAAGTGCATTTAGCTCAAACGCTATGCTTTAGCTCTATAGCAGAAAAAAAGCATTACACCGTTTTTTCTTAGTGCCCTGATCAAGTAGTCGGGGTACCTGTGTGCCCGTGTGAACCAGTAACACCACCCCAAATTATCCCCTCCGTCCACAAAGAATAATGGCAAACTCAGGTGTTAATTTTAGTATATGGTTTGTCGAACTTTAATTGTTGATGTACTTTTTTATTATAAATTTTTCCATTTTTCTTCTCTTTTGTTGTTATTATCGTATTTCAAAAGAAATTCAAGGGCTTCCAGTCAATTTTATTGTTTATATTTAAAATGTTACTAATAAGTTTCGGTGTCTTTTCTCCACCATCATCAGTTTGCCTAAAATATACATTCACAAATCGTCATTAATTTAAAAACAAGAGCTCTGTTAAAATATACATACTAAAATACAAATTATAAACATATTAAAATCGTTTAAATCTCTTGGGATCACAGGTGATGAGTCAGGACAATCATGTTCGGGAAAAGACTAGAATTTATTGCTCAGAGCTTTAAAATTTACTCACTTACTTACCTTTGGCAAGCCATTGAAAAATTTTTACTATGTCTAACATCGAGCGAGAATAAAAAACTGTTTATAATATTTGGCATTTTTCTTCGCATTCTGAGGATATTACTTGGTCTGCATTTCTTCAATATACCAGGTGTTCATATTTTATATTTTCATTCAATTAGTGTATTATATACAGAGCTAAGATTGTCTGTGTCTGATCTAAAATTCATTGCATTCTGATGTTTTTTAATTTGTATCATTTCATGGACTCTTCTCTGATTATAATTGTCTTCATTCATTAATATTTTTGTGTTATCAAAATCAAAATTATGTAACATTTGTATATCAGCAACGATTGAAAACCTCGTAATGGAAAGTTTAGAAGAAAAAATAATACCTGATTTGAATGTTAAGTGTGGATTTTTTAAAAGATACGTAGATGACTGCATAATGTGCCTGCCAAATCATAAAATTCAATACACACTGGATAAATTTAATGCCTGCCATAACACCATTAAGTTCACCATTGAAGGACAAAGACAACTCAATAAACTTTTTAGATGTGACGGTTATGTATGACAACAAAATTGGCACATTATGAATATAGAGCAAAAAATCTTGAAAAAATAAAAAAGATTCTAATAATGAACAACTATCCCAAATCATTCTTCGAATCGATCATAAACGAAGAATAAATAAAATTTACAATTCAAATAAATGTATCAACATAAATAATAATAATAAAAAAAGGTGAGATCAAGTATATATCATTACTGTATATTCCGGAAATTAACATAAAAATAAAAAATATTTTCAAACCACATAATATTACTACAGCAGAAAAAACTAAAAACAACTTAGCAAATGAATGTTTCACAAAATTTAAGCCTAGAAGTGATAAGTTAAACACACCTAATGTAATATACAAGATTGACTGTTTGAACTGTGACAACACATACATAGGTCAAACAGAACAATATTTAAAGAAAAGAATATACGAACATAAATATAGCTTAAGGAAGGTTAACGAAAATGGGACAGCATTAGCACAACATGCACAACAAATGTTACATAATTTTGATTTTGATAACACAAAAATATTATTCAATGAAGACAATTATAATAAGAGAAGAGTCCATGAAATGATACAAATTAAAAAACATCAGAATGCAATGAATTTTCGATCAGACACAGACAATCTTAGCTCTGTATATCATACACTAATTAATTTTTTTTTTTTTTTATTTAATTAAACTCCCCGTAGGACATTTACTAACATTACGATCTGATCAAAGTTGATCAATGAGTAATTCTGTTCTAACCTAAACTAATTAAATGAAAACATAAAATATGAACACCTGGTATATTGAAGAAATGCAGACCAAAAGTGATATCCTCAGAATGCGAACAAAAATGCCAAATATTATAAACAGTTTTTATTCTCTCGCTCGATGGTAGACAAAGGAAAATTTTTTTCAATTGTTTGCCAAAGATGAAGGTGGAAACAGCCATACATGTAAGTAAATTTTAAAGCTCTGAACAATAAATTCTAGTCTCTTCCCGAACATGATCGTCCTGACTCTTCACCTGTGACCTCAAGAGATTCTAACGATTTAATATGCTTTTAATTGTATTTTAGTATGTATATTTTAACAGAGCTCTTGTTTTTAAATTAATGACGATTTGTGAATGTATATTTTAGACAAACTGATGATGGTGAAGAAAGACACCGAAACGTATTTGTAACATTTTAAATAATAACCATAAAATTGACTTGGAACCCAGGAATTTCTTTTGAATTATGTTGAAATACAGTCAGGAAAATATATACAATAATTAATCGTGATTGTTTAGTTTATGTTTTTTTCTTGCGTTCCCTATATTCCTACTTATACCTTAACTAGATAAAAACCAGAACATTGAAATAAAAGTGTTCTCTGTTCTTTTGATGTTTTCATCATCATCAATTCTCTGTTTTCAAAAATTATAACTATGGAATAAGATGTAACTAGATATGTTTCCCACATTGTGTGGAAGAATCCAAGATTTTCTATTTGAAAACAATAACAACGTTGTAAAGTTCAAACCACGCAGCCGCATTTGAAAGAAAACTTGACGGTGCATTTTTAACAATAGATTATTGCGCAGGATATCCATTTACTGATGTTATTATTCGTGTTATCTGACTGACAGTAAATCTTAGGACCTAGGACTAGTTTTCCACACGTCCTTTTTTGAGAAATTGCTGTTTCTGCTGGCGCCTTGTTGATATTTTCACATCGGCTTAATAAGCTTAAATTAGAAAAAAAAAAACTCGAGTCGCTATTTCTAATATGAAACCCAACTTAGCTCATTAGTCGTTCGATTCTAAGATAGGAATGAGTTAATATCTCGTTAGTCTTGGAATACGTTTGCGGTGCAATTCTGTATTTGACAATATACATTTTATCAATTGCTTTAGAGTGCACATGATAGCCTCATAACTCTCATATCGGCAAGTATCCGAAACTCATAATTGCGTCAATTCTTAAAAATATGCATTTGTTGATTTGTGGTATAGCATCGTCTTATCCACCAGAAGTGGTACGTATATTTGTAAATATGATAAGGTTTTTGGCAAATCGGCCATATATACAGGGTGAGTTTTTTTCAATGACCAGTACAGGGATCTTCGGAACTAGAGCAGTTACGAAGAAGGTCAAATGGACAAGGAATTGTGGTTTCGAATGCTCTACTCGAAACCAAATTTATTGTACTGAAATTTGACAGCTGTTAAGAGATATTTGGGAAAAACTTATTTATGGTAAAATTTTAAATTACTCCTAGTTCCGTTGATATTAATTTGACAGGAAAACATTAAATAGAAAACTTGTAGGAAATTGAATTCCAAAGAAAATGGCATAAGACATTTCTCCAAAATAACTGTCATTTTTGACACATAACACAAATTTGAGTTTTTTTAAATGGCAACCATACTTGATTATTACTTTACCGAATAGAGCATTTTATTACGTTTTCAGTGATATATCACATCGTTAGGTTTTTTGTCGAGGCAATTTATACTTTTTCAATTTAATTGATCGAAGTTAGCCATGGAAAATAGTTAAGACATAGCATTGTTTCCATAGCAACAGATAATAACATCACCTTTCAATTTTTGACATCCAAGTTTAAATTCAACTTAGAAATCTAAGTTAGTTTTATTAGAAAAGCGCGACGTCATTGAATATTTTACAATAAAAATTAAAGTTTCTATAGTTAAATTTTAATTATTATTGGTATGATTTGATTTTTATAATAAACACTTTAAATGAGCAGCCGTCTTAATTATAATAAAGTTATTGCCAACTTTAACATAGTTGTCAAAATAAATACTGAAGCATTATGTTATTATTTGTTACTATGGAAACAATGGTGTATGTCTTATACTAAAGTCAATGGCTAACTTCGATCAACTAAATTGAAAAAGTATAAATTGTTCGCAGACACTTTATTTTCGAAAAAACCTAACGATGTGATATATCACAGAAATCGTAATAAAATGCTGTATTCGGTAAAGTAATAATCAAGTATGGGTGCTATTTAAAAAAACTCAAATTTGTGTCATATGTCAAAAATTACATTTATTTTAGAGAAATGTCTTATGTCATTTTCTTTGGAATTCAATTTCCTACAAGTTTTCTATTTAATGTTTTCCTGTCAAATTAATACCAACGGAACTAGGAGTAATTTAAAAATTTACCATAAATAAGTTTTTCCCAAATATCTCTTGACAGCTGTCACATTTTAGAAAAATAAAATTGGTTTCGGGTAGAGCATGGAAAACTACAATTCTTTGTCCATTTGACCTTCTTCGTAACTGCTCTAGTTCCGAAGATCCCTGTACTGATCATCGAAAAAAAACTCACCCTGTATATAAGTCATCTTTATTTTTCATAGAAATAGGCTATCGACCTATCGGTCTTTCTGCCCTTGTTTTGTACAACAACAACAACAACAACATCAGCCTTTTTCATCCACTGCTGGATTAGGCCTCCTCTCGCGCATACTTGTGGAACGCATCATCCACAACTACACGGGACCTACAGTTTATCGCCGGTTCCGAACGGCACTTGTTTTGTACATGCAGTCTTAATCTAAATAAACGAATAAAGGTAAAAGTTATCTTATTCCAGGTTAACAATTTTATAATTCTAATTCTGAAACAGGAATCTTAAGTTTATTGTCCAGTAGTCAGTTACGATTGTAAGCGTTCGAGTAGCGTTGATGTAGGGAAACGGAAGCGGGATTGTCTGGTTGGTCTTGTAAGACGAAGGGGATTCAGTATGATCCAGTTGTAGGGGTTGTTTGTCCATTTTATATATTTGTCATGTTTGTGCGTTCGTATAGTAGTTGGGTGGAGGGGTTGTGTAGTGGGTTTTGGGGGTGTCTTCGTGTTATTAGTCTTATTGCAATTTGTTCTGTTGTTTGTATATAACGTTTTGTCCTTTCTGTTCCGTTGGTCATGAGTATATGTCCATAGTCTAGCAAGGGTCTACAAATAGCTTTATATATTTTGGTTGCGGTATTTGTGCTAATTCCTCTGTCTTTGTAGGTTAGTGATCGGAAATGTTTTGGTCTCTTTATTGTTTCTGCTCTGATGTTTTTTAATCGCAAATTCTTCAACCAAATTCAATAACAGGTATGTAGGGAATTTTTGGTTTCAAGTCCACTATTTATTAAATCCACTGAGATATGATTTGTCCCCCACGATTAGCGGCTCATATTCGTGAAACAGCCTGTATGTCTCACGAAACAGTCTAACTCAATATACCTCTGCAACATTCGCATAATTATAGTATTTTTCGTTCAGCAATTGGTCGTCAGCAATTTTCATATGGCGATATTACATTACGCACTTTTCCCCGATTTAATGGCCATTAAAAGTGGGGCAATTATGGAAGGTCACCACATATGAGCCTAAAGTGTGCAATCAGGGTGCGATCGATAAATCTTACAATATCTTGCGGGCTGACCAATTTATTGTGAAAACAATATCGAACTGGGTGATTCGGGGAAAAGTGAGTAGTGTAATATCGGCAATATGCATGCTTAACCTTGTAACTATGGCATATTCTGTGCCATAGTGCAAGAGTTAATATGAATGGAACCAATTTAAACCTGTCGGGGTCTATAAGATTCCATACCCAAATTTAAAGCCGCAATTTTAGAAATTACTGTTTTGCTCATACCACTCGTTTGCATAGAAAGAGAGATGTGGTATGTATCACAAGACTAATTATAAAATTGCAGTCTAAAACAGGGTATTACAATATCTGGAACTATTTTAAATTAATGGTAAGCTAATATTTAACTAAACGAACCCGAGTTCTCCAGCATGATCAACCCTAATGATTTGATCCAAAGTTGCTTTGCTGGTGTAAAAGCGACGATTTGAAACTCCTGTGGACGCATTCATCATACGGACGAGCCTCATATTTCCAAACTGATATTAAATTGTACTACTCCAAAATAGCACAGGAATCTCTAATATCCAAACTAAAAATATTTGATTAATATAAAATTAAGCAGGTTAATCCAAAAACACCTTAGTTGATAGAACTAAATAATACATCGACTGTTGCTTTTAAAGCATTTAGTTGCCACTTAAAAGCAATTTGTATTTTTCTAACAACACTAAACTGAGGTTAGAAATGTGCTACGGATAAGAGGAGCCTTATCCACTAGGTTATCGTAGCATCAGCCACTGCCATCACACCATCTAGCTGCGAGGTAAAGAGAGGATCGAATTATTTAAAAGGAAAATGAAAATTTTTTTTAATAACTGTTCACTCAATTGAATATGAAATATATGAAAGATAGCAAAACATCGCTTTGTTTATTAGGAAGTTGACTAGTTGTCCCTTTGACAATTACGGTTATTTAGCTTGGTTCCACAATGTTTGCATAAAATGCTAGCCCAACCCCTTTCTCGCTTTTTCAGAAACTGCTTGTAATTTGATTTTGATAATTACTGAACACTGCGCATGCCGTGAACTATTAGCAGAACTGAATGATTACTTGTGTATGTCTACAAACATTAATAAATGTCTCGAGAGAAACGTTAAGAAATGCATCTGAGATATTTAAAAATGTTGCAAATGTTTTATTGAAACATTGCTGAAGAGGACATTATGGATAGCGTTACGCAATCTTTTAAACGTTCCTGCCATGTTAGTGGAGTGTAAATTGAAATGTTTCATGTTTCTAATTTATTGTAGTAGAAACATATCAGATTTAAAAAAATGTTTACTAGGTACATGGAACTCGATGTCAATTTATTTTGTCCACCGATTGCACCATCGTATCTAAACTAAGATTTAGCTAGCGCTAAACTTGGTTTATCAAGCGTAACACAAGCAGTTCTACGGAGTCTACTCCAGAAAACACATTTATAAACGTGCCTTTAGACGAAAAACGTCGAAAACTGTGGCTTCAAATGGCACGACGAAATGTGAAAAAAGAAGATAGGATTTCAAAAAGATATTGACAAAAACACGTATTTTTGCTGTTTTTAAATCCATCGTTGATGCAAAAATGTAATCCGTTTAAAGAAAATCCAAAAATGACAAAACAGTAAATCTTTGCAATTTAAACTTTTTATATTCTTTGTACAGTCACTGGTTAAAATTTATCGGCCCGTCTAGTAATTTTTTATTCAATCTGAGAACAAACAGTTGTATACTAAATTTGTAGCTAATCAAGGGTAATTCATTTTTATGTATTCAATTTTTATACGTGCTTATCCAAAAATACGTAACACACCAAACTTATATATTTTTAGCTTTATTTTTTTATTTGTGATTATAAATCATAGCCAATGGCCCTACACAAACTGAAAAACCCATTGTCTTTTCACTTTGTGATGCCACATAGTCTTGGCACTTCGATCACTATTTGTTTCTTTTCTTCGTTCACCATCATGACAATCGAATAATTCTTCGAACGAACTCTATGCTATGGACATATTTTACATTTTACTATTCCAATCTCACTTTCTCGTTTCAGCTGCACATATCCAACAGCAGCATCTCCATAACTTTCCGTCTCAGATCTATATTAGAAAAATAAACTAAATCTTTCCAGATTTCCAATAGTATTTCAAGCATTTTCAAAAAATTGTAAAAGGAAATACTTTTTATTTTTATTCAGAGATCCAATAATTAAAGCAGAAATACCGCTTACCTTTTGGCTTTTACTCCACGTTGTTCTACGGACGTAAACAATTTGCTTGTATTAAAAACTCAGCCACCATGAACGAATCTACCACTGGCAAGCTATCTGATTGTGCTTTTAAAAAACTGTACAGAAGATCATACGATTTAAATGAACACACGGGCTACGTGACGTCAGACCAATCACATAGCGTTTTCGCATGACGTCACTTTGATAAATGTGAAAGCCCATTAAATAGCAAAATGTTTTTTCCGGACTTTTTCTTTCAGTGTACAAGCAACAAAACTTGTATTCTAGTAGGTCTTTAATCAAAATAAATTTCATGCAAAGGGTCCATTATGTTGACGAGGCGTCTTGCCGATTTGGTGGAGGAGGAATTTATCCCGCTTAGCACCGACAATGACGAAGAATTGTTGAAGCCAGAAAATTTATTTGCGGACTAAACAAACCCCGAAGATGTTGCTGTGTTTGATTTTATTCTGTGTAGATTCGTTTACGATGAAGGTGCGAAAAGGGAAACGAGAAAATACTTTATAAGCCAAATAATTTCAAAAGGTCACCAAGAACTGGACTAGTCGTCCTTCAGAAAAAAATTAAATTTCTTCGTTTTTCCAAATGCGGCAGACGTGGTTACAATGTTGCCAATCCAGATTAAGAAAAAGGTTTCATTACTTGAAGAAAAACGAGAAAAATTCTTTTTTAACGACTTGTGAAAGACTGTAAAGCGCGTTAAATTAATGTGTAGGGTCGCGCAAAGCCGAAGTGATTCGGCTCTCAGGACCAAAATGTTCCAGGTTGCAGGACGAAAATGTATCGTCTTGCAGGACCCAATTCGGGGGGGGGGGGGGGATTTGTGTTATTCGAAGGGCAAGTGTTTGAGAGTAACTTAGGGCCAACTGCACCGTTTTCATCATTTACTTGCCCATTTATTTTTGCTTCACATATGTCCATTGCCACCATTTGCCCATTTATTTTTTATAGTTTATTGAATAATCTATTGGTATATTTGTATATAAGGATACATCAAGTGATATTACACGGTGGTTGTTTGGTATTTTTTGTTTTTTCGTCGTAGCTAATTCTACTTGCATTATCAGCGCGAAACGCCAAGGGAAGAGTTTATATGTTTATTGTCATTTTATTAACTCTTAACTCCTAATTAATTACATTTGGTGTCAACAATGCCGAAAAGATACAGCGAATGCGAACAGCTTTTAATTGTCAAGCTGATAAACTATTTTCAGCGTCCAAAAAATGCAGGAAAACCCCTTTTGCATGTGGATTCAGTGTACAATGTAAGTAAATATAACCTTATTTTACTTGATTATTTAACCAAATTGTATAAACATAATACATTATTTTAAAGAAAGTATCTGATGCTCTGGAAGTATCACTATCCACTGTACAAAAGTTATCAACGAATGGTGTCCAAAGGGATCATGAGTACAAAGAGTCCCTAAATACTTCCTTAATGTTATCCAGAGGTCCACCACCACCAAATACATTCAACAACAACGAAGGGCTACTTTATTCAAATATCGAAAATATTTTAAAGAAATTAAATAATATATAGCCTTTAATATAGTGTTGCTAGATTCATATATTAATATGGGAGTCCCTTTGTCGTAACTCGCCGAGCTGTCAACAACAATCAGCTGTATATACCTCGGTGGGAGAAACACATGCGATTCAATTACAAACGTCCCTCATCAACTGCCTGACAGTTTTTGTCTCTCAGACTCAAAATCACATTTTGAGACGTAACGTTGAACACTGAGTGCTCAAACTGTACACTAGTAGAGACGCGAGAGTAAACTTTGAGAAGTTGAGAGATCAATTTGAGAATGGAGAAGTAATAAACCCGAGAGAATTTTATGCGAACTGACTTCGTGTGTCGTTCATGCGAAGTCGCACGGGCAAACTCACAATGGATATCACCTGCAAGGGCGCATTATTTCCGGAATTTACCATTTAGAAGATTACGAGGCCAATGACTCGCTCTTGGTGTGTCCAAATTGGTGTCATGTTTTATTTATTTGTTTGATATGTTGAAGACACAAATTTTCTGGGAAATGTATTGTTATTTTAATTTATAATAAGTAGGTACTTAATACTTACTTATAAGAGTTTTTTGTTAAGTAAAAATATCTACTTAATAAATAAAATTGTTCTGAACCATTAGTTTTTGTAAAATCTATTTCAACTTGGTTAAACACAGTATATTTTAATATACAGTGTTTTAATATTTATTTAATAACTTATATAATATATACAGTGTTTTAACCAAGTTGATCTATAGTGATAAACCATAAGCCCAACTTGGTTAAAACACTATACTTTAAACGTGTATTTTAACAATGTTAAAGTACACGTTTATACGTATAAACTAAAACGTAGCTTTGCGCTTCAGTGATACGACACGCTTGGCGGCCCATTTTTCTTCTCCTGTCTTTTTTAAGCCTTTCAATTTGCGAGTCTGAATTTTAAGGATTTCCTGTTTTCCAACATGTATACGTCCATGAGTTGTGCCAAACACATCAATGCTAATATTCTTCTTTTTATTAGCCATTAATTCTCTAGCCTTTTTACATGCTTCTTGCATTAAATCGGGCGTTGCTGGTTTTGTTCTTCTCAATGAAAAATCTATCCGGGGACCTAAAAAAACAAACATTTAGTTCAATTGCAGGTTTCAACAATACAGGGTGTCCCACAAATATGGGCTGCTATCTGTAAGTCGACAAATTCAGTTACAATAAATTCGATTATTTCAGTCATCCATAACAACGCTATGGAAGAAAACATTGTATGGTATTAATAAGCGGTAATTTGATAATTCTCAAAAGAATTACAGCGATTATTTCACTCATCCATACTGATGCTATAGAACAAAAAAGGTATTTATAAGCGGTAATTCGATAATTTCCAAAAAACTTTCAGCGATAATTTCACTCATTCATACTAAAGCTATAGGGCAAAAAAGGTATTAATAAATGGTAATTCGATAATTTTCAAAAAAACTTACAGCGATAATTGCACGTTGTCATGGAATCATAATAAATATCACTGTCCACTGATTTTTTTTCAGGTGATTGATGTCAAATAAATCTCAAAAATTCTTAGTCATATTTAATTCGAGAAATAATCTCACTAAATACCAGATAATTTTGTCATTCTAGCATGTTTTCCTTGCAAATTCCACTCGCCCTTCGGACTCGTGAAATTATGGAAAACATGTAATCGTGAAAAATTATCGGTAATTTCAAAGCTCTCGTGATATTATCTCTGATAATTGCATTGTTTACGAAAAATATTTGACAGGTGTTTTTTTCCTGTTGAATTATACATAAAATGTCATCCATCCATTCCAGCATTTTTTTCTTAAACAATTGACATATATTACAAACTATAAGAGACAAGTTAAGAAAACTAGGGTTGCACGAACTAGCAATTGGAAAGCCAATCCAACCATACTAAAAAAAATTAGAGGTTTGCATTTAAAATAAGAAAGTTAGGTTATATGTTTCGTACACCCTGTATCGCTAAGGGTATTTTACATAGTTTCGGCACGACTCGTTATGACATCAAACAAAATTTGAGGCTTCTAACCCACTACAAGTTGGAAAACTTCTAATGCAAGGACTACGTAAATCACCCTGTATAGATCATAGGCGCTTTGGCAAAACCTGAAATTTTGGTAGCAGGCTATACTCATGACACCCTGTATAACTCAGAAACTATAGATTATGAAACGGGGGAAAATCTAAGAAGGATTAGATCTATCATAAGAAGTTAATCTAAAAAGGTGACTTCGCCGACATTTCAGACGAATAAAAAGTACAGCTATACTTAAAAATCATTTGATTTAAACATTACGTATCTTTGCTATTAAAGTTGGTTTTTAATGTGGTTTGAAAACTCGGTTAATTTTGAAAAGTTTAGATAAAATGACTTTTTCAAGATAACTAGAAACATACAAAAAATTAAATAACCCAAAACATGACAAAAAAAAAGGATTTTTGTATTGTTTGTTTTATGTTTTGTATTGTTGTTTCTCTTTTTTTGGGTATATTCTTATGTGTCATTCGCTTTGTCGATAAAATTTATTTGAGACTTTCTCTGGCAATAAAGCATATTTTGAATTTTAATTTGTGTCAGAAATTAAATGGGTTAGGTATTATGATCACAACAGCAAATAATCTAGTTTAGTAAAAATTTAGTTTTTATATGGAAATTGCTACAACAGAATTTTAATTTTATGATTGACCGTATGCAACAAAAATTATCTCAGTAGCTCAGATAGTACACTATTTAGGCACGACTAATAAATGAGACTGATATGCACAAAGTTGAAACGACTGTGATACTTGCGATATTAAGGTAAAATGGAATTCAAATTCAAAGTTGCTCATTAGGCATTTGAGGAGAACGCGATATAGAATATTTCTGAAAATCTGTACGGGTTATTGATTGAACTTTGACCACCCGATTTTTACATATAATTTGAAATTTAGGGAAAAATATTAAATATAAAAGTTATAGATTTTAACGTCTAGTTTATTTTAAGAAGTTTTAAGTAGTTTATTTTAAGAAATTTTAATTTTTAAATGGAATGACGTACTTTTTATCGCATATTCGAACTATACGCAAAATTCTACGCCTATTATTATTATATTTATTTTTTATTTAATAATTTTAAAAAATTTGTAGAAAGTGTACCTTAGGGTATCACATTTGAGATACTAGGCTTATAATTTAATTATCAGTTTTCGTTTTGCCGTAGCAGACCTTGGGCGTCAACTTTGGATCACCCTGTACATTACAGTAGACGGCTACAATGAAGGCAATGCAATGCAATGTGAACACACATTTTTTAGAGAGAACTGCGAGCTTTTGACGTTACTCATGGAAACTAGCCTTACAAACGGGGTTTTCAGTTGATAAGAATCAAAAACATTAATAGACGAAGCTAGTCATTCATAAATCCCGATTTGTTTGGGGGCAACATTGAATTGTATCGATCTGCGATTCATAAATGAAAAATAGGTGGTGAGGATCAAAGTACTAAAAGTTGGTCCCGATCGGTATACAGACCGGTCCTCAACTAATGCCGAAAAATTCACTGGCATATTGTTTAGTCAAAAATATTGCGTTTCAGGCAAATTTGCCTTATCCGAAAGTTAATAGATTCCGAGATCACTGTGGAGTCAAAGTGCAAATAAAAATTTCGTTTCTTCTTAATAGATTTTTAACCAGTTTTACTAGTACCACAAAAATTTGTGTTTGCGGGTTTTTTAGATCGGCAAATCCAAATTTCTAATTGGTTGGCTTGTAGTTTCTAGAGGGCGCGGGCTACAATAGTGGGGAGCCATTTAAAATATCAGAACTTTTTTGGGTTTTAATATATCGCTTTCTTGTTAACTATATCGGGTTCTCCAATAGTTCCGCAACAAAAACTATTGGTTCAAGTCGATATCTGT
Source organism: Dendroctonus valens (assembly GCA_024550625.1). NCBI lineage: Eukaryota > Metazoa > Arthropoda > Insecta > Coleoptera > Curculionidae > Dendroctonus > Dendroctonus valens. Next base: position 27,140 of record JAJTJO010000076.1, read on the forward strand.
TTCTGTTTCCGAGATATTTCACATTGAAACATCTAGTGATGTTTTGAACTAGCTCAAATTAGATCCCTTATATTGTCGTAAATTGACATATTTAAAGTGGGCCATGGACAACATTCATCTTACTGTCAGTTTGGTGTTAGTTAAGTGCTAAAAAAATTATTTAAGTTTTACAAAGTTTGATTTTATTACAAATGCCCCGACATAACCTATTTTCGAATAAAGAAATGCGCGATATGGTATGTGTGATTCGGCTATTTCCGTCGATTAAAAAGAAGAAGTCTTAACTCGGGTGCTTGATAATCCAGAAATTAGCAGTAGACAAGTAGCAAGAACTACGCGTATGAGCAAAACAAGTGTCCTCAAAATCTTTAAGAAAGATAAGTTTTATCCCTTTCATTTTTCCCCAGTCCAAGATTTATTAGAACCCGATATTCACGCTAGAATGCAGTTTGCTTTCTTCATGCGTGAACAGGAAACACGTAATCCTGGATTAAAAAAAATGTTCTGTTTACTGTTGAAGCGACTTTTACCCGTAGAGGGGTATTCAACTATAAAAATAGACGTCATTGGGACACTCAAAATCCACATGCCGTTTCACATAGCCATTTCCAGCATGAATTCAAAATTAATGTTTGGTGCGAAATCATAGGGAATTATCTAATAGGTCCACATGAATTTCGTGGAAATTTGACTAGTCAGTTAGTTATACTTAGATTTTCTTCAGAACGAATTGGGAAATTACCTAGATGACATACTTCTATTGGTTCGACAAAATCTTTGCTTCATCCAAGATGGCGCTCCCGCTCATTTTGGTGTTCAAGTTCGAAACTATCTTGATGAACAATTTACGAATCACTGGATAGGACGCGGAGGCCCAATACCGTGGCCTGCCAGAAGCCATGATTTTAACCCAATGGATTTCTGTTTTTGGGGTTATATGAAATCCCTAGATTATGACAATCCCATTAACAACAGGGAAGAATTGTGGCAGAATATTTTAAATGCTGCAGAAGTCTTCCGAAGCAAAAACGTTTTTTTTTAATACGACAATCATTTATTAGAAGGGTTAGGAAATGTATTGAAGTCAGAGGAGATCATTTTGAACAATTATTATGAAATACTAATTTTCACAAATTTTTCTGGGTTCAAACGTAGTTCTGAACGTGCCTAAATAAATACTGTCTAATGTTTGTTAAGTTTTGTTTAGTAGACAATTTGCGCAGAACATTTCTTTTATTTAGAGTTCCAATTAGTTCAAAAAATCACTATATGTTTCAATGTTAAATATCTCGAAAACAATGACAGATATAGACTTGAACCATGTAAACATTGTTTGTTGAGGAAATAATAAGGAAATATTGTAGAATCATATGTTGCCAACAAAAAAGCGATATCCATGCTCCATTTCCCTAGTGAAAAGTCATATTTCTTTCCCTAGTCAAGTTTTTCATAAAAATTTTATCTATTTTCTGGAAACTCAACGCCAGGCTACCAAATATTGCGACACTTCATAAAATTAATGGGGTATAATATATGTATATATAATATGTAATATAATATACAGGGTGATTCAAAAGTGGCGTCATTCCTCTGGGGGTATTTTGGGAGTACAGGAAAAATTGTAAAAAAAATTAATTCTTACCAAAAACTGAGATATTTGCCAAAAACTAGATCAGAATTACGGCAACGATGCTTTTCAAGGTAATCTGCCTAATTAACATTACGTAAATACCTGTTACTTCTTAATTGTTGAAAATTGTAGTAACAGGATGGATCAACAGAAAACAAAGAAAGAGAAAGCATTAGAAACATTTTGAGGTTAGGATAACTCTGTCAATTTGCCGTCAGTGCTGCCATCCTTTTTGGAGCAGATAAGTGAAATACCTAAACTCGCCTCACATGTAAACAAACATTTCCTGTGTAAGGTTATGTACCAATGATCAATATTAATCAAATAAAATAAAATAAAGTTGTTAAATCACAAGAGGTTAACTCCAGACATGTTTGCTCCCCAATCACTTTATTGTGCACTCTTCGCCGCAGTCTGGGATCAGCTTCTCGTATTCGGTTAATTAATTCTTACTCAATTTGTACCGGTGTTCGGAAGATCAGAGAGTTAATGTGTTCTTATGTCCTGTGTATCTTACATACATGGTAGGAATGTGGCCATTCCTCTGGGGAGTTATAGGGGCAATTATCCGGTGCCTGGGAAAGTGTCAGTGGATGTGCAATGCTCTGAGCACTCCTGGAAGGCTCTGCTGCAATTTTCTCCAATACTCGTGGCTCTGTGTCTGGAACCCGAGCACCTCTAGATCGTCCACAATCTGCGTCAATTCCTGGAGCCAATGGTCCAGTGTCTCTAGCTCTTTGCTGGTGTTTGGTCTTACACCTTCTGCTATGTTAGTGTGACATTTTCCCATAACTAATCACATATTCGCAAATTCGATGTTGATGTACATTTTGTGACAGGAGCTTCAAAGTAAGTCACAGATTGACAAATACTTGTTATTATTGACAAAGGCTATCTACCTGTAACTATCTGTTAAAGACAAAAAACATCATTGCCGCTTTGAATTTTCATCAAAAAATTGTAGAAGTGGTCTTTTTTAATGTTGTGTATATTTTCCTGACTGTACTTCAATTTATTTAAAAAAAATTTCCTGGGTTTCAGTCAATTTTATTGTTTATTATTTAAAATGTTACAAATACGTTTCAGTGTCTTTCTCCACCATCATCAGTTTGTGCGTATAGTTGTTTCTACCTTAACTCTAAAAAAGTTAAGGTAGAAACAACTATACGCACAAACTGATGATGGTGGAGAAAGACACCGAAACGTATTTGTAAGTCTTTTTTAATATGAAAAATTTTCGTAATTTGATGCAAAGATCGTAATTTTTCTTTTCGAATGGTTAAGTATTCCAAAAGGGTACCAAGCAAACATGGAACTATTTTAAAATAATACTTAATAACAAAGTTGAAATTCGATTTTCAACTGTTAATATCTTCTAGAAATTTTCGAAAAAAAGTTTTCCAATATTTTTCTCGTACTCTCCAAGTGAGCCCCTATAACCCCTTAAAAGGAATGACGCCACTTTTGAATCACCCTGTATACATAGGCTATACTTCGGACGAGAAGGCTATTAAATATTTCGCATAAGAATGCTCGGTATATCACTTCTCAACCTAAGTATATAATATACTATTTAATCGAGTTATTGTAAACATAAAAGGTTGTTTGATTTTCTGACCTCCATATCTACATTATAGGTTTGAAATTCAAATGCATTAACGGTAACGCACATTTTTTAATCATTTAGCTACGATTCAATAGGGATCAAACATGACTCCTTGGTTTGTATATTCAAAATAACTAGCGCCACACAGTGTCATATTTTGGTTTTTCTTCTTTTAAAATCAAATTACTTTTGATCTAATCGATGAATCGTCGTGATTTTTTTAAAATAAAGCTTAGGTAATCAGGAATCTCGGAAAAATATTAAATAAGGCCATTTAAATATATATAGATCAGAGATCTGAGAGAATTGGCGAAGAAAAGGAGAAACAAGACTTACATCATCGTAATGAATATTGAATTTTTATAATTTGTAAACCTAATATACGATGCATTAGATTATACTTGACTTGCTTTAGCTCATAAACGTCCCTGGAAATTTTTTCCTTTTCATAAATCAGCAGTACTGTATAAAATGGAGAATTTCGGATTTTTTTTAAATTCTGGAGATATACTTTTTTTCTGAATACCTATCTAACTAATTAGTAATAAAGTATTATTAAGTAACAATCCTACATATACCATTGAACCCATAAACGCCTATATGCTGTAAATTCATAACCTCAACTTCGACAAACTTTAATCCCCTGATATTGAAACTCAGGCAATTTGTTAAGAAGTAGCTATGACAATAAGTGATAAATTATGGAAATACTACCCATGTAATAAGAGTAAACGCTGGTTCACACGAGGACATTAATGTCCTGATCTAATGCAGTACCACGGTGTCGTATATCAAACTATTTTGATATGCGACACTAACGCCACGACACTGTGATATTAAACTGTTCAGACAATGACATTGATGCGACATTCACGTCAGAAAATTAATGTCACCGTGTGAACGAGCTTTGAGTACGCAATCCAACAGAGGTATTTTTATAATTTTGTTGGAAACATGACAAAAAATTATTTTAAAATATGGACATTTTCTTAACTGATGAGGCAGACTAATTAATTTATAGCTTTATCAGTAAAATGATCCTTCTTATTTCTCTTTTTCTGTTAGTTTTACCTGCTACGCTTATTGATTTACGCATAAAGCAGCAAATTTACGCAATATTAAAGAGATTAGACACGTAATGTTTCTTTTCCTTTCAATTCCTTTGGCATTTGATTGCATTAAAAATGGCCACTTTCGTCATTGCAACTAAGAGTGACAGTATTTAAAATAAGATGCGACAAAATAACCATATGAAAACATTAAATTGACAATATTTCGAAAACTAAACACTTTTGGAATAGACAACTTTACATAAACTTACCCTTAATTTTAACACTGAATAAGATAAAATTATTAAAAATAGGGGTTTCCATTTGAAAAAATTGATTTTGGGCGGTTTTCTCACCGTCATTTTGAAACTTATTTTTTTATCACTTTTTGTCGAAATTCCATTAAAGTAAGTCCTTTTCAAAAGGAAATACGACTCAAATTAAGTAGCACATATTCCCTTATAGGAAAAATTAATAATTATTCGAGTGGTTGCAACTGCAATTTTTTACATAAAATTTCAAATATATCAAAAACGGTTAAACTTAGGTATATGATATTATACATGAAATATATTTAGAATTTGGAGTAGAATTAAAAAATGTAATAATATATAGGGTGTTCTATTTAAAATTAGCAAGTTGATACCTACTCCCGGCACAAGTGTGGCCATCTTGAAAATATTTTAGATCGCTTGCCCCCAATGACTTACGTATACTGTCCAATTTTCAAATTTCTTCTCATTATAGTTTATTAAACACCCTGTATAAACTTCAGAAAAAATATTTAAAAATTTTGTAATAGTTTGCATCTTTGACATCGTTGTTATAAATTATTTTAAATTGCGTCGAAATTGAAATAAAACTACAATGATTGCCAAGATAGTTTCATATTTTTCGTACTTTACTGCATTCTCTATTTTTGAGATTAGTAATAATATAATACAATATCAGCCGCTCTAACCGTATTAGAGTTGGATATATGTTGTACCACTAACTTACTGAAACGTGGATACTGAACAAATTCCGATCTCATACCACGCTGTGATATTTAAAATTCTATATTTGAAAGTAACGATGTGGATGAGAAAAGTGTCATTTATAGGTGCGAATCAAACATAATGAAGCCAAATTTATTATTTAGCTTTCTGCAAATATCGTAGTTTTCTGTGAGGATATTTTTTACGTTCCGTCTCTAGTCTTTAATTATGTCAAGATAACACCTCAAGAGGAATGACGTCAATTTTACCTCACTCTGTATGAACTATAATGGACAGACGTGTGTTGGTTGGGGCTATTGTAGCCCATTTTAGCCACGATTTATGTTTAACAGAAGATTTAAGACTTTATAGCTAGACATGTGATGACGTACATGGCTGAAACACGAGCAGATACAGAAACCAATAGATTAGTCACGCACAAACGAAAGAAGAGTGTTGCGAGAAAGAAAAAGGAAGATATAGAGATACAAAAGGAGAAGTAACGGGATCAAACAGGGATGATACAAAATATGTAAAGATGGATCCGCGCGAAAAGATTTTGGAATGACTTGTGTGACAAAATCGCTCGAAATTGATTATCAGGGTCCAAATGCCTTGGGACCGACCGAGACTACAGCCAAAAAAATGAAAAAATAGTTAGACCAGAATATGCAAAAACCACAGCGTAAGGAAGAGGACTGAGAAGAGTGTTAAAAGATTACACAGAGAATAACAAGCAGACTTCTAAATGCAAAACATCTAATGTGCTATACTGTTGGGGAGATGATTCCAAGCTCAAGGCAATATTATGAAATAATTTGTCCCCTTTAAAACCAGGCCTTTTTGCCAAAAAACGACGAAAACATTGGTTTCCTTAAGTAGGATTCTAACTTATGCAGCAACAGTAAGTAGTTACTGTAATTTCAACTTTTGGAGCACATTTTAAATGAGCCATTTGTTCAATTTAGAAACGACTCCAGACGCAATTGCTACAGCGGCTAGTAGCTGAATTTTCAAGGAAAACAATAAACTTAAAACTTTTTCATAGAAACTTAATGAAGTTAAGGATGTAGAAGAATCATGCGAAATCTTATTCAATTGGACAGTCGAAGAGTTACATCATATTAATGTAGAAACAAGGGCATCAACAACCAATTTACCCTTAACCAGTTCCAGAAAAAGGGTCAATTCTTCAGCCATCGTTACTTCGATAAATACGGCTGTGAAATCGTTGAAAGAGCATTGCAGAAAATTGGAAATTCATGAGAAAAATCAGGAAGACGAATATGATCATTTTGGAAAGTGAGTTATATTTCTATACAAAATATTTTCCGAACAATTTCAGAACGTGTTATATTTGTTTACATTTCAGAACGTGTTATATAATACGAAACATTAACTCAACTCCATGGCAAGAGTTCTAAAAATGTCTGATTTTAGAAAATAATATAACACGTTCTTGGCAATCATTGTAGTTTTATTTCAATTTCGACGCAATTTAAAATAATTTATAACAACGATGTCAAAGATGCAAATTATTACAAAATTTTTAAATATTTTTTCTGAAGTTTATACAGGGTGTTTAATAAACTATAATGAGGAGAAATTTGAAAATTGGACAGTATACGTAAGTCATTGGGGGCAAGCGATCTAAAATATTTTCAAGATGGCCACACTTGTGCCGGGAGTAGGTATCAACTTGCTAATTTTAAATAGAACACCCTATATATTATTACATTTTTTAATTCTACTCCAAATTCTAAATATATTTCATGTATAATATCATATACCTAAGTTTAACCGTTTTTGATATATTTGAAATTTTATGTAAAAAATTGCAGTTGCAACCACTCGAATAATTATTAATTTTTCCTATAAGGGAATATGTGCTACTTAATTTGAGTCGTATTTCCTTTTGAAAAGGACTTACTTTAATGGAATTTCGACAAAAAGTGATAAAAAATAAGTTTCAAAATGACGGTGAGAAAACCGCCCAAAATCAATTTTTTCAAATGGAAACCCCTATTTTTAATAATTTTATCTTATTCAGTGTTAAAATTAAGGGTAAGTTTATGTAAAGTTGTCTATTCCAAAAGTGTTTAGTTTTCGAAATATTGTCAATTTAATGTTTTCATATGGTTATTTTGTCGCATCTTATTTTAAATACTGTCACTCTTAGTTGCAATGACGAAAGTGACCATTTTTAATGCAATCAAATGCCAAAGGAATTGAAAGGAAAACAAACATTACGTGTCTAATCTCTTTAATATTGCGTAAATTTGCTGCTTTATGCGTAAATCAATAAGCGTAGCAGGTAAAACTAACAGAAAAAGAGAAATAAGAAGGATCATTTTACTGATAAAGCTATAAATTAGTCTGCCTCATCAGTTAAGAAAATGTCCATATTTTAAAATAATTTTTTGTCATGTTTCCAACAAAATTATAAAAATACCTCTGTTGGATTGCGTACTCAAAGCTCGTTCACACGGTGACATTAATTTTCTGACGTGAATGTCGCATCAATGTCATTGTCTGAACAGTTTAATATCACAGTGTCGTGGCGTTAGTGTCGCATATCAAAATAGTTTGATATACGACACCGTGGTACTGCATTAGATCAGGACATTAATGTCCTCGTGTGAACCAGCGTTTACTCTTATTACATGGGTAGTATTTCCATAATTTATCACTTATTGTCATAGCTACTTCTTAACAAATTGCCTGAGTTTCAATATCAGGGGATTAAAGTTTGTCGAAGTTGAGGCTTATGAATTTACAGTATATAGGCGTTTATGGGTTCAATGGTATATGTAGGATTGTTACTTAATAATACTTTATTACTAATTAGTTAGATAGGTATTCAGAAAAAAAGTATATCTCCAGAATTTAAAAAAAATCCGAAATTCTCCATTTTATACAGTACTGCTGATTTATGAAAAGGAAAAAATTTCCAGGGACGTTTATGAGCTAAAGCAAGTCAAGTATTATCTAATGCATCGTATATTAGGTTTACAAATTATAAAAATTCAATATTCATTACGATGATGTAAGTCTTGTTTCTCCTTTTCTTCGCCAATTCTCTCAGATCTCTGATCTATATATATTTAAATGGCCTTATTTAATATTTTTCCGAGATTCCTGATTACCTAAGTGCCTATAAATAATCTGTCATCAACTTCTTTGAACTCGGAATAGCAACGGATATACAGGAAAAAAAAGAAAAAAGTGCGTTTTATAAAATCCTTTATATCGTGTTTATTATAAAAGATACAATAACGAAATTTTCAGGGTGGGGGGGTAAGAAATGAGCGTGAATTTGAAAATAAAGTAAAAATAATCTAGGCCCAGCTATGTTCGATGAGGCCTGAAGTCAACTTTTGTTTTTCTTATTGGCGCCATATTGAATTTCTGCATTTTAAAATTCCCCTTTAAATATGCTCTTCAACCATGTATAACATGTTTATGTTCGGTCAAGATAAATAATTAAAATTAACAAAATTAATATTTTATTGTAGTAGGCATTGATATTTCTCTTCAATTTCCCCATACTTACGTTCGTTGTCTGTTTTCATTACCTAGGTAACTGTCAAAGTAGAATTTATTGTCAGTGTCAAGTGTTTGTAATTAATTGTGTGTTTCAAAATGAATCACTTTTCAAATTACGAAAAATACGATATGTTTTTGTTTGTTGTTTACGGAGTGTTTTATTCTCTGTCGCCGAAATGAAGCGAAAGCTGAAGAAATGTGTATTTAAATAAATATCCAGAAAGGCGACAACCTGGTAGAACTATGTTTAGGCGTCTGAAAGACAACCTTGTAGCTTACGGGAGTTTTGCTAAGGTAAATAAAAACAAACTTCCAGACGAAAATAAAGAAAATTTGGTAATGGACGTACGTCTTTACGTCAAATTGAAGCCACAACACGTGATGCGCGGTCAATTGCGAATAATATTTTAAAGCGTCATAAATATCCCCCCATGGTGAACGGCCCTACCAGGGACTCCCGAATGGCGATGCGATTAGAAGAATGGCATTTTGTCAGTGGTTTATTCAAAGAAATAAGGAGATAGCAAACTTTTCCTTAAAAGTCCTTTGGTCAGATGAGAGCCAATTTACTAAATGTGGACTATTTAATCGTAAAAATACCGTTTTTTAGTTCGTCAGGTTAGGCGCCAAGTTAGGTTTGGATTTAATGTCTGGTTAGGTATTGTGGGTACCCACGTGATTGGACCACTTTTTTAAAATGAGAACTTAAATTCCGAGAGATATTTGAACCTCTTACAAACTAACGTAGCGGAAGCACTTATGGATGTTCCAGTAGCTACCCTGCAAAACTTGTATTTCCAACAAGACGGCGCGCCGCCACATAATCGACGTATTATCACAGAATTTTTAAATCACGAATTTCCCAACAAGTCGATAGGGAACCTGGGACCAGTAAGATGGCCTGCGAGATCCCCTGACATAACACTGCTTGATTTTTTTGCATGGGGTTTCTTCAAAAATGTGGTATACTGTAGATCATACGAAACCGAAGAGGAGCTGAGACACGCTGTTATAGAAGCTGTTAACAGAATTACTCCAAAAATGATCAGAAAATCCTGTGCAGTAATGATGCGATGTATGTTGTGCGTGCGAGAAAACGGTGGCTTATTTGAACACCTACTTTAATCCTAAAATGTTACTTGTTCTTTTGCAGTGTTCGATGTATGATCAATAATAATTTAAAGTAATAATTAATTAATCTATTCTATTAAGCTATTAATAGAAATATCAATGCCTACTACCATTAAATCTTAATTTTGTTAATTTTAATTATTTATCTTGACCGAACATAAACATGTTATATATGGCTGAAGAGCATATTTAAAGGAGAATTTAAAAATGCAGAAATTCAATATGGCGCCCATAAGAAAAACAAAAGTTGAATTCGGCCTCATTGAACATAGTGGGCCTAGATTATTTATTACTTTATTTTCAAATTCACGCTCATTTCTAACTCCCACCCTGAAAATTTCGTTATTGTATCTTTTATAATAAACACGAGATAAAGGATTTTATAAAACGCACTTTTTTCTTTTTTTCCCTGTATATCCGTTGCTATTCCGAGTTCAAAGTTGATGAGAGATTATTTATAGGCACTTGATTGCGCAACTTTTTCCCCATTTGGTCCACCCTGTAACTCTAACGGTTTCCAATATCCCCATGTACATCATTTTATACTGGACACACTGCATATATATTGCGTTTTAGGCAAATTTATCTTATCTTAAAGTTAATAGCTTCCAAGATACAGGGTGTCAAAGTGTAAATAAAATTTTCGTTTATATTTAATAAATTCTCAACCAGTTTTACTATGGCCATAAAATTTGTATTTGGGAGTTTTTTTAGAACGAAAAATTCAAATTTCTTACTATCTACCTTGTAGGTCCTAGAGGGCGATAGCTGCAATAGTCTGGAGGCATTTAAAGCATCAGAAATTTTTTTGGTTTTAAAATATCGCTATTTTTTTTGGCAGTATCTCGTTGTCCGATATTTCCTAAACAAAAAATGTGTACTTGTTCCAAGTTGATATCTCTCACCGTTTTCGAAATATTTCACATTGAAACCTCTAGTGATGTTTATGTGTGAACTCAAATTGGATCCCTAATATTGTAACTTGAGATTTTTATAGTGAGCCATGGACAAAATTTGTTTTACTGTCAGTTAAATGCTAGAAGATATATTTACCTTCTACTATGCGAAGAAATGCGCGACATGTTTTGTGTTTATGCGCAGGATAATTTTGAAATGCTGCAGAAAACTTCCGAAACAATTAATTTTTTTCAATACAACAATCATTTATTAAAAGGATTAATAAATGTATTGGTATTAGAGGAGTTCGGGTTTAACAACTATTATGGAATAATAATTTTCGAAGTCTTTGCTGAGTTTAAAAAGTAGTTTAAAATAGTTCTGAACGTGCCTAAATAAATACTATTTAATGTTAAGTTTTGCTTTATTAAAAATTTGTTCAGAAAATTTATTTTATTTAGAGATCCAATTTGAGTTACATGGTTTCAAAAATCACTAGAGCTTTCAATGTGAAACATCTCGAAAACGGTGAGAGATATCGACTTGCAGCAAGTACACAATTTTTGTTTATAAAATGTCATAGAATAAGATACTGCCAACAAAGTAGCGATATTTTGACACTCAAAAAATTATATTTTAAGTCGCTCTAGACTATTGCAGCTAGCGCCCTCTAGGAACTACAAGCTAGGTATAGGAAATGTGGATTTGTAGATCTAAAAAACTACCAAACACAAATGTTGATGGTCATAGCATAACTGGTTAAGAATCTATTAAAAATAAACGAAAATTTTATATACACTTTGACAACCCTGTATCTCGGCAACTAGTAACTTCCGATAAGACAAATTTGCTTGAAACGCAATATTTTTGCCTAAAGAATATGTCACTGAATGTTGTCACACTAATTACAGGGACCACCCTTTAGATTTAAAAATAATTAAAATGTGCACTCACCAATTTCTTCGAGTTCCACCCGTGGTATACTTAATCCTGACTTTTTAAGTAATACTTTATAAGATCTTAGGGAAATGTTGCCTGTGGGAGTAACACTGAAGCTTAATGTATGTTCAATCCCTTGTAATCTTATTGCATCAATTTGCTCTCTATGGAAAAAGTCAATTAAAATTGATCTCAGCATCTTCAGTTCGTCTAATTCGTCCCATTGGGGTCCATTGAATATCAAACAGGGTTTTATTCCTAATGCCATTTTAGGCCCGGCAAAGTCCATCAGGCCTTTATATGATTCGATATGTAATTCTACCATATCCAATAATCCATAATTGAACATCCTGCCAATAGTTAAATTGTTTGGACGCTTCTTGCTGTGGCTACCCAGTACAAATTGGGCACATTCATTTTTTCTACAATGCCGTTCCAATGGTGTGGGATCCTCAAATACAGTAATGTCATTTCGTTTTGCAAACATTAACGCATCTGGTTTTTTCATATCATATACATCTTTTAATGCTTTTCGTACTAACTCGGATGTTTTACGGCCTTTAAGGAACAATGCGCGCTTGGGATCCTCAATAACTTGGGGCTCTCTTTTCTGCAATGCCCTCTTTCCTCTACGTGTCGTAGGTTTACTAAAAGAATGATATATGGTTAAAAACTCACCCATATTATGCAGTTGGAGTAAATACAAGATTAACACTTACACCACACGTCCAACGACGGACATTGTTTTTAAGATGAACTACTATTATTTTTTTTCCAAAGTTTTAAAGTTTTCGAACTACAATTCCCAGCACAAACCACAAAACACGTGTAGTCGACTTTCCCGGCATTCCGGCTAGCGGGTTGTGCTACCAACATAAGAAAATCGGAAACTTTTGGAAGTGTCAATCATTTGCGCGAAATTCGAATCAGTAGCAGCGAGACATTTGGTTCAGTTAATTGATTTCAAACTGATAACTACATCGTTTAAACGCGTAGATATTAAGATTTCCACCAAGAAAATGGCGTAACCGTCATTTCAGTTGTGTTTCAGGTAAACAAGTATTTATTTTAGGCAGTAACTTCAGACAATAGCTTAACGAAATTTTCTCTTAAATACAACGTTGCCTTTTACAAGTTGTTCTCGCGTCATAATCAGTTTCTTGTGTGCTCATATATGTAATACTAAGGAGTATTACATATATGTTATTACATATATGTGTGTGCTTAATTATTACAGCTTTCAGTGCTTTTCACATTTTTTTATTTAACCGTGATTTTCTAGTAGAGACTTTTTGCTTCACTTTACTTTATAGGAAGACATGCATTACATTGTTTTATGTTAATTCTGCTTGCATTAGAATTACAGACCGAGAATGGAAACTTCCCCTCCAAGTTATGAATACAAGCAATCGCCAATTTAAGTGTAGATGTGGTACAAACTTTACTCATACACACCACTTTTTGTTTCATCAAAAGAAAGTTCATGGTGCAAAGACGGAGGCCAAAAGAAAACTCAATAAACAATGTGTTTTGTGCAGTTTTAAATCACTTTCTCTACCAGAAATAAAGAAAAAAAATGTAATTGGGCATGATTTGCCTTTGGTTCAAGAGACTCATGAATCTGTTTTCTTTTTCTACAATCTTAATTTTGTGCTCCCTAAAAACCGGCTTAAAATAAGCAATTTCAATTTCTAATTAAGCAAAATTTTTCATGCTTTTGTTGCCAGAAGCAATAAAGAAATATAAACAAATAAAATCTCTTGATCTGAAATCTGAAATAAATATCTCTTAATATCTTGACTGTTAAGTTGACAAATTCCGGCCATACTCATCTAAACTCTAAACAAACAGCAATTCATAAATATTTCATAACAAAATAGAAACCAAACTGACTGGAATGAAACATATAATATCAAAAACAGGGTAGAGAACTCAGGGGCGGATTATTCGAGGGGCTGTAGCCGAAGGCCCCGTGAACTCTGAATATTCAAAAAATGTTCAGATTTTATTGCCTTTAAGCGAGCCTCGTAGAGCTTTAATCCGCCCCTGACCAAACTACTTGGCTCCAGACTTGGTTTCAACATAGGGCTTGTCCACTAATGCTCAGATCGCTACTCAACTGGAAATTGAATTTATTATTCCTGATAACCGGATAATACTAAAAGCATTACTAACTTTGTCAACAATTTGGCAACATAGCTTGTCATTTTCTCGGATCATGTTTGATCAAACTCTTGTCCAGGACTATACCTCTGGTGGCTGTTTCCGGCGAAATCTGTTTTGGCGGGAAAGTAAAGCTGTTCAATCTACACTGTGAAGATGATCGCCGACGTTGTTGTAGGACATGGCACGTGAGAAGAAGAAGAAGAAGATAGCCTTCAAAAAATTCTAGTTCAAAACTTTAAAGTTTTAGTTTAAAGGTTCTAGCACAGCTTATATATCGTGATATATAAGCTGTGCTTCTAGTTCAACGCTTTTTAAACAGCATCATTTACTTGTTTTTCTCTCCTTAATTGTCATCCACAGCTACTTAGTACCATATATTTTTTACTTTTCTGTACATCCATTTATTGTAAAATAAAATTATACTATTTTCTTTAATATTATTATATTAGTAGAAGACTTAAGAAGAAGTAATGCGACGGATGAAAAAAGAACCAGAACTGTAAGATACCGTAAAATGTCGGAAACTTCGGTATTTCGGCCACATAATGAGGAACCCAAATAGATACGTGCTGCTACAGGAAATCCTACAAGACAAAATTAACAGCAGGAGAGCGCCTGGCCGAAGGAGAATATTTTGGTTGGCAAATCTTGGGTCTTGGCAAATCTTGGTTTGACAAATCATCAACATAACTTTTCCGAATCGCCATAAACAAAGTAAGAATAGCCCTGCTGATAGTCAACATCCGAAACGGATATGCAGTTGAAGAGAAGAGGATATTTTTTTTTAAATCACTGCTCCCATAAGCCTTCTGTTTTCCATCCTTTTGCAGAAATCTGCTTCCCAAAAAAAGTAGTTGTATTAATTTTATAAGGTCTTTTTTTCTACAGCAGTTAAGGTTTTTTCTATTTTTTTGTTAGTGTTTTCCAGTCACTTGTTTCACTCGTTTTTGTTTTGTTCTGCTTTGGAATTTTCCATATAAGTTTCAAAATTCCTCAAATTATATATTTAAAAAAAACGAGAAATGTTTCGAATTAATTGAATAACACCGTCGACTTTTCACATCCAAAATGAGCAAGTAGGTATTTTGAGCCATTTAAGCGGTTTTTCGGAGTCACGAGCTTTCACCGACAATTTCTTCTTTATTATACACTCAAAAACTCTTTATACGAATATTGTGGAGCTTCTTAGCTCGAAATCAATGCATTGAGAACCAAAAACACATTCATTTTTCGCATCAGCCACTTTTGTTTTACTTTTTCTTGGCTACTTAAAAGAACTCTCATTTTAAGCCGTTCGTTCGCAGAAATCTGTTTCCAGAACAAAACTGTTTGTCGTATTATTATTTATTTTATTTAATTATAATTTAAAGTTTTTTACTATTTCCAGTTCTAATCACTTGTTTCACTCGCTTAGAAGTCTCGCATCGTTGTTTGCCGAGTGTGGACGTGCTGCGGAGCGAAATAGTGCGACATTTGATAAAATTGTGTTCGTTATCTGTATTGTGCGTTTTTTTCGAATAACATTTGGAACATTCCTTATCGGGCAAATACCGGGTTTGCGCGATAAGTGGAATGAATCCCGGAAGTTCGCTGGAATCCGAGTCGGACCGGGGCTCCCAAAGGAGCTACTGTCTAAGGCCTAGGACCAAGAAGAGGGGTAGGGTGCCCAAGTCCGACCCAACATCGCCAGCGTCACCAACCCCGGCTCCGAAAAAATCGGCGATGGAGGAGGCTGTAGGGGTGTCGCGGGCGACTTCAGCGGGCGCAGCGGATGACGGGTTCGTAGTGCCGCGAAGGACTGTGGCGTGGAGCACGCTGATTGTTGCTCCAGAGGCCTCCACGACGCTGAGGAACCGCTTTGCGCCCATCCAGCCGCCAATCGTGGATGAGCCTCCAACACTGCCCAACAACATCGTGGGGACTGAACGGGAAGCAGTTGCTGAGAGCCCTGCGGCAACTGCAAACAAAACCAAGAAGGCAGAAAAGCCGCCGCCAATTGTGATCGCTGGAAAACCCAGCGATCACACAATGCTGATTGGTGGTATAAAAGGAATCACCAGTCAGCCTTTCACGCTGAAGTACACGAAGGCTTCGTTGATCGTGTACTGCACCAGCATTATGGACTGGGCGGCGGTGAAACGATCCCTGGAGGAGGACAAGAGCCAGTTCCATACTTACGCCCCCTTCGTCGGAAAAAACCCACGCGTTCGTCCTGAGGGGCCTGGAGGGGAATGTCGATCCGACTGCCATAAAGCAGGATCTGGCAGACCGGGGACTGGAAGTGAAGAGTGTCTTCAAAATGAAGACACTTTACAGGCCGCTCTACCTGGTCGTCACCAGCGACAAGGCAACCCTCCGAAGGCTTAACGCCGAGGCCAGGGTGGTGTGCAGTGTCAGGGTTTCGTGGGAAACCCGTAAAAACCGGAAGACCCTGACACAATGTCGTCGATGCCAGGGCTGGGGTCATGTCTCCGGGAACTGCCGCCGGGACTTTAAATGCTCCCGATGCGCTGGGGGGCATGAAATCACGGCCTGCCCCGTTGGGGCTACATTAAAATGCGCTAACTGCGGTGGGCCTCATCGTAGCTTTGACGAGGCTTGCCCAGTATACATTTACAAACAGGCGCAAGTCCCGGCGGAGAAGCAGCGTTTCGTCCCTGCTCCTCTTCCAACGAGGCCAGCCTGGGGTCAAACCAGTCGAGCCCCTGGCCCGATCCACCCTTCATCCCTAAGCAGCAGGACCATGGCGCCAAGTCACGCCAACAGGACCATGCTGCCCCGCCACCGCCTTCATTAGCGGAGTTTCCTCCGCTGAGGCAGCACGAAGCTGTCCCGACGAGCTCCGCCCACCCGGCCCATGGTATAAATGGGAACGGCTGTGGCCATGCTGGGCAGTGTCCAGCGGAATTCGCCGAGCTGTCGTCGCAAATCAACTTGGGGGAGGTGATCAATGCGGTAAGATTTTACAGCGCTGCATTGAGGGGGTTGCGTCTCCGAAGACAGACAAATTCCTAGTCTCAGCGCAGTTCTTCAATGAAGATATTAACAGCCTTCGATTTTTAAGCCCTGAATTTTGCCAACTGTGCCCTATGAGGATGGAGAATGGACCTCATGCGGACTCCGGAGTCGTCTCGGTGAGTTTGTGCACTTCCTTCGGACCGAGGATATCGACGTGGCGTTGATTGTCGACACATGGTTGCCGCCCCGGGGATATACTTAGGATTCGGGGGTACAGGCTCGAACGTGCCGATAGGCCCGGTTTAAGGGGAGGGGTGGCCATAGCGGTCAAAACGTCAATTCCATACAGGAGACTGCCACACAGGCAGTCAGCAATAGAGAACGTCGGCGTTGAACTTCCTGATGGAGTTTTGATCTACTGTGGCTATTTCTCCACCGTACGCTTACAGGCCGCTGATGTCGATCCATTCTTCATAAACACCAATAGGGTGTTGCTAATGGGAGATTTCAACGCCCGCCATCCACTATTCAATAACCCTGGACATGAAAACGCAGCCGGCAATTTTCTAGCCGACTACGTTCGCGACAATGGCCTACTCGTTATGCCCACTTCATCCCCAACGCATTACCCGAACAGTGGAGGGAATCCATCCTACCTCGACTTCGGAATTGCCAAAGGACTCACCAATCTCACGGAGATGGTGGTTATAGACGCCCTCAGCAGTGACCATTTGCCCATTTAACTCGACATTAGGGATTTAAAGCGCACACAAACTAACGACTTTCGATATTCATACGAAAATTTCGATTTTCGCGAATATCGAAAAAGACTACAAGACCTGACGTGTATTCCGGGCCAGATTGATACTGTCGAAGCTCTTGAGCATGCGGTAAAAGGTTTGACCAGTAATATACAACGGACACAGCAAGCTTTGGCCAAAAAAGTTCCGAACAGACCGCGGCGCGACAATCTTCCTGAGGAAATTCTGGACCTTATTAAGGCGAAAAATCGAATTAGGAAGCGTTGGCAGCGATTCAGGCAATCTGCCGATCGCATAATGGCAGCAGAGCTTGCACGAGACATACAGCGCGAAATCTCCGCATACAGGAACTATACCTGGGCGGAGAAACTGCGAAATCTGACTCCCCGTGACAATTCCCTGTGGAAACTGTCGAGAAGTCTGCGAAAAGGCTATGAGCAAGTCCCCGCTCTTGAAAAAGAGGGGCGGAGTTATATTACCACCAGTGACAAGTGCGAGCTGCTCGCCGACTTTTTGGCAGAAGTACACAAGGTCCAACCAGCCCTTCAGGATAACGAAATTGAAAGACAGACCGCTGTTTTTCAGGCGCCTCCCTAGCCGAAAAGCCCCCGGGCCAGACGGCATCCCTTATCTACTCCTCAAAAACTTACCGCGGAAAACTATTGTGCTAATAGTACAAATAGTCAACGCAGTCCTTAAATTGCAGCACTTCCCACAGGACTGGAAAAACGCTGTAATAATCCCCATCTTAAAGCCGGGCAAAAACCCGACCGAACCCGCCTCTTATAGGCCAATTTCCCTGTTGAACACCCTCGGCAAATTAACCGAGAAGGTCATCCATTCGAGGTTACAGGCAGCAGCCGAGCTTCGAAGTTTAATCCCGGATGAGCAGTTTGGCTTTCGACCAAGACACAACACAACGCTGCAGACTGCTAGTCTAGACTGCTAGTTCAAAGTACGGTTATGCTGCTTCTCGACATGCAAAGGGCCTTTGACACAGTCTGGCACACAGGCCTGCTGTACAAGTTGTTTGCCGTGCATTCACTGCCACTCTACCTAGTTTCCCTGATAGCGTCTTACCTAAAAAACCGTTCCATCCAGGTGAAAGTGGAGAATTCCACTTCTGCCAAAAGACGCATCGCGGCAGGAGTACCACAAGGAACAGTGATTTCGCCGCTGCTGTATACATTGTACACAGCAGACATTCCAAAACTTCCCACTACAAAAATAGCACTATACGCTGATGATACGGCTATCTACGCATCGTCTTTTTATGCTCAGGCTGCGAAATCTCGCATTGCACATCACCTGAGTTTATTGACGCCGTATTTTGACAAATGGAAACTTAAAGTGAATCCCAGGAAGACGGAACTTATTATCTTTTCGCGCAAATTCACTAACAACAAAATCTTATCACCACTCGTGGTCCAAAATACTCCTATCAAACCAACAAAAGAGGTGAAATACCTGGGATTCAAACTAGACGCCCGACTCCATTTCAATAAGCATGTTGACTATGCTGTACAAAAGACTTTCATGGCCCGAAGAAAGTTGTACTCTCTTCTGGCGCCAAATTCTTTCCTATCACCTCGAAATAAACTTCTGCTCTACACCTCCACTATAAGGCCCATACTACGGCTCCCCTGTCTGGCACTCTGTCTGTGATTCCACGAGACGACGTGTTCAAAGGACCCAAAATAGGTTCCTGAGAGGCGTCCTATCGGCTGACAGATACACCAGAATAACCGAAATGCACGAAGCTACAGGGATGGCCTATATAGCCGACTATATGGATACCATCGCTAAAAAATTTTATCATAGCGGAGTTCAAGGCTCAGTCCTCACGCGAAATATCACCCATGTAAGAGCAAACGATCGCCCAACCCATGGTCCCCTGTATAAGCGACTTCCCATATTTTATGAGGATTTTGTCCCTGACAGTACGTGACGACAAACAAACATTGCCTGCCAGTTGCAGACAGTCGTTTCTAGCAGGCTGGAAACGCAGAAATCCAACATAACGTGACTTGACGGGTTCGTCCTACCTCGTTCTGGCTGGTGTTGGCTGGTCCTTGCACCGGTCGGGGCGGGGGCGGATGGATTTGGTCATCTAGTTGAAACTGCCGGCGGTTAACGCCACGGCTGTCAGTATCAAACTTAAAGGTCGAAGCAAAAGGGGTTTTGGCTTCCCTTCAGGAAGACCTTTTTCCTTAATGAATGCCCCTCGAATAAAACCAAAACCGCTACTTCAAGACTATCTCCTGACGTTGTCGTGCGTATGGCTAGCTCGGGAATGTCCATGTTAGGGCACTGCCCAGGTAATGGACGACTTAGCGCGCCTATTTAGATCATGGGCAAAGAGCAACCGGCCGAACATCTGGCCAGACATGGGACATTTTACTGACTTATGTTTTTTGTTTTAAACTTTGTTTGTGAATTTAGTAATGTGAATGTTTAATAAATTTTATCTATCTATCTACTCGCTTAGAATAAGAGAAGGAGCTAAACACAGATTCAAAGTCCAACGTTGCCGTTTATCATGACGAGTGGATCATTTCTAATCTAACCCCACTGTTTGTTCGTTGAGGGCTTACAACGATTTTCTTTAGAAAAGGAGCAGGCCTTTTTAAGCATTTATGCAAGGACCCGGACCGAAACGAAGTAACTGTTCCGTTCCGGTTTCGGTCCAAGACAAACTTTAAAATTTCGGTTGCGTTATGGTCCCGGTTTAGAAAATAATTTCATTCATCACCTAACAATGTATTAATATAAAATAAGGCTTCAGTTTCGGTTCCGGTCCAAAAAAAGGCAACGGTTCCGTTCCGGTTTTGGGTCCATATCGGTTCCGGTCCGGGTCCCTCCATTTATGATCAATCAATCCGTCAACTAACCCTTTAAAATCTGTTTTCTGTTCTAAAATATATGACATTTAACGTAAAAATTAAATTATTTATTTAGTTATCACAAGATATTTCTACAATTTGGTTTTGCGCAAAATCCCGTATATCTGATTTTAACATGTACGAAAAATACGTTTCTATAAAATCAAGTCAACGCTTATAAGTAAGACACAAATGAACATATTACATTTTACTTTTTAGTATAATTTGAAATGTATTCAATTAGTTTTAGCAGTCATATAAAAATAAATAAGTACACTTTCAATTACACAGAAACCAAAATCCTAAAATCAATCAAATACAAGGAAGCGGGAACTTTTCGAAACAATTAAAATAACCAAAAATATAAACACCATTAATTTTAAAACAGACACTAATATTTAAAGCATTATTTACAATGGCATTATGACTTAATATCATATTATAAAATAAATAAAAAAAGGAAATTTTTGTGGTTGTCTCCAGGCAAAATCAAACATTCACCCAGATAACACAAGATAATCTATGGACAATCCAAGAATATACAATCCAGAACATTTAATATTCCACGAATATTCACAGTGAATATTCCAAGGTCAAGAAAGTTGTAATTTTCAAATGTGCTATAGATATACCAAGAATAATCCTCGGAATCTTCTATGAATATGCCTGTATATTTATGTCACGTTCTAGGTATATGTATCATAGATGTGCTATAGATATCCCAAAAATAATCCTCGGAATCTTCTATGAATATGCCTGTATATTCATGTCACGTTCTAGGAATATATATTTTTGCTAGTAGTTATTGGTAACGTGGAATACTCTTTGGAAATTAAAGCAAAAAATCCAAAAATATGGAAAGTTAAATTTTGCATTAGGTATTATGGCCACCATATGTTTTTACCTGATTTGTGATACTACCTAATACTAACAATATTGGAAATCTATAAATGACACGCAAATATATTTACTATTAATCACATATTTTATTAATATATAATATTAAGGGTCATTATTTGATATCTTTGGTTGTCTTGAAACCCTTCCTTTTGCTTTGGCAAAATAACACCCGACTTGTACTTCAATCTCCTTAGCAGTCACCCGTTGATCGAACAGTACAGCCTCTAAAAAAATATTTTCAATGAAAAAAAGTCATAAAATTAATCCAGACGTTTAGTATATAATTATGTTATAAACAGCAATATTTAAATTAACGTTAATGCCTTTTTTGCTTTGAAACAGCAAAAATATTAGAATCAAAGTCAAAGAAATCAATAAAAAAACAATATATTGCAGCAAAACTTACCCACGATGATGCTAAACAATATTGAAGACTTGAATGATTTTTTGCCTTTATGGCCAACCATGCTGTAGCCTAGCATGTACATATCGTCCATAATTTTCTCGCAAATCCTCCGTACCTGCTGCACCAAAATACTACTACTACTACTACCACTTACAGGACGCTATAAAAACAACTGCAAACACTTTACAGGAGAACTGTATAAATGAATACAAATCAGTACGAAGTACTTGTACAAACGCTGATATTCAAGTGATTCAATATGGTGCATATGGTCACGACCGAAGGTATCATGCTCACCTGGGTGGCCACGACCAGCGACCTATGGTCAGTCAGTCAGAATTGCACAACAGTTATTTCGTTTCGGTCCTACAAAATTTGGAATATACATAGGAAATTCAGCAAATATACCGAATTGAATATACCCATATGAATATTCTGGAATATTCTTGGCAAATGATGACTGGAATATTCCCAATACAACCTGAAAAACATATTCTTGGAATGTACCAATCTGAAGAATAATATTCTGAATATTCCCGGTATATACATAGAATATCTAGATATATATATTCAATTTGGGACTTTCTGCGAATATTCCTAGGTTGTTTTGCGTTATCTGGGCACCTTGCAGATAGCAAACCCATATTTATTTCAGTTCACATTATCTATCAGCATGGATTGATATACTTGCAAACATTTTAATACATTACTATCATAATTAGAAGCACATTTGAAATCATTTTCCTTGGGTTGTTCGTTATGCGCTTCTCGTATGTGTCTATTAGGATTAGCGTCAGATGAAAATACTTTTCCACAAGTCACACACAAAGCCGGGATTTTAAATATGGAGTCTAGTTGGAGACTAGTCTCTGGTCTAGTGTCTTGTAAACAGGGACTCGGACCGGAACCGATATGGACCGGAAACCAAAAAAACCGGATCGGAAGCGTTTCTTTTTTTTTGGACCGGAACCGAAACTGAACCCATATTTTATATTAATACATTGTTAGGTTCTGAACCGGAACCGAAATAGGATATTTTGGTTTTTTTCGTTTTTTTTTTCGGTTCTGCTTGCAACATTTGAAAGAAATTACTGTAAATTTTACAAACAAATGAAAATAATCATTTACCCTCTTGCAAATGAATATAAAATTACATTTCTATGTTCTGATGAGCCGCAATGTCACTGTTAGTGTGCCGACAAAGGGGCGGCACTTCTTTTACCTAGTTCCTGCAATCGTTTTAATAGTCGGCGACCGCGACGCCGTCAAAGGGGAAAAATATAAGCGTTATTCTTTGCGGCTAATTGTCCCAAATGACAAGATCTTGTATAAATCATAAAATAACAATTTTTTGGTATAAGGTAGTTTTAGACGACAATCAAGTAGAAAAAGCAAAAGCACATTTAAAGTCGTTATCGACCAGACTGATGTTCTTAAAAGAGTGCAATTCTTCTAATTCTAAATCTGACCCTGACCAACACGATTTGGAAACGGAATTATCTAGTTCTTCATCAAGCGATGAAATGGAAGCCTTTTTGAGACATAAAGATTCAGAGCAAAAAATTTTGAAAGGAATTAATCAGCACGAATTTTCTTCACAAGGTTCATTTGTCGCCCTTAACAAAATTGGAAATATTTTAAATTCCTAATATAAAGAGGAACAAAGCAGAATACGCTTGCCAAAAATGAAACGATATTTGATTTCTGGAAAAAAAAGAATGAACCAAACCCCGAGTTATACATGCTTGCCCAAGTATATATTATTAAGCGTACCGGCAACTCAAGTTAGTGTTGAGAGGTTATTCGCAGGACTCAATTTTTTGTTGCCGCTTTCGAGGTCAAATCTTAAAGAAAAAATTTTAGAGAACAATTATTTGTGAGGACTTACCGACTTTTCAAGCGTAAAGAAGAAACACCGTACGTTTATACACTATTTTTAAGATTCTATTTTAAGTTGAATTATTTTAATTCTTGGACAAAAGCAACTCCTCAAAAGATGGTGAAGAGTGTGAAGACATGAACCTGGAAGAACAACGGACAACTTTAAACGGAAATAAGAGTGAAAGAAGAGGAATTGACGAAGTTGTGACCTTGTGGAAAACGGAAAGAAGAGAAACGCGCTAAAGTCAGAAAATTCATTAACAAATTACTTTTCAAAACTACAACGATTACATTAATTTTTCCATGGTAGTCTTTATTTCAATGTTGTTCCATTTAATGTTACCCAAATTTCAATCTTTGTATGGGGTTGCTAGTCCTCCTACCCTCTCCCATACAACCAGCCGAAGTACCGTATGAAGCAGTAGATTGTTTGCTCATCTTTTATATTGTATAATACAACAAGCAAGGAAAAACGTAGTGAAATTCCTAATTAGAGTACCCTTTATCTTTGTCCTCGTTTGTTGTTATATATAGATTTTTCAACCGAAATGAGCCGAAAAAAAACCGGAACCGGAACGGAACCGAATTGAAAATTATTTTCTAAACCGGAACCGTAACGGAACCGAAAATTTAAATTTTGCCTTGGACGGAAACCGGAACAGAGCAGTTATTTCGTTTCGGTCCGGGTCCTTGCTTGTAAACCACTCGTCGTGATGAACGGCAACGTTGGACTTTTGATCTGTGTTTAGATACAAGCGTCTAGGTACAGACCCCGTCCAAATGATTTAAGCTTCGCGCATGCGGATTACAATTGTTTTGATTTGCCGGGGGTAATGCAGATATTTTTTTCTTAACCATCCGGTCCAGTCCTGGAGGTTCGCGCTTGCGCGCTTCATTGCCATGTTGCCGCTATGCAGATATTTGTTACCTAACCATCCGATCCAGTCCTGAGTGTTCGCCTTTCTCGGATAGTGACTCCTAACGATGAACGACTAATGATAAAATTAGCATGAATTTCATCAACAGCAACCGAACTAAAAGCGTGCTTAAACCGCAAGAAACTGTGCTTTCCTGAGGTTATAATTTCATTCGCAAAAGCATATCAATCCGGCAGGACTGGGCGGATGGTTAGCTAACAAATATCTGCATAGCGGCAACATGGCAATGAAACACGCAAGCGCGAAGCTCCAGGACTGGTTCGGACGGTTAAAGAAAAAATTTCTGCGCGGGTAATGTTTACATAACCTGTACATAACCGTAAAATGGGTTTTTTAAATATTTTTATAAATGATATATTTTAAAATTAAAACTATTATTTGCTTTATTTTTTTGAAACATATTTTCAAACTGTCACTAAATTAGAAATAAAAAACAGAAACACTACTTGAATACTTAAACAACGGAACCAATCAGTTAAAATAATAATAAAACTGTAAAATTAGAATAGGTCAGAATTAATACACATTTTATATAATTTGAACATACAATACACATGTATATACAGGGTCAGTAAGACCGATTGGGTCTATAGATATTCCTCTTTCGTAAAAAACAAATATTGTCTATGCAAGGTGGCCATTTTCTGAATCTGTATGGGTAACTCTACATTTTTAAATATAGAGAATCCGTTAAATGAGCAAAATTGGGCAGAATTCGATTGCCTATTCATTACGGTTTTCAAAACTTAGGTACCCTACTTGGTTCCTGAAATATCCTGAAAAGACAACAAATCAACACTTTGAAACAACTTAAAAAAATATGGCTCATTTAAAAAGCCAACAAACGGGAAGATTAAATTTAAAGATCAAGATGAAGAAAAAGTTTTAGCTTAGACCCATTTTAATGCAAATTCGTCAATCAGCGATACTGCCAGTGGATGTAATGTTTGTAAGGAAAAAGCCCGTTTGATTCGAAAACAAAATAAATTCAAGTCTGTCAAGTACCACATTGCAAATACTATGCATCTCGGAGATTCTGAACGAAGACTTCAGTTTGCTTGGTGATTTCTGGAGAAAACGCTATTATATCCAAGATTGCCGTTACCAGCGTCCACACAACTCACGAGTTGTAAGTGAATATTTACAACAACATTTTGCTGGTTGGATTGCCAATGCAGGACCCATTCGGTGGCCAGCACGTTCATCGGACTTAACATCTCTGCACTATTTTTTGTGGGTACCCTTAAAAACAATATCTACAAAACAAAACCCAATGATATTGAAGAACTAGTAAATAGAATACGTTCAGCAAGAAGTAACCGTCCATAAAAAATAAGAAAGGTGTCATTGGAAATGATTAGAAGATGTCAAAAGTGCCTGGACTTAAACGGAAGTCAATTGAACATTTAATTTAAACGATACGGTCTTTCATTTTTGTTTCATGCTTTGTGTGATAATATAGTTCTTGTTTCCAGAGCCCATAGATCGGTTCCGTTGTTTAAGTATTCAAGTAGTGTTTCTGTTGGAAAAGGAATGCGGGATTGTTTCATAAGACAAAGGAACTTTTTTGCCTGCTCAGTTATGTAGCTTGTTATTGCGTTTTGTTATTTATAATTTAGTGACAGTTTGAAAATATGTTTAAAAAAATAAAGCAAATAACAGTTTTAATTTTAAAATATCGAATGAAAACCTATTTTACGTGTATGTACAGGTTATGTACACATTACTCGCGGTAAATCGAAACAATTGTAATCCGCATGCGCGAAGCCTAAATCATTTGGACGGGGTCTGTACCTAGACGCTTGTTGTTTAGATCCTCCTTAAATAAGGTTTTACTGTCAAATATGGATATATGCACATTTTCCTTGGCAACCATGCTCCCCACCAATCAGGTGATTGTCCGTGTCAACAAGTGAATTTTGGAATTTAACAACTATGTGGAGTGTAGTGTAGACTGTCAACTTCTATGTTTAACATTTTATTAAAAAGCTACTAAAAGGTGATTTTCTGTTTCTATTTTAATTTGGACATTGGGTTAATTGTGCCAAACTTTGAATATGGAATAACTTGCAATTTAATTAATCATAATATTTTAAGGTACATTGTAATTTGTAATTCAAGCAAACATTTTTTAGAGCTATGGACGAAACACGTAGGCTACTGAAAACTAGGATGGCCCTCCCACAGATGCTTCAATACAGGGAAATTGATCGAGACGGGGCCAAACATCTTCAACGAAACCGTCAATTCAGTTTTGATCTAATAAAGAGGCTGTCGATTGAGCATGAATTGTTAGGCCATGAGGGATGCGTAAATTGTTTGCAATGGTCTCCTGATGGAAGGTAAATCTAAAGCTGAAATAGCCGGTTAAGAAACTTCTTGTTTATCAGTTAATATCATAAATTGCTGAAGGAAAAATTGCGGGCTCGACGTTTTAATTTTTTTTTTATGAACATTACTGTCTCGCACCTTCATGACTCGATTTAACCGGCAGGATGGTTAGACAATGGGTTTCTGGAGCATCGGAACTGCGGAATATTTTCTGTACATAATTTCCAACGTATATTTTTTTGGATGTCAAAAATGCTACCCAAAATATTTGAATGTCATTTCTTGCATTTGCTTTATCAATCACGTAAAAAAGGGTACTTTTTTTAACGGTAAAAATATTTTGGTAAAATTCTCCGAGCGATTTAATTTCTTGCTTATAAACAGGATATTGTGACTGCCAAAGTAAAAATGTAAAGGATTAATATAAGGGCTACGAGCTGAGCAAGGAAATTCACTGCCGCTTTCAAAATTATCAAAACAAATTTAAAGTAAGGAAAATTAACAATCGTAATTAAATATGTGTTGCAGTTTCTTCGAGCAGGCAGTCGCATCCCTCATTTTCGTCTGCTCAGTTCCATTTGTCTCATTTCTTTCTCCAGTACAGGCTAAAAAGTTTTTAGTTTTTCTACCACAAGAGGTCTTCTGTATTTTGCCATTCTTCACGAAAAGTTCCTTCATCAAAAGACTCAAACTTTTTTTCTTCTTATCTGGTATAGAATTACCCAATAGTAATCTATTTAGCTGTAGACTGTTCGGATTTTCCTTTCTTGGTAAGCGATACCCAAGTTGAGGCATACTACGTAAACCGGTAATATTCAGACGTATGCACTTACACATACACGGTATATTTATTTTTAGTCCTAAATTTCTTCAAGCGAATTTTCTTGCAATTCGAAATTGCTTTTATTTTTTTAAACACATTTTCCAGCTCTTTTACATCATACATTTGCCATTCTCCACCAAGTGTTTTCACAGGATCTACTTCTGAATATATTTCCATGTATTTTTCTTTGGATGTAATGACTGGATTTTTCTTCAAAATTTTTTCCACCCTGCCAAATGCTCTGTCGGCAGGTACGAAGCTATGCCTTCGAACTGGGAATGTTATTATTACTTCTGTCACATTATTTGGCGATTTTTTTCTGAACCAATACATAAGAGTGTGAATGAGGTGGGAATTCTTGTTCTGCCCTCCACATTCGTCGCAGAATAATCTGATAAGGTTTACCTCTTCGGAGTTTAAATTTAGATTTGAACAGCTCTCCTACCATCTAAATCTTCTGTCCATACGTAAAAAGTTGAATGTCTAGAAGTCATAGAAACGCAGCACAAACCATACCTAGCTAATTTGATGGGAATAATACGCCTCTCCGATTGGTGACAAAACCAACAAAATGAGGATAAATCATATTTTAATTGTAAGATACTTAATGAGTCTCAGTCAATAGCATTCATTCTATCGGCCATTTTTTATCGGAGATTTTCGTCAGTTATTGTACAGGGTAGGCCACTAAGAGAGGTGGTCGACCGACCAAGAGAAATTGCTGGAAATTATTTTCAAGTTCGCAAAATGGTCAGTTCTCGATAAATGTCCGTCGATTTTTAGACAAAGCTTATTGCGATAGATGGATAGAACGAGGCAGTATATTCCCGTGGCCAGCTAGATCACCCGATCTTACGTGTATGGACTTTTATTTGTGAGGGAGAATAAAGGAGATTGTGTATCAAACCAGACCAACTTCCAAACAGGACCTAATAAGCAAAATGAAGGGTGCAATTCATCACATTCCTGTGAAGAAACAGGCTTGAAAAATGCATTCGGAATGACGAAAATCATTTTGAGCATCTAAGCAGGTTTTAATCTCAAAGGTGTATTTCATCCGCAGGAATACTCATAATGCGTGAAATATAACAATCGGTTCTTATCAGTATTATATCAGACCAAGTATTATTATAATATTATTGTTAATGTCAAATTGTTTATATCTTCGGTTGCAGTAAATATATCGGTGTGCGGTTTTCACTATTTTGCTTCATTTTTTATCCTCTTTCTAAGCAGCTAAAATATTACATATCATTCCATTTAAAAAATTTAAGAAAATCGAAAAAGTTTGACGACCTTTTGTAACGTGTCTTCTAGCGGTCAAAGTGGCAATCATATGGTCGAATATTTTACAGTAGGTGTTAAGGTAAATAAAGAGTTTTTCAACTGACATTTAAGCGTTGAATTTTGTTATGCCAACACGGAGCTATCAATAACTTTTTGAACCATTATTTGGCCTTCCCCCACCACTTTATTTGACTAGCTAGATCAATGAGACTCCAACAAAAAATAAGTCAAATTCTCTCAGGAATAGAACTAAAGTATTTTCAACATACCTTAGCCTATCAGTAACCTCAAAAAATCCGTATTTAAAATGTACTGTTGCAATTTCGCCCTCTAGCGGCCCTTTTGCCAACTTGAAAGTCATTTCCAGCAATTTCCCGTGGTCTCTTTATTCATATTATTTTTTACCTGAAATCGATACGACTAATGGTTTGTGAGATACGGCCGAGCACCTCTCTTAGTGGCCCACCCTGTACAAGCGATAGATAAAAGAAGATCTGCAAATATTAATTCGCCCATCAAGTTAGTTACTCGCAGATGAGATTTATTATATGTCTGTGTCTAAGTTTTCATGACGGTAGATTAAAATTAAAAAATTCTAATTAAGTCAACTAAACCGTTAGCAGTTTTTTCAACATTGGATGAGTCTATTTAACTGGTTGATTTCGGGATAATTTAATTTAGGAATAAGTTAAGAAATAATATTTAAACTTTAAGTTTATTTATTTAAAAAAACGAAAGATTAGATATTTTTCACATTATTTACAGTTTCATTAACTAGTTTTAATAGAAATACATTGCTTTCAAGATATCATTTTTATTATTGAAATGGTGATCTAAAGCTGACGGACAACATCTATGGTCCAAACAAATACAACATTCTGAATCCAGGGTATCGAATGTGATACCCTGAAGTATACCTGGTAGTAGTAGTAGTAGAAGTGTGGGGGGAGTAGGCTTTAAAGGCTCTTTTCGGCATTCCTCCTCGTGTGGTGTGTGGAGGCCCCAGGGAGGCGCCTCCTAATAAACGCCCAGCGATGGCAAGACTTATAATAGGTGATATGATGTTTCTTCCGCGGTACTACATTGTGGACATACGGGGCTATCACCAGGTTTTGCAGACCCGCCAGTTTTCGGGATATGAAGGACTTCTCACCCGGCGGCCACCAGACCACGGAACAAATAATAGCAAAATTGAAAGTGCGTATTCAAGAGCAACAAATAATCCCGATATTTTTAAAGAACATTTTGCCATACTCTATGTAAGCCCAGTAACATCTTAAAATGATTGACGGTAATTTTGAATGATCCTGTATACAATTTTGTTGTGTATATTTTCCTGACTGTACTTCAATTTATTTCAAAATTTCCTGGGTTTCAGTCAATTTTATTGTTTATTATTTAAAATGTTACAAATACGTTTCGGTGTCTTTCTCCACCATCATCAGTTTGTATGTCTAGATGTTTCTACCTTTACATTTGGTTGGACATTTGTCCAACCAAACAACACAACAACAAAAAAACAACAAACAACAAAATGTCCAACCAAATGTAAAGGTAGAAACATCTAGACATACAAACTGATGATGGTGGAGAAAGTCACCGAAACGTATTTGTAACATTTTAAATAATAAACAATAAAATTGACTGAAACCCAGGAAATTTTGAAATACAATTTTGTACAACAATATAGCAGTTGATCATTTGTTATCATAACCTGAATACACCCCAGTCTTTTGGTTAGAGATAAGTAATTCATAAAATGAATAATCCGCGTGTAATGATTCAATGAAAACCACTAAAACCATAAAATAAAATCCATTTTATTGATGAATGTATCCTTTATAGACTTCTGGCATCGGGTTCGGATGACAGAAAAATAATAATTTGGGAACCATTGAAACATACACGACCCCATATTCTTTCTACAATTCATGTTGGCAATATTTTTTCTGTGAAGGTAAGTCGACAAATTCTTCATTACGATGGGAACTTTTAATTTTGTCCAAGAGTATAAAAGTATGAACAGAGTAATGTTTGATGTAAATATTTCTATTAGGTTTTTATACATCAAAAGGGAAATATTAAGTTTGAATCATTTACTAAATATTCGACAGTGTGAACGTAGAGTATGGAACATATTAAATAAGGTGTACAGATGAAAGAAAAAAAAGTAGCTCAGGCGCCAAACGTATTTTGTGAATACGCATACTTTGATATAATACTATTTTTCATGTCGTAGATTTGATGGCTCAGTTTTTGATACCGACATTTAAAAGATCGAAATTTCCAGCAAGTTAGAACAACAATTTATTTTCGGAAAAACATGATTTATATTTTTTATATTTTGTTTAAAAAACGATATTTTGCTCGGTTTTATTTCTACAGTTTTATTCAAGCAAACATTTTGTGTTACTGTCTTGATAAATACAAAGTATTTATTATATTATAATAAACATAAGTATTACTTACTTCAACCACAAATTCATCCAAAATGAAAAAAGTTACAGTAAAATTTTAAATATTAAAATAGGTGTTAAAATTGGGGACCGTTGACATCCTGAAATGAGCAAGGTCAATTTCAAATTTTTTAGTGACTTTTGCTAACATTTTAAGGAGGCATTAGTCTGATAGTCATGTTAGTATTATTTGGTTGGTTGACGTAACGATTTTAGGTAGCCCCACAAAAATAAATTGAGGGAAGTTAGGTCAGGAGAACTGACAGGTCATTCTAGGGGTCCTCTCCTACCAATCCATTTGTTTGGATAAATTATATTTAAATAATTTCGATACTGCAGCTGTTTAGTGGGTTAAAACCCACTAAAAAGCTGCTTTCAAGTTATTAGGAATGGAATAGAGCGAATGGTACTACGGCTGTCGCATCAGTAGAGCGCTTAAATAATAAAGCCTGAACTTAAAAGTTATGCATCTTTCTTAAGAGTTAGGCGTTATGCGTTAGGTCTTATGCTGTGGATAAACGTTGTCATTGCTTATTCATGGTGTATAAACCATAACAGTAAGGTGACCAGCAGTAATGATGACGCGTTGATATTTAATTGATTTTGAATCGGAGTTTTTAACTAGTCCCAACAACTTTTCGATTTGTTATGGATGTATAGATTATTACCTGCAAATATCGAATATTAATACAGTAATTTAGAATATTACATTTGCAATGGAAACATGAGTGGATTTTAAAGCATACATATTATGTGATTTTTTTATAGAAAAACTTAATTATTATTAATTTTCCTATATGTAATGCTCTTAGATATTTGTTTGTGAAAAGGCGCTATTATATTCCTTATATTGAAACACGTTTCCCGAACATAACAAAATATCTGACTTTGACTTCGTATCATTAATCAAGGTTTTATGGTCAAGTTTACGTTTTTCGTTGTGTAATACATTTGATACTTAATTGTATTGTAAAGTAAATAGATATTATGTAGAGACAGTAATCATCATTTGACATGAACTTGCAGTTTTTGGGAGTGAACGATAGTATGATTGCCAGTTCTAGCGCCGATGGTAAAGTATCGGTTCAGGACCTGAAAGGGTCTGAAATTTTACATTGTTCCTGTAATAAAGACCGAGTGAAAAGACTAGCCACCTGTCCTACAGTTCCTACCGTGTTTTGGTCCGCATCCGAAGATTCTAAAGTCATGTAAGCAATTGTAACGGTATATAGTTTTGTAAATAAATTGTAATAATTTTTCAGACAATATGACTTAAGACAACCACACAGTTGCGCTTCCCAAACAGCTAATTTATTTCTTAATTTAGGATCTTCTTTCGAACTAAAATGTATAGCTCTTAATCCGACGAAACCGCATTACATAGCTATAGGATGTAACGATCCCTATGTTAGAATTTATGATAGACGGAAAATTAAAACCTGTCTATTGTCTGAGGTAAGATACTAAAATAAATGTGTGTACTTGTTGAAAAAGTTTTCGATTTTCTAATTATCCGGAGTAATTTCATGGCTGTTTAAACATTACCCATGAATTTCATTCAAGCTTGTTCATATGGCAATGCTTTTGTAGAGCAATTCTGAATGCCAATTATTAGGTCACTTTTTGAATAATATGCTGATAAGGCTACGTTTTGAATGCAAGTGAAGGATTGCGATAAGTATGTAGTATTAATTGGTTTTAGGAAAACTTAATCGCAAATGAATTGTTTTATAAATGATTATAATGATCATTGACACCTATTCTTGAAACAGTATTGTTCGACAAACTGCAAGACTTTTAGTTAGAAATAGAATCGCAAAGAATAAATATGTGGAACTGCTTGCATTATCGATATGCTGTTAATGTGAAATATTCGCTCCGTTTTAGATAAATAATAGCACACCCGAATGTACTTATCCTTCAAGCAGTATATTGACTGATCCCAATGTCGTACAATATTACTCCCCTGGTTATTTAGCTGTATGCAGTGCACATTATAATGTCTCTCGACAATCAGTGACCTATATTGAATTCAACTCAGGCGGATCTGAAATGTTAGTCAACGTAGCTGGGGACCACGTTTATTTATTTAATATTGACGACGGCAAGTCCATAAGGGAAATTAAGTTTCCATCGTTGTCAAGAAGTAGAACTAAATACAATACGTTCCAATGCAAATGTAAGCCGGTAAGTGTTTTTGCTTTACATAAATATTTCCGCTTAGTCGACCGGTTATTGGGTTGTTTAATAAAAGGTTTTTCAATTCTGAAACGATATGGCAACTGTTTTTGGTGGAACTAAACCCACGGCGCAGAACAATCAAGCCCCGGTAGCTCGATGGGTTGGAACTGGGACAGTTAATCGTTTGAACTCCCGAGGAAATGTTAACATGTGCGTTTGTGTGCGTAGGAGGAATGTACGAAAAACGTTTTGGAGTTTTCGTGCTGTTAGAAGATGTCTTCGTACAAAGTACATTTGCGAAACAATCGATAAGTAAACAGTATTAATTTGCTTGCTTTGGATGCTTGCAAAACAGTCGTCACTTGAAACTTCAGACAACATGTCCACCTTGGACACTGAGACTTTATGTTACATTGCTATATCACGAAAGAAAATTTAAAAATAGAAGCGAAACGTAGTAGAGTTTGGATGAAAAAAAGGAAGGATCAGTTGTCGCACAACACTTTCATCAAATTATTATCAGTTGAATCATTTGACTACAGAATCTATTTGAGAATCAGACTATGAAGGCTTTCACGGGTGGTCAAAATATCGCTTGAAAAGCTTGCCGGGCTTATAAGCCGTGGACCTTTGTAATTGCGTCCTGACGTTCCGTTCACATTTGTTGTGAACATTATAGAGGGCGAAGACGGTGCGATCGGGTGTGTTTTGTGTGACACTCACTAGATGAAAAAAAAACGATCCTAATTTAGCACAAGTTTTCTTTTAAGGAGCAATGCAGTAGTTACAGTAAACCAATGTATAAGGAAGAGCTTAGTTCAGGGAATGAATTATGCGCATGTTTTTATATGAGGCGAGGTTACCATTTATATAGAAGAAACTGGTAAGTATTTTTTCAGTTCTTAACTAATAAGTGAATGTTCAAAATCAACATTTTTCAAATCATACATTTATGGTCAAATAAATCTGATAAACTAATTTTTTTGATATAATTGCAGCTTTTAATATTAAGAACCCATTTTCCGAAAAGATTTCCTGGAAATCTTAACTATCTTAAACCATTGCCCACAATATGATCAAAGTGAATTCACATTTATTTTATTTGAAGCATTGCAACATATATTAAAACTGTGTAGTATGCTCCAGTATGCATTATGGAACAAAATTATGTCTCTTTACTTCATGCAACATAAAATGGTCGTCCATTAATCCGCAACTGTAAAAATGTTAGTAAATTATTAACGACGTGGGTAAAACACATTTGATTCAAATTGTTCATTGTTTGAAAATATACATCTATGTAAAGTAAGGTTCCGATTTCTACGTCATGTAAGCTTCCAAACAGAAAAAGCGAAAAATCACAATTTGTTCAAAGTTTACTCCACTTTAAATTCGAGTTGGATTGGCTTACTAAAGTTTTTCTTATTTAATTTCTTTTATTACTTGTTACAATTGGTATAAAATGACCCATCGACAGAAATCCGCAAAGATCTTATTTTTAAATGTTAAAAAAATATTCGACCTCTAATCTGCTGTTTCTAATCTGCAAATTTTTTAAATCGGTGCGACCTTAACCCTTAAGTTTTTCAAATAGAAAATGGACATTTTTTAAAAGTTTCTATTTATCTCGAGATGTTCCAGTTATAAACATTTCTTCCGTTTGTTTGCAAAACCACTCTAGTATTGGTCTCTGGACATTCCATTGGTGCCTGTATACGACTCGAAGACCCGATTGCTCTAGGGCTGGTTAAAGGTTAAATGTATCGACAGAAAGTTAATCTCTTTGACCTTGAAACATCTTAACATATTTTGAGGTACGTTTGATACTGATTGTGCATGAACTCAAGGAGGTCTTTATAATAGTATTCTGCAGAATCCGTTTGTTTATTGGATACACATCCTTATTCAAGCCTATTTTATAGCGGATGGGCTGTTAATGCGAACTAAATTTTAGTTCGCATCCTCTTCGGTTTTGGCAGGCCTGATTTGATCACATTCTTTCTTTTTTTTTCGTCTTTCACGGTCATTTAAGCTGTCGTTTTTCAAACAATGACCTTTTTCGTTGAGTTAAAGCACCATCTGTTAAATCACCAGTTGCAGATGGTTGTGGATGTCTATGTAGATCTTAGTCCACCCTTCAAGGATGAGGCTTACGTAGCCACACGAACTTCATGATGAATACGTTTTTCTTAAATTTTGTTTTAACATGCTTCTGGTTTTCTTCTGGTCATATGATAACGTTCATCTGAGATAAGTGACGATGTGCATTTGTGGCTTTACTGATCCTCTATGAATTCACTGCAGTATATTCATTTATTCTAACTTCCTCGGATTTATTGGATAAACGGATGAGTATCGTCCTATCTTCATTAACTCATACATAGATATAGAAGTTGATAAGTTGTTATGATGACATTTCATTTAGATTTATGTTGCCGTTATGACTGACTCATTAATAGATTATATAGGGTGTCATGATTTATATATGATGGCGTCAAACACCGAAATCCGTCATTCCATGAAATGACTAGGCATTTCGCGTATTGCCGGCAAGTAATGTAACTGGGATATCGTTGACTCTATTTGACTAACCATTTCACTCATTCCCTGTACTGACTGACATTTTTAGCGAAATGCTGTAACTGGCTTAACGAAACTTGGTTACACCGTTGCCTAATTTAGTCAAGTCGGTTGTACTAAGATTTAAAATGACCTACAACTTGCATCCAACTTGATACACGCCGTTCTGGTGGTCGGTTGCAACGCACAAAAGATTTTGCATGTCAAAGGGACCTCTGTCAATTTTGAACACCGGCAAAATAACACAGGAACCAATTTTTAAGGATGTCAACTTTTTGTCGTATTATTTAACATTTGATCTGCCGCTCGTTTCTGACCTCGATTGTGCAAATCGCAGCAATTCTATTTTCTCGAATTGACAATTTATTTTGCCATAATACGCATTCACCACCATTTTCGGGGCAAGCTACACATACATTTATTTCTTCCCGATCGGTTAAATTCTTCCTAACAACAGCTGGGAAGTTGAAGTAAGTACTAATTCAGAGGATATTTCTTGCGATTATTTTCGATATTCGGCAACATCTATAGTTGCTTGTACGCATACTTGCTGGTTGTCTTTAGAGTCATTGTTATCGTATAGAACCTCACCGTCGACTGCACTGTTATGTTGTTGTAGTGTACACTCTGGTTCACTGTTCAGTTCTTTTAACAAATTTGTCAAATCATCATCAGTTTCAATCGGATCCAACAAATCTTTAGGTATATTCGCACCAGAAAATCCAACTTTAGGGTCTATTCCAAATAAACCTTTATATGGTGTACGTCCAATGACTTTGTGGTAGGAACAGTTCTTCTGACATTGCACAAAAAAACGACCTAGTGACCAATTCTTTGATTGATGGTCGTACATCCAGGCTCTAAACATATTTTCCACATCTTGGTTGCTTTCTTCAATGCTTCCTTGCGACTGTCGATGTCTTCTTCGACCATGAAGTATTTTCAGTGATGGCCACATTGCCACCATTTCAGAAATTAAAGATGCAGTAAATTATCTGCCATGATCACTTTGAAGTATACAAGGAGTCCCAATTTTCAAAAAAAAATTTAATTACAGCTGCTACCTTTAATAAATTACAAGGAACTGTGTTAAACGTGTCAGCACTCTACACTGTTGTTCTGCAGTGCCAATTAGGCAAAGCCAAATATGAAATTGAGGTTATCAATTAGAAAATTAAGAATAATCTAACCTTCTTTATTTCAAACTATTCCAAGTCTTTTTCTTAGTTATAGTTGCATAATATTCATCCAGTTTTTTCATAAAAACGGGCAGAGTGTTTTGTAACATTTCAATTTATTATCTAAAATACTGAACAAAAACGCAAACAAAATTACAGATTCGCGCCAAATAAATTACATCCATTGACTAAATTAGGCATACAGTGTACAGAAATTGTTAGTCAAATAGAGAAACGATTTCGCAGTTACATTAGTTGCCGGCAATACGTAAAATGCCTAGTCATTTCAGGGAATGACGGATTTCGGTGTTTGACGTCGACATATAAAGGGTTATTCACGCTATACGGCACGGAAGTTTGCGGCTGAACCGTTTGATTTTTAAAAAGTATTATTTTATGAATTTACAGACTCCTACCGGGCGCACATTTTAAAAATATTTTTGTAATGTACAGGGTGTCCCAAAAGCCCTAAAAGTATCAAAGTTGTGTTTTTTTTTATTGGAATACGCTTTATATTGCATTTTTGGATTCTCTGAGCAAAATAAGTGTCTGTTTTAATAAGGTTTATAATACCTAAATCTTAAGGCTTTTTAAATAATAAGAATTTAATCAAAATATAATCTAATTTTCACGTGTCAAATACTTTAAAAGTATTTAAGTTATGTGAGCGTAATTTATAGTGAAGTGAAACAAAATATAATATTTTAAACCCCAATGATAAAAAACTTACCATGTTATACAGGGTGTCCACAAATTGAAACTAATCAAATAAGAACTTTAAGTGGCTATAACTTGATTAATTTAAATACAACCCCATATTTTTTAACTTATCAGGAAATGCAATTTTTAATTACCTATCGAATGGTATTAGGATGTTAATAGCTAAGTGTTTGCCTTTTTATAAAATACGCCAAATATCGTATCGTGTATGATGTAATCCGTGAGCATGTAAGTGACCAAAGTGCACGATCCGAAAAAAATCGGTGTCTTTTAAATAAAGTTAGTGTATAGGGGGATTCAAATTTGCATCGTCCCTCTGGGGGTGACGTCTGAAGGCATTTGAGGTATAGAAATAAATTGCAAAAAAGTAATTGTCACTCTCTACTATACTATTAATGTTTTGCGACAATAATTTTGTTTTACGTAAATACATGTTAGTTTATGCGTAAATCAGCACAGG
Source organism: Dendroctonus valens (assembly GCA_024550625.1). Lineage (NCBI taxonomy): Eukaryota > Metazoa > Arthropoda > Insecta > Coleoptera > Curculionidae > Dendroctonus > Dendroctonus valens. The sequence continues at coordinate 65,823 of JAJTJO010000076.1, forward strand.
AATAAATAACAGGAAATAAAGAAAATGCTATTTTACTGATGGACTGATGGACGGATGATCACTTTAATCAATTGAGATAAGTTTCAGAATGTACTTTCTTAGTTCCTAAAGAGATGATAAAAATATCTGCATTTCAATGCGTGCTCTCATTACATGATTTTTATCAGTTTTATATATAGTTTTTGCTTTTTACGAAAGTTTATATTTGAATCCCCACAGTTTGTAAATCATAATCATGTTCTAAAAGAAAGTTTTCTGACGGAAAGTTGCATAGATGAACGAGAGTTAGTTCTTCTAAAGTCTTGAAGTCGATGTGAAGTCTCCCTAAGGAAGGTAATTTTCCTGTATTTTTACTTTTGACATCGTTACACATTTGCAGTTTTGAAGATTGCACTTTAAAACTTAGAACAAATGTAACGTTTACATATTGCTGACTGATGTTTATCCACAAATTTCACCATGAACTCTGGAATGGCTTAATAAGTCAACACGGTCTTAATAATTGCGTATGACGTATCACTTCAGCATCAATCAGCTGTGCAACTGCGGTCACTTTTATTTGCTTCGACAATCTTACCTTTTCAGAAGATTCAATTTACTTGTACTAGATGACCCACATGCGCCTTTACTTCGAGTAGTTGAACGATTTGGAGTATCCACAAGGAGGGTAAACTTTATGCATATTCGACATTGTTATACATTTTAAGTTTTAAGACCGCAGGAAAACAATAATCGGAAGTTTGCTGTAATTCTGAGATAGATTTGCCTGGCCGGGTGATTGTCGCTTGTCTTTTTTATGAAAAATGATATAAACATAATTTTTTCAACTGATAATAGACTTTTAGGCAAGTTTTGCGATTTTATATTTGTAATGTGATGTTTGTTGTTTTTGGCTTGGACCCATGTTGGGTTGCATCTTTAAGATATAAGATGTTCGAGAATAAAACCTCTGTATTCTCTAAATACCGAATGAGCCCCAGCAAACCTTTAACATTTAAACCCTTAAAACAAATCAGTCTGATTTTAAACTACCATATATAAATAACATTTTAGCACATAACAAATATTTCACTATTTAATATAATAAAATTAATAAACTTTATACTTCCTTAAATTAGATTTAAAAAAAAAACACAAAACAAGCCAAACCGAAGGCGTATATAAAACCGAAAATAAAATATTTAATCAGACCCCATCCAGAAATTAAATCGGTTGTGGTTGGAAATGGTTGGTATATGCTTCATGTTACAAAATATGCGTCAAATAATTTGCTTTTAACTTTGAGAAAGATCTAGTACCAGAACCAACAGCCACCGATATCTAAACTGAGTACTATTCATAATAAAATGCTAATATTTGGTAGAGATGAAGTTAGATTGTTTTCAAGTATTAGCTAGACTCTTATTTTCTCGGTAAATTAGGCTTTCTTGTATTGAATGACTGTTTAAAATTCCGTGTTATTTACTTTTAAATACTACTTAATAAAACACCAAAACGTCATATTCAGATAATATATGAAAGCCGCTAATTAAAGAAATTGTTGTTTCATTAGTACTAGGAATAGGTCGTTATATTATTGAACATAAACTTCCATAAGATTATTGATTATATTGTGAATTGAATGGCAGAAATGTTATTTTGTTAGTACATTATGGGCATCCAAAAGAAATTCCTGGGTTCCAGTTATTATTATTGTTTATTAGTCAAAACTTCTACAAATACGTTTCGGTGTCTTTCTCCACCATCATCAGTTTGTCTAAAATACACATTCACAGTTGTCATTAATTTAAAACAAAAGCTCTGCTAAAATATACATACTAAAATACAAATTACAAACATATTAAAGAGTATATTAAAAACATAGGATCACAGGTGATGAGTCAGGACAATCATGTTCGGGAAAAGACTAGAATTTATTGTTTAGAGATTTAAATTTTACTTACATGTATGGCTGTTTCTACCTTCACATTTGGCCAACTATTGAAAAATCTTTACTTTGTTCAATATCGAGCGAGAGAATAAAAAACTGTTTATAATATTTGGCATTTTTCTTTGCATTCTAAGGATATCAATTGCTCTGCATTTCTTCAATATATCAGGTGTTTATATTTTATGTAGTTGGTTTAATTAGTGTATGTAGGTGTTCATTTAATTAGTGTATGATACACCGAGCTAAGATTGTCTGTGTCTGATCTGAAATTCATTGCATTCTGATGTTTTTTAATCTGTATCATTTCATGGATTCTTCTCTTATTATAGTTGTTTTCATTGATTAATATTTTTGTGTTATCGAAATCAAAACTATGTAACTTTTGTTGTGCATGTTGTGCTAATGCTGTTCCATTTTCGTTAACCTTTCTTAAGCTATATTTACGTTCGTATATTTTCTTTAAATATTGCCCTGTTTGACCTATGTATGTGTTGTCACAGTTCAAACAGTCAATCTTGTATATTACGTTAGGTGTGTCCAACTTATCGCTTCTAGGTTTAAATTTTGTAAAACATTCTTTTGCCAAGTTGTTTTTAGTTTTTTCCGCTATAGTAATATTATGTGGTTTTAAAACATTTTTTATTTTTGTGTTGATTTCTGGTATGTACGGTAATGATACATACTTGATTTCACCTTCTTTTTTCTTTTTTATATTATTTATGTTGTTCCATTTATTTGAATTGTAGATTTTATTAATTCTTTGTTTTATAATTGGTTCGAAGAAAGCTTTGAGATAGTTGTTCATTATTAGTATCTTTTTTATTTTTTCAAGATTTTTTGTTCTGTATCCATAATGTGCCAATTTAATCGCTCTATCAGTAAGAGCTGTTACAACACTTTTTTTATATTGTATAGGTGCATATGATTGGTAATTCAAGTATCTACCAGACCACACATCCTTTGTGTACCAGTTTGTTTTTATTTCCCCATTATCGTCATATATAACCGTCATATCCAAAAAGTTTAATGATCTGTTTTTGTCTTCCTCAATGGTGAATTTAATGGTCTCATGGAACGCATTAAACTTATCCAGTGTGTATTGAACTTTTTGGTTTGGCAGGCACATTATGCAGTCATCCACGTATCTTTTAAAAAATCCACACTTAAAATTCAAATCAGGTATTAGTTTTTCTTCCAGACTTTCCATTACAAGGTTTGCAATTGTTGCAGCTATGGGAGACCCCATAGCTACTCCATATATTTGTGAATAGAAATTGTCCTCGTACCGGAAGTAAGTGGACTTAAGGCACAGCTCTATCGCCCCAATAAATTCATTTTCGGGTAATGATGTATGTTCCTTTATTTCAGACCATTTATTTCTTATGCACTGTATTGAGTAATTTACCGGGATGTTTGTGTATAACCACATCAAGCGATATTAAGTGATGGTCTCAGGTATTTTCTGTTTTTTTATAAATTCGCAGAAACTCCATGAGTCCCTAATGTGATATTGTGAATTTCCCAATATATTACTCAACACAGCTGACAGGTATTTAGACAATTGGTAAGTTGGGGCATTTATGTTGCTAATTATCGGTCTCAATGGGTGGCCTGCTTTGTGAAGCTTTGGCAGGCCATATATATATGGTGCTCGGCCGTTGTTGCAAGACAGTGTTCGTTTTAAATTATCTGTTATGAATTTATTTTTATGCCATGAATTTATATTTTATTTAGTTTTGTTTGAAGTACGTTGAATTACGTTGAGTTACGTTGAATACGTAACGATAAAAAAGAAGGTGAGATCAGGTATATATCATTACCGTATATTCCAGAAATCAACACAAAAACAAAAAATATTTTAAAACCGCATAATATTACTATAGCAGAAAAAACTAAAAACAACTTAGCAAAGGAATGTTTCACAAAATTTAAGCCTAAAAGTGATAAATTAAACACACCTAATGTAATATACAAGATTGACTGTTTGATCTGTGACAACGCATACATAGGTCAAACAGGACAATATTTAAAGAAAAGAATATATGAACATAAATATAGCTTAAGAAAGGTTAACGAAAATGGAACAGCATTAGCACAACATGCACAACAAATGTTACACAGTTTTGATTTTGATAACACAAAAATATTAATCAATGAAGACAATTATATTAAGAGAAGAATCCATGAAATGATACAAATTAAAAAACATCAGAATGCAATGAATTTTAGATCAGACACAGACAATCTTAGCTCTGAATATCATACAATAATTAAATGAACACCTACATACACTAATTAAACCAACTACATAAAATATAAACACCTGATATATTGAAGAAATGCAGAGCAATTGATATCCTTAGAATGCAAAGAAAAATGTCAAATATTATAAACAGTTTTTTATTCTCTCGCTCGATATTGAACAAAGTAAAGATTTTTCAATAGTTGGCCAAATGTGAAGGTAGAAACAGCCATACATGTAAGTAAAATTTAAATCTCTAAACAATAGTAGTAGTAAACATCTTTATTTCTAAAAAGGCTATCGACCTATCGGTCTTTCTGCCCTTGTTTAATACATGTCTTAATCTAAATAAAAAACAAATATGAAAATTCTCTTATTCTAGGTTAACGATATTATTAAATAAAATTTCAGTGGCAAGAAGAGATTATTTTATTGTCCACTAGTCAGTTGCGTTTGTAAGTGTTCGAGTAGCGTTAATGTAGGGAAACGGAAGCGGGATTGTCTGGTTGGTCTTGTAAAACAAAGGGATTTAGTATGGTCCAGTTGTAGGGGTTGTTTGTCCATTTTGTCTGTAGCTGTATGAGTCTTTCCGAGATCTTTGTCATGTTTGTGCGTTCGTATAGTAATTGGGTGGGGGGGTTGTGTAGTGGGTTTTGGGGGTGTCTTATTCGTGTTATTAGTCTTAGTGCAATTTGTTCTGTTGTTTGTGTATAACGTTTTGTCCTTTCTGCTCCGTTGGTCATGAGTATATGTCCAAAGTCTAGCAAGGGTCTACAAATAGCTTTATATATTTTGGTGACGGTGTTTGTGCTGATTCCTCTGTCTTTGTAGGTTAGTGATCGGAAGTGTTTTGTTCTCTTTATTGTTTCTGCCCTGATGTTTCGTATGTGTTTAGTGAATTTAAGTTTGTGGTCAATTGTGATTCCAAGGTATTTTACGTCGTTTTTTGGATGTGTCGTTTGGCCGTCTGCAGTTATTGTAGGGGAGTCAGCGTTGAGTCTGTGGTTTGTAAGCAGAAGTTGGTTTTTTGACGCGTTTGGTGTTAGTCTCCATTTATAAAACCATGTCATTGTGTTGTTTGTTAGTGTTTGGAGTCTTTGCGCTGCTCTCTCAGTAGTTTTGTCATGTACAATAAGTGCCGTGTCGTCTGCGTATTGTAATATGTATGCCGATCTGTCGATTTGATTTTTGTCTGGTAAGTTGTAATTGTATATGTCATGGCAGTATATATTGTAGAGAAACGGTGAGAGCGGGGATCCTTGAGGGAGCCCTTGTTCAGGGGAAAAAGAAAATGACAGTGTTTTGTCAATTCGTACTTGTAGTTGTCTGTTTTCTAGTAAGTTCTTTATGGTGTGTAGTAGATATGTTGGTGTGTGTAGTTTGTATAGTTGTTGTATCTAAACAATAAATTCTAGTCTTTTCCCGAACATTATTGTCCTGACTCATCACCTGTGATCCTATGTTTTTAATATACTTTATAAGATGTTTGTAATTTGTATTTTAGTATATATATTTTAACCGAGCTCTTGTTTTTAAATTAATGACGACTGTGAATGTGTATTTTAGATAAACTGATGATGGACGCACAAACATGACAAAGATCTCGGAAAGACTCATACAGCTACAGACAAAATGGACAAACAACCCCTACAACTGGACCATACTGAATCCCCTTTGTCTTACAAGACCAACCAGTCAATCCCGCTTTCGTTTCCCTACATTAACGCTACTCGAACACTTACAAACGCAACTGACTAGTGGACAATAAAATAATCTCTTCTTACCACTGAAATTTTATTTAATAATATCGTTAACCTAGTATAAGAGAATTTTCATATTTGTTTTTGATTTAGATTAAGACTACATGTATTAAACAAGGGCAGAAAGACCAATAGGTCGATAGCCTTTTTTTAGAAATAAAGATGTTTACTACTACTGATGATGGTGGAGAAAGATACCGAAACCGAAACGTATTTGTAAAAGTTTTGACTAATAAACAATAATATTGACTGGAACCAAGGAATTTCTTTTGAATTAAATTGAAATACAGTCAGGAAAGTATACACAATAATTATGGGCATTGCCCATGTGAGAGCGAGAGCCTTACCTGAAAGGTCAAAAAACACTACTTATAATAATGTAAAATATCGCAGTGACGGATGAAGGTATCGCAGAAATTTAGCCTTCTGGTGAGTGATATGGCCAAAAAGCATTACTCAAACTTTGAAACTATTATTGGGATAGATCATACTTCTAATTTTAATACGTTACCTTAGATGTGACCGTAATAACTATTCTTCATGCCATTCATTTATTTTATTGTTTATTTCAAGGGTAGGAGACTGGTATGCCACGGCAAGAGATTGTTTGCATGTAATTCAGAAATGGCCATATGAAAGAAGAGCCTACATTTATTTAATTAAGTGTCTAGTGGCCCTTGAATGGATTGAAGATGCGACCCGATGGTATGATTATCTTTTCGAATTGGATCCTGATTGCAGTTCTGACAAACAGGTAAATTATCGTGAAGCAATAAGTTGTTTACTCTTTAAAAGACAGTTTGATATTTTTGTATTGCGGTTGTTCGATTTTTTCAAGAACCCGTCTCCACAAGAAGTCAAGATATGCCGCTTTGTCTATTAAATAATTTCAGATAAATAGATTGAACACTTTAGTAACGCAAATATGTAAGGTTATTTTACGTTTATTAAGTTCATTCGAAAAGTTTAATTTAACATACAGGGTGATTCAAAATTGGCGCCATTCCTGTTAAGGGGTTATAGGGGCTCACTTGGAAAATACGAGAAAAATATTGAAAACATTTTTCTAAGATTTCTAGAAGATATTAACAGTTGAAAATCGAATTTCAACTTTGTTATTAAGTATTATTTTAAAATAGTCCCGTGTTTGATTGGTAGCCTATTGGAATAGTTGAAAAGAAAAATTACGATCTTTGCTTCAAATGACGAACATTTTTTATATTAAAAAAGTACTCTCTGCAATGTTTTGAGGAAAAATCAAAGCGGCAATGATGTTTTTTGTCATTAACAGATAGTTACAGGTAGATAGCCTTTGTCAATAATAAGAAGCATTTGTCAAACTGTTTCTTACTTTGAAGCTCCTTTCACAAAATATATACCAATATCGAATTTGTGGATACGCGATTAGTTTTGGGAAAATGCCACAGTAACAAAGCAGAAGCTGTAAGAACTTACACCAGCAAAGGGCTAGAGACACTGGACGATTGGCTCCAGGAATTGACGCAGTTTGTGGAGGATCTAGAGGTGCACGGGTTCCAGACACAGAGGAACAGGTAATGGAGATAATTGCAGCAGAGCTTTCCAGGAGTGCTCGGAGGATTGCACAACCTCTGACACTTTCCCAGGCACCGGATAATTGTCCCGATAACTCCCCAGAGGAAGGGCTGCATTCCTACCATGTATGTAAGATACACAGGACACAAGGACACATTAAATTTCTAATCTTCCGAACATCGGTACAAATTGAGCAGGAGTTAATTAACCGAATAGAGAAGCTGCTCAAAATAATATATGATCCGAGATTGCTGCGAAGCGTGCACAATAAAGTGATGTGACACGGGCACGAACATGTCTGGAGTTAAACAGGCAGAACTTCGTCAATCTCTTGTGATTTAACAACTTAATTATATGTTGTTTGATTACTATTAATCATTGATACATCATACACCTTATACAGGAGGTCTTTATTTACATCTGTGGGCAGTTTAGGTATATCACTCATCTGCCCCAAAAAGGTTGGCAGCACTGACGGCAAAGAGACAACGTTATCCTAACCACAAAATATTTCTTTTACTTTAACTTTCTTTGTTTTGTGTTTACCCATGGTTACTTCAATTTTCAATAATTAAGAAGCAACAGGTATTTACATAATGTTAATGAGGCAGATTACCTTGAAAAACATTGTTGTCATCCTTCTGTTTTTTGCAAATATTTCAGTTTTTAATAACTATTATTTTTTAAACTATTTTTCCCGTAGTTCTAAAACACCCCCAGACAACACTCCCAGAGGAATGACCCCATTTGCAATTTTGAATCACCCTGTATAATCATAAGCTATGTGTTTTTATTACCAACATTTACTGGTTAATGTAGATAACTGTGTCTGGAATAAGATGTATTGATAAAATACAAGATTCAGCTATTACTCAATACGGAGTGCCTTTAAATGTTGGAGATCAGAGAAAATTTGCGCGAAGTCCTAAAAGGCTTTTCACCTATGTGTTAGTTTTTGTCTTGATTAAACTTTTTTTCACGCACATAGTTAATCGTTGCTTGTGAGTACCGTCTTCAATATGACATCCGTAGTTCAGATGTGGTCACTTTCGCTTTCTCATAAGAATTACTTTGCTTGTAATAAAGAACAAGCTGGTTTCACGGTTCATTTATGATACCTTTTCGACATTGGTAATATTATAAGTTTTGAAGAGCACACTTTAAAAACTAACCACGAATGTAGCTGTGATAGCAAAGATGTTTGAGATTTACATGTTCTTTGACAAATGTCTGCCTGTATGCGTATTTAACGCTGTGTTTTTGTTAATAAAGTTTCGAATTAAAAATATTTAAATTTTGATAAAATTAAAATGTTTTTTTTTTTCAAAAACTCAATATTTCTATATGTATAAGTTCTGTTCTATGTTTAGCTATAAAACTAGTCTGTCAAACGGATTGATGATTAACGGACGCTGATGATTAACATATTGCTTAATAGCAAAGTTGAAATTGTATCTTCCAGAGCAAATTTTTTTGAAAAATATTCTAAAATGTTTTATTAGAGTTTTTTTCTGTACTTTCTACGCCATTCCTACTAATCACACTAATCCTTTAAACGAACGACAACAATTTTCTATCATACTTGCAACACGTACAATTCCGAACGAATGTAACATTCTATTCAATAACAATAGGCTATAGGTACGCAGGAAGCTTGAATAAAATGCAAATAGAACTAAAAAGAAGTAAAAAAAATTAAACGCAAACGAATACAGCAAAAAAAACAAGCAATAACTACAGAAGGCAAAGGAAACGTTCTTAGATAAAACATAGTTTACTAGCAAAATCTTAAACGAAGAAACACAGATAAAATAACACGTCTAGAAAGGAGAAAACTCAACAGTCACAAAACAAAGAAAGAACATGTAAATAGTTAGCTACACCTATCTAACGGAATCTATTAGTTGGAAACCGGACCTTGATGATACCTAACGATGGCATTTCAAAAATTTGAGTTTTGTGAATTATCGTTAACTTAGTGATTTTTAGTTTCATACATTTTTTTCTCACTTGTTCCCTCGTAATAAGGTACAGGCAATATTGGGCAGAATGAAGTCCTCAACAGGCGAAACAAAAAAGCCGGTACTCTTTGAAGCCCTGGGAGGTAATGTTGATGTGGGGCAAACAGAAATAGAAAGACGATTAGATTCAATTGATTATGATCTCAGATTTGTTGGTCACTGTAATAATACTACAGATATTATGGAGGCTAACTTCTTAGGTAAATTTAAGAAATCTTGAATTGTTTTGAATTAATGGGTTTTCGGCTAAAAATTAATACTACTTTTTAAATTCACTTGTAGGAGATGACTTTATTTGCTCTGGGTCAGACGAAGGAGTTATATTTATATGGGAGAAAAAAACGCAATCAATCATAAAGGTACTTATTGGTGATGAGTCTATTGTAAATTGCCTTCAACCACATCCAAGTACCTGTCTCGTAGCAACTAGTGGAATCGATGAGAGCGTTAAAATATGGACTCCCCTGGTGAGAGTACATTTATACACAAATGCATTTTTTAAAACTATCGATTTAACTTCGTCGAAATTTTGGTGATTTTCTAAATACTTTTACGAGGTCGCATTAATTGGGAGAATTATTAAAAAATTTTTGTTAAAATTGCACGTTATATTTCAAATTCGTCAACTATCAAGATTTGTCGATACATACTTAAGAACTAATTGAAGTCATATTTTAAGGCCTAACAAAACCTCATGCTCCTCGTCCAGCATTGAATTAATAATTATTTACACGTTACTTGAGTGACCTGTTTAACTAGTCCATTGAACCAATCTTGATAACAAATTTTTACCACACTTTTTGTTTATTTTTTGCAGCAAGCAAAATACTCGTATCTTCAAGTTGGCTGCATCGACTGTTTGTTATTTTTTGGTTAATTACTAAAAAAAGTTGCTATTTTCCTGGTACCTTGCGAGTAAATGGCTAGTACTTGAAGATAATTGAATCCAGGTTTCTATAGTTCCAAGGCGTCCAAAAATCCAAATTCACTTAAACCGATATCCTTGTTATAGTTACATCAAAACGTAACCACATTTTCTGTCGTTTAAACATGGCGAGGCAATAAATAATACAGGGTGTTCAGCTACGGAAGGCCCTCGGCCAGATGTCAAAAAGTACTGCTCCAAGAGCTTTGGGAAAACTTACTTTATTGGTAAATCGGTTAAGACAACCCATTGTAAATTGTTTTTAGTGCTCTTTGATAACTGCTAGAGAGCGTAAGTGCACGGACAAATCAATTAATTAGTAGTTATTTATGATATAAGTGTTAAAAGTGCAATTTTAAGAACGCATGTGAAAATTTGCAGAACGAAAGAAGCGAGTTCTGTAATTTGTGCACTGAAAGCACTTTTAACACGAATACCATACAATATATTTTCTACAAACGCATTAAAAATCTCAACTAGTTTTTCTATCTGAAATATGTTCTACCCACGAATAGTCAGACTTGAACCATTTACCAATAATTCTGTAACAACCATTGTTGTCCTCTTTGTTTGAAAGTTGTGATCAAATTTAAAATTTGTGACTTTACTGCAAAAGAGCGATACAACTAAATTATGGGGCTGCAAGAAGGGTCACGTTGGACCTAATGCCCAAGAAGTCCCGGGAGCAGTACAAGATGGCATATAAAAAGCTCTTGCAGTGATGCGTGTTTGGTAGTTTTGAACTGCTCGGCTGTGTTTCCTTCGATGCAAAATAAAAATGCTGGTGAACGGGTTTCAAATATATTTAACTATTGGTGAAGATGAAGGTGAAGTATGAGCATGTGTGTTGAACAGCAGCAAAAGAAAAACTAATGAACAGAGGGAGTCAATTGTTCTAACCTATCGGATTCAAATGTTAAAAAGAACTATACAGTAGCCTAACTATATAATATAATATATGCCGATCTACATAATAGTGTCGTAACAATGCGAATGAAAATACGTTTTTGGAAAATATATGTACAGATAATGTTTTGCTGACCTATTTTGAGGAACGTTCCTAGGTTTGAAAATCCCCCTCTCTTTGGTCTTATTACTGCATGTTAAAGACAATGCTACATATTAACAGCAATAAGGATATTAGGAAATAGTTTAAACTAATAATTGGTTTTTTAAATGGACAAGAAGAGAGCTATCGTCCGAAAAGTACAAACATTTTAAACAAGAAACCAATTCGACCACTTAGTTACACACTCGATAGTAAATATCTTATGGTAAAAGTGATAACAATCTTTGGAATAGTTTGTCCCTCTGCAGGGACAAACCCAACTGCCAATTAATGGTAGATAATGTAGAACAGGAGCGTTCCTACTAGAAAACATTCCTGACACAAAAAGCTAAGTCTCAGGAAGCGTCACCACAATTGACTACCGTTACGTGTAATATTACATATCATTAAGTATATTGCTCTGAACAGCAGGCATCCAACATCGTCAGTTCTTCGTGAAATACATACTCCAACCACAGGTATACCAAAAACCCAGTCGGAATCAACACTTTCGGTAAAAACTCAAGTGTTATTGCACATTTAAAAAAAAATTGGATTCTAAGCTTGCTCCTACATAACAAAAACATAATTGCCAAGTAACTTCTGCCATTATCTACTGTTCACGTACCTTCCACAAGCAACACTGTCACTGGTACAAATATTAATAGCATTTGTAGCAGTGGTCAAGGAGCTGAAAGGAATTAATGTTTACAAAGAGTTATAAAGACTAAAATGTCCTTTTACTAAAGTTGAAATGGTATAGTCTATACGATCTAACTTGAACTAGCATAAAAACTAAATCTGGGTAAACAGTCAGCATATTCTTTGTGAAACATGAGCGTGCGAAATATATTTTTCAAAACGTGTATTATTTAGTAAATTAATTTAATTTATTTAAGTGATCTAAACATTTAGTTTATTGTCTATTCATTTATAAATCATATTTTTTAACACGTTCGCGACGTAGTGTACCACATGTGGTACACGGCATTAAATAAAGTCATCACATCCCAAATCGGCCACGTTACGAACTTTTTAATTACGGATATCCAATTAGTATGGCGATTTTCTTACCTAACTATCACTATCAGAGTCTTCAGAACTTGAAAAGTTATTAACACTAATCGCCAAAATGCCATCTTTATTCCCTAATAATAATAAAATACAGCTAAAAATACTGCATAAACACTCAATATACGCGCGATGCAACAACACTGGCAAAAATAAGGTCATTTCTTAGAATGGAACCAAATCTAAATAAGGAACCGAACAATTAAATTCGACAATGAAGTACAGCGACCAATGAAATCGTAATGCGGCTACATCAAGTCTCTGTTGACCCAATGAGACGTCCAAATTGCTTGGATTTTCGGAACACTTTATGCAGTAAACTGATCATACCCCAATTTATACGTTTGGCCAAGTAACTTCGTAAAGTATATACAGGGTGCCCAACGCGAACCGCCGCGATCGATATCTGACAAACTATAATCAGGGAAAATTTGAAAATCGGACAGTGTGCCGAAGTCATTAGGGGCAAGCGATCTAAAATATTTTCAAGATGGCCACACTTCCGGTTGTACCGAGAGTAGGTATCAACTTGCTTATTTTAAATGGAACACCCTATATATTATTACATTTTTGAATTCTACTCCAAATTCTAAATATATTTTATGTATAATTTAATATACCTAAGTCTAACCGTTTTTGATATATTTGAAATTTTATGTAAAAAATTATATCCTTATTACAATTTACCAGATATCGATCGCGGCGGTTCCCGGTGGGACACCCTGTATATACTTTTAAAACTAGTGTGAAAAGTAACTTACTTTTAACACGGTGTGCGTTAAAACCTTATTTTAATCGATCATTGGGGTGTTAAAAGTTGGATTTTTAATGTGTGTGTAGAAAAAGTTATTTAAAAAAGCGGAATAATTGTTGACGCAGTTTGTGAAAGGAGTTACAACAATAGTTCAGATGAAAGTAATACTAATGGTGACATTAACGCGACGCGGGACTGTACTGAGAGTGACTACTAAGTACAACCACCTCCGATTTTTTTGTGCGCTCTGCGATTCTCCAAACCTTAGGTACCTCAACGATAAAGTAACAAACTTATCAAAAAATCAGGTACCTCAAGGTATCATTGACTCGCTGGCAAACCAGATGTCTAAGCTATCGACTAGTGTGCCAACAATTTCTGAAATGTACGATATGCTGTTGAGCATCGAGTCAAGATGGAGTCTTCTGGAGGGCAAGTTGGACGATATCCGTGGAATGACTGAGGTATTCACCACCTGTAAGCCAGACATGCTCTTGAGATCAATGAGGGATATGGAGCAGAGTCTATTTAATGTCTCTCAAGTGCTGCTCAGCAATATTGAGGAATCCGTCAGGATTCAAGTCCACGACTCCTCATCTGCTGAGATCAGAATGGGTATGGAAGGCCTGAAGGATGGCCTCGCAAGTGTTGCCGCCATGGTTAAGGGGTTGACTACTAAGGTTGTTGACTCCAATCGGCAAAGAAAACAAGTCTCAACCACTTCTACGTCGTGCTCTACTAAGTCGACTTCTCTCGTCTCCTCATCCACCCAAACAGAGTTGCCTCCTGACATTTTATCGACTCCAGGATATCCAGGCCTCTCAGCTTGTACGAAAACTCGAAGATGGCATTATGTGGTCGTGAGACACCTCCTGGTCGGATTTACTACCACCAATGTTGTTCACCATGTGAAGGAGGTCCTGAAATCGTCGGATTTTGTTCGGTGCGTTCGCCTATTCAACCAGGGCAATGACTCCGAGGAACCCATATTCAAAGTGGGAACCTTAACTAGAGAATCCGCTGAGAGATTGTTGGGGGACAGCATGTGGCCTCGCGGAGTTCGGATTGAGTGGTCAACGGAGTCCGCTGCTTCTCAGAGGGTGGTAGAGAACTGTCGGCTTCCAACCCGCGGGGCAAGGGTGAACGTCAGTCCGGGTTTGGAGGGTCTATTGGCTGCCTCCTTCACGGAAAATGGTGATAGAGCAAGCAGTGTAATAACGATAGCCTCTGATAAACAGGCTATTGCTGCTTGCAAGACCAACAACTTTGGCAGTGTGAAACTGCCTGAGAGGATGCCTAGAGAGCAAGCTCCCTTTCTGGACCCGTTGACTACTCCGATTGTGCGAATGACGGTGGCCTCTGATTGCTCGAAGGACTCGGGGAAGCGGTACCTAATGGCAAGGTTCAGAGAACCTTCCATCATGAGGGCCATAAGATTGTACCTCTCCTACCTGCATGACCAACCTGCCTCAGTTTGCTATGAAGAATTTAAGGATTTACTATTACCAACATCAAAGTATTCCTAGCATCTGAAGGCTAGCCAACCCGGAAAGAAGATTTGCAGAGTTTATACAACGATTTTCACAATTCTTATGGGATTGGTTGCGCAGAGGTGGAGGCGGATCTGAGCACCTACAGATCACATGTTGTTTCGGAGAGGACGGTGCAACTTCATAAGTACAGTGAAAGTCACCACAACTACTTTTCCAGTGGCTCTCCGAAGAAAAAAAATTTTTAGGTTGAATGACGTGTTTTGAGCGACTAGACTACTCAAGTCCTGATGCCAGGTTTAGCATGGTTCTTGTCAATATTGCTTCATTGAGGAACAAAACGGATGAGTTGTACTTGTTTTTGGAGGGGTTAGGGTTTCCCCAATTGGTTGCGATTACGGAACACTGAACGGAAAGCTCGGCCCATGGGGGAACTTTGATTCTATCCTTGACTGAGGGCTTCTCTCCATTAACTAAGTTTGATTATCTTCAAGCGGATCAGTTCTTCGAATTTTCCGCTGTACACAATAAACATCTTGATCTGTATGTAATCTGCATCTATAGAGCGCCAAGTTCCGATGTGCAGCAATTTTTGATAGCCTGCTAAACTTGCTAGACTCTCTGCCAGTGAAGGGCAGGATAATTTTATGTGGGTATCTGAATATTGACTACGCTGCTGCCTGTGCTGCCCAAAAATCCTTAATGGCTATTTTCGATTCTTTTGGTCTTTTAATGCATGTAACTGCTCCGACTAGAATTTTTAACAATTTAACGTCAACTATAGATTATGTGTGGTCTGACTTCCCCCCGCGTGATGTTCAATCGACAGTGACTAGCGCGGGTTTCTCTGATCATGAAGCGGTGATATCCAAATTCAATATTTCTCTCAAGCCCTCGAGAAGAGCTCTCCGTTTGGGTAGAATAATCTCATCTTTGTTAAAGCACGCTTTGGAACTTTGAGTCCGGTGATCCAAATTCTCACTTCAGAGATTTCTTGAATAAAATTATAAGTACTTTCAAAGAGGCCTTTCCGCTTAGGGCCATTAATCGTAAATGCCATAAACATTGGATTACGAGAGGTTTGCGCACTTCTGCGAAAAACATGCGCTCTCTCTTGCATATAAAAAAGTTTACTGACTCCGCTCCAGTTCTTGAATTCATTTCAAATTATAGAAAGATCTATCTAAGAGTAATCAAGTCAGCAAAGGGACTATATTATCAAAATCGTTTAACAAATGCCAAAAACGTTTCCAGGGAAACCTGGTCCATTGTCAATGATCTCAGAGGTAGAACAAATCCCGTGAATGGAGGTATGACAAGTCCAAATGAGTTAAACAATTATTTCATCAACATCAGCAAAAGTGTTACTTCAGGTATTTTACCTGGCTTCGACTCTCTTTAGTTTCTTCCTCCTTCTAAGAAGATCGCTGATACCTTTTTCCTAAGCCCTGTAAACAGCGTTGAACAACTACAGGTAATACACAGCATAAAAAGTAAATCATCGTGTAGCACGGATAATCTATCAGTTAAAATATTCTTGAGCCTCCCAGTTTCAACTCTGGATGTTCTCACAGACCTAATAAATGATTCCTTTGTGCACGGAGTTTTTCCAGAATGCCTCAAAACTGCGATCATTATTCCTCTTCATAAAGGTGGTGAAAGGGATATCTCATTTAATTATCGTCCAATTGCAATGCTCCCTGTGTTGTCAAAAATAGTTGAAATGTTATTAAAAAATCGCCTTATGCCATTTATATTCAAGCATGGCATATTATCACCAGAGCAGTTCGGATTTTCGCCTAACAAGTGCACCAACGACGCAGTATTTTCCCTGCTTCGTGATGTTTACTCATCTCTAAATTGCAAACGCCCCACAGCTACAATCTTCTGTGACTATGCGAAAGCCTTTGATTGTGTGAGTCACAGCATTCTGTTAGATAAGCTTGACTTTTATGGAATACGTGGTATTTATTCCAACTGGTTCAAGTCATATCTTGAAAATAGGCAACAATTTGTCAGAGCAAACGGGTCTGTCTCTGAGTGTAAACGGATTGCCAGTGGGGTTCCCCAGGGTTCTGTGCTTGGACCTATTCTTTTCCTACTATTTATCAACGAAATCACCTACTTGAAAATCAATGGCAAGATTACCCTCTTTGCTGACGACACAAGTATAACATGGAGTGATTCTGACACTGTGTCCCTTCACTCTAAGGTTTCCAACAATCTCGTCACAATCAAGAGTTGGTCTGACTCTAGTTTGCTGGGTTTTAACGTGAATAAAACTGTAGCCCTATCTTATATAGTGCGTTTATACTCCGAAAAATACGGTACTTCAAGGTGTTCATAGTTATTTAGTAATAAGTAGGATATAAACTGAAATAATAGACGTGTTGCGTACACTATTTTATTTATAATTGCAACTATTATTATTTACAAAATTATTTCTGTAAAAGTAATTCGTTTAAAAATTGAATACAGAATACAGATACTAAACAATTTTTATAACGAACATAGGTATGATTATCACTACACTGCTTTTGTCAATTATTGTCTGATATTAATTCTAACACACTAGTGTTAAATGACTGCTATATTAACAGTTATTATTACATTTCAAAGAATGTCAAATCAAAGAAGTGCAGAAATGTGCTCCATTTAACCACCTGTGATATCGTCCGCGCCTAATATCACAAGTTTGCAACTCTTCAAATTTTATTACATGTGTCGGGAGCTCAATTAACTCCATAAAAAACTTGAATTATTTATTATTATTATTTGAAAAATGATGCATTTATATTTCAGGGTAATGCCTCGACTGGTAGATTTTATCAGGATTGCAATTCGTTAGTTAGACTCAATCAAACGCGATTATTAATGGACCCTTATGGACAAAGAGTGCGAGGTGTTGGCTTGACGGCTTTTGACACTTTCCGTTAGTATTTATTTATTATTATTGGAAGGTGCTTGTATATACCTTGGTTTTACTAGTACAATAGGTACTATCAAAACTATCTAAACTTAGTTTTTTTATAAGTTTTTAATAGTAGAAATTAAAATTTTATAAATATTTTTATCGACAATACAGTTGTGCGAAATACATTAGTGGTACAATTTCTCACATGTAAATTTCTATTGATGATTAATGCAATCAATAACGAATATTTCTCTGCCGTTGAAGTTTAATTAAATTGAAAATGTACATATTTTTGTTAACGTTTCTGTACCACTTTCGTAGAGAGCTAAAAGTGATGAATTGACTGTTTATCTTTTTTTTACAGGAAGAGGTCAAGCAATCACTATAGTGGATATGCCAAATTGTGAAACTTCGTAACGATAACTGAATTAAAAATTGTTTCACATTATGTAATTACACAATTCATATAAACACTTTGCATTATTTAAGTTTTATTATTATTATTTAAGTTTTAGTGTTTATTTACACCAGATCTTGCACAGAAAAAACATTTTTTTTGTTTTTCCGGGAGATAATGGAAACTGTATCTTTTGCAGTTCAGCCAGTTCAGGTAATATGGAATGTGCATCGAATGTCCAATTAAGAGAGAGCGTTAGCGCATTTAATATTTGAACTGGCAATTTCTACATTTATTAGTAATATCGGTAATATAGTAATATATTAATCTTAATATGCCAACTTACTCAAACCAATTGATTAAAACCAACTTCTATCTGGCGGCGGCATGTAGCCCTTCTGCAACTAGTACTGCGTTCGTTAGTAGTGACTATCTGGCAAAAGTTCCAGAAAAAAAACTAAGTTCTGGATCCTGTGAATACTTGAAATATGGAGTTTCTTGGGGATACGGTCTAGGCAGTGGTGACGAAAGAAAACTTGTTCAGCTAACCGGGCTTTCGGCGGTTTATTACCGCTTTCTTCAGGGTGCTAATTATTCCCCATGATAAATTAGGAACCCTCCAGAGTCTTATCATTACTACAGTCTGATGAAACATCCAATTTTCATGGTTTTCATCGTATTACAGGGGTAGAACTATTTTATTAATATTGTTCACCTGAGTCACATTGCTGGGATCAGTTGTCATTGATTAAAATTGTTTCACAATTACATTTCACTAATAATAAAATATATCACTAATAAAATACAGAAGAAAAATATATTACTGATCCTGTGAATCCGAAGCTCAAAATGGCAAGAATTGTTTCCTGTGAGTCCTGGAAAGACTTCACGAGGACACTTGGAAACAAAGTTCCCCAAGGTTTTGTTGTTTTCCTGTCTCTCTTATTTTCTATAAATTTCTATTGAACTGTTAAGTATTGCTTAATAGCAGTTTTGAAAATTTCTTGTTCATCATTCAGTTAAACTTGCCGAAAATTAATTTAAAACTATTTTTAGATTTTTTTCTAAAGTACCTGGCTAAGTACATAGAAGACTAGTCAAATAATAAATGTTCTACAGATTATTCGGAAGCCGAGCTTAAACTCATGTTTTAACACCATGTCAACTGATATCTGTTGCTCGGTAATAGAGCTGAGACCCCGTACAAATGTTTCCGTTAATTACAGACATCGCAGAAAGAGCAAGATAATTAATTTATGCGCATATAAAAGTGGAAGCGAAATAAAACGAAAAAGAAGGGGCAGAATGACAAAAATCACCAGATCGAGGTCCAAAACTTGAGGCATTCGAGATGACAGTAGCAGAAGGTGCCGGATATATAAGTTGTTTGCCATGCACTCTTAACCGCTACATATCGAAGTGCAGAATTTCACTTGAACCAAATTGCGCATTATGGTAGAAGTGTTGCAGAGCAGTCTTCCTACTTCAAAAATTGAACTCTTTGCATATGATATGGTCGTCTACACGTCTTTGTTGTATGCCCAGGTTGCAAAACAATCCAATGAAACCAGTGTTTGATGTGAAATATCTGCAGTTTAAACCAGCCAATGCCGTTCCATCCAAAACATATGAGTTCTAGCCAAATGGTTGTTAAACTTATTTTTGGCTTCATTCACCTCAAAACCAACTGCTCTACACTTAAAAAATAAGGCCTATACTAACTTACGTAGCTCACGTTTGTTGTTCAATACTAGAAAGTACAAATCTACTTCTCTCTACTACTAATTCAAAACAGGTTCCTGCGAGGTGTTTTATCTACCGATAAGTACATCAGAATCCGAAGTTGAACGATGCTACGGGGTTGCTTATGTAGGCGACTAGATAGATACAAAAAAAGCAAATGACAATGTTACCCATGAACCAATGTGTAAGCAATTTGCCATATTTTCTGAAGAATTGATCAGCGACAATGCGTAACACCGTTCAAGCAAATACGTTTCCTGCAGATGAGTAATAAAGTTGGCTAAACAAGAAAAGGAAATTTGATGTAAGTGTGACTGATTGAAATTCGCAGTTTGGTCTGGTTGGTGAGAATTCGCTGGCGTGTTTGCACCCATAGGGCCGATAGACGGCTAGTAAGCCGATATAGTTAAATATCTAGGGGCCTATTAAACTTCTCAACTGGCATTATCAAGTTTGAAGGTAGAACTTCAGGAAGACCTTTTTTCCTCAGTGATTGCCTTTGAATACAAACTCTAACGCCAGTTAAAGAACTTTTTCGCACACTACTGTCGTGAGGAGGGACTGTTTCTGGAATGCAAGGAGTGTTATGGAACAGTTTGTGTGCCATATTTCCTTTTGTGGTTTTTCTGCGACTCACAGAAATTCCTAATGTTTTATAAACGATCTACGTGTTCTCCGTAGTGGCCTTTAAGGCGCTGGTGGAATCCTCAGACATTTTAGAGTCCGCCGACAAAGACGACAATGAGTCCGTAATATCATTGTCGCTAAGTCCGCTCGCCAGCAGACGCTTTCCACCACTTGGACTAGGAGCAAAAGCTGCAAAAATTTAAGCATGTTTTCCGCCTGCTCACAATTAATATAAATTGCGACCACTGCAAAGCAATTTCAGCGGACTTCACAGCTGCCTACAGGGCAGGCAAACCGCCAAAGTGGTCGCTGGCGGTCAACCACCTGACGGCCGAGCACCCAAGTGCATGAAAAAGGGTCGTACTAACCACCCAGATCTTTACAGGGGCCGTACCCAAACGGAAGCTAGACCAGGTAAGCCCTTCAAATATAACGAAAAAACCTAAGCACAAGCCAGAAAAATCCACAATAGCGATTGTCCTAGAACCACCAGCGGACCAATCACAGCGAGCCACGAATCCCGAGGAGAGTAGTAGTAGTAGAACAGTGGGAGGGGGTAGGGGGGTGATGGGCCGATGGGCCAGTAGGTCAGGGCCCAGCGACTCTTTGACATCAACCATTTGGATGTTGCCTTGGCGATACTTCGGGTTCCAATTAACTCTGACTTGTCTACACCCTTCCGTCTTTCTCCACATCTCTGTGGTGTCTCTAAGAGCCCAGTCAATTAGAGCGCTTGCTACCTGTCGGTTACTTAACCCTATGTGAGGTTTGGCAGTTATTGGGCTCTCAGAATATCCGAGCCTTAACAATGCATCGGCCTGCTTGTTTCCCGCGAACTCCATGTGCGCCGAAGTCCACACCAGATTTATTTGCTTATGTTCTGCAACTCTGTTCAGGGCATCCCAGCAATCCTGGATCAGTCTACTGCTCATATTAACACCTGAGAGTGCATTGAGGGCAGCCTGGCTTTCGGAGTAGATCTCGATCACTCCCTCTATTCCTTCTGTAACTTCCCTATCTGTGGCAACCTAAGGAGTGCATATATGCCCCAGACCATCCCGTATTGGGCGCCCGTGAGCTGTCGGTGTACCAACATTTCACCCCCTTTCAGGCACCCACTGTCCTCGTATGCCAACTTTCTTTTGTTGGGATTTCCCCCTTAAATTTCCTTTCGAACCTAAGTCCGCTGTCAGGTGATACCACCTTTGCACCTAGGATTGGAAGATCCCGACGCATGGCGGTCCCTATTTTTGTATGTCAATGACGTGGGTGGTTGTCATGCCTTGTAGAGCTGCATTCTATTCTCTGTAGCGCCGCAGCGGCCTCCCTGCGTATCCACAGGGTTAGCTCAGGGAGGCCCAGGAGAATGTTTAATTCTATGCTCGGTGTCGTCCTCATCGCTAGGCAGGCTAGTCTTTGCAGAGTCGCCAGTATCCGGGATATGCACGCCTTCTCCACCGCCGGCCCCCCAGACCACAGAACCATAGCAGATCCTCGGTCTTATAACGGCGGTTTACAACCAGTTCATAACGTATGGTTTTAGGCTCCAGTTTTTTCCCCAGCGCCCGTCGCAAGTGCCACATAGTGACCTTTTGCTGAACTTTCTCTCCGTGGGGGTACCACGTGAGTTTAGTGTCTGGGATCGCGTCTTGGTACTTGACCTCTCCCATGAGGATAACAGGTTTTCCGTACAATATTGGCGCCCTATAATTCTTTATTTTACTTCTCCTTGTAAAGGGCATAATCTGTGTTTTGCTAGGATTAACTGATAATCCGACATCGGCTCACCATCTCTGTATTATTCTACATGCAATCTGCCTTCTCTTGCAGACCACGCCCAGAAACTTCCCCTTAACGAGGACAAGGCCGTTCTCCGCATAAGCTTAAGCGTAGAAGCCCTCCCAGTCTAACCTCCCCAGGAGCTCGTCCATAACCAGACACCACAGGCGGGGGGAAAGGTAGCTGCCCTGTGGACAGACCCCCGCACCTCGATCTCCAGCCGGTTGCTCCCAAGGCAAGCACTGGCTCCCTATCGCACTCCGGACCAAGTTTATTACTGGACCGGGAACCCCTTTTTAATTGAAGAGCATTGCAGATATTGCTTGTTCTGGCCTTACCAAAAGCGCCCTTCACGTCGGATCTTGTAGTCCTTCCTTTCCTGTATGCATGCTGGTTATTCTGCAGCGGAAGCCTTATGAGGACTTCCTCTGTTAGGTACCTGTTTATCATCTTTTCTAACGTTTACGTAAGGAAGACGTTAAACTTATAGGTCTGAATGATTTGGCTTCGGTGTAGTCCTTTTTACCATGTTCCGGTATAATGACCATTACCGCTGACCGCCACTCACAGAAATATATCCGATCGCCATGCTGGTCCAGTAACGGGAATAAGATATCTTTCGACCTCGCTGCAGAATGGCTGCCAGCTTGCTCTTTTAGATCTCAGTTCCTTCTTAAAGTCTTTCCTTGCTTTGAGGTAGAGGTCCCAGTTTTCGTCGTGATTTCCCTTGGGGGCTCGGAGAAAAGCACTTCTAGCTTCCCCTCTTAGGCGCTGAAGGGCCTTATTCCACCACGGGACCGTAGAGGTTCCAACCGCTCTGAGTTCACACGATTTCTGGAAGGCTGATCTTATGCCATCATTTAGCCTTCTTACCTCGAGTTCCAGCTCCTCTCTGGAGAGTATGTCACCTTTGGTGTGATGTCTTGCTGGTGCGACTCAATTTCGAAACGGATCATGCGATGGTCCGACATCGATATGTTTCCTGACACTCTCCAGTTTTACACTTTAAGAATCAGATTGCAGGTTGCCATCTTTATGTCAATGACTTCCTGTCGGGCTCGATTGACAAACCGAGGAGAACAACGAAGCGCGGGGAACCGCTGCTATGGCTGAAAAAGACCCAGTCGTGCGCCAAACAGTGACTGAGGACAAGTCGGGTGACAGCGGTGAGGCGTTTATAGTGTTACAAAAAACGGTGAGGTGGAGCACACTTGTCATAAGTAACCCCGGTAAACTAAAAAAACTACCAAGATGCCTGTACATAAAAACTTTACTTTTTTTCTGACAACGTCAAAATCTTACCGGTTTTCTTTTTTCTCTCTCCATTCATCCATCTCATATACTCGCATCTCTGACATTCCCCCACTTAAGAAACATTGCTGACAAAATGTTTCTTAAAACTAAAAAAAATTAAGTTTGTAATGCTAAACAGAGCTGATATGGTAAGTACATCAAACTAACTATAGAACAAACTCTATTCTAAATAACGACTTGGAATCTTACTAATACGTTCACACCGAGTAGTTTTTTCGACTTCAATACCGACATCTTCAATCTCAGGTTCACGACTCTTCTGGGAAAGCTGCATCTGTTGGTTTTCGCATTCTGCCGAAGTCATAGGCGAATCCATTTCAGTCCCAGTTCGAACACGAGGCTTAACAGCGTCCAACTCTGATAGTCTTTCAGGATCACGTCTGGAGTGGAAATAATCGTTGTAGTGGACGAAGCAAGCATCCTTTGATAGTCTCCACTTTGGCTAAACGAATCTGCCCATCCCTTCCAGGAAGAACTTCTACAACTCATCCGATCGGCCATTCCAAACCCTTCGTATTGTCGCTGCCGGTGAGTACCAGCTCACCAATGTCAACTTGGCGGGTCACTTTTCCTTCGCAAAATAGCTTCAACTGGCCCAAGTATTCTGAACGAAAACGTTTTCGCAGCATTTCACGTAAAGTCTGAAGCTTCCGGATCTTTCGGCTAAATGAGGTTTTATCAATGACGTCACAGTCGGGTAATCTGCCTTCTATATGTTCTCTTAAAAACATGAGAGGAGTCAATGCAATCAAATCTTGAGGACTCCTCTGACAAGTAAGTGAGAGATCTTCAGTTGACTACTGACTCGCACTCACACAAGAGCTTCGATAGCTCTTCATAGTAGAGCCTGGCTCGTCCCAACACTCGCCTTAATAGCTGTTTTAGAACACCAATTAGCCGCTCCCAAAATCCGCCCCACCAGGCTGCAGTAGGGGAATTAAACTTCCAAGTAATACGCTGGATAGCGGTTTTCCGTGTAATCGTCTCCCAATCTAATGTCGAAAATGCGTTTGCGACTCCTAGGAAATTCGTACCGTTGTCGCTGTATTTGGTCTACCTGGACGCGCCAGAAATCGACGAAGTGCTTGGAGGAAACTAGGGGTGGAGAGTGAAGTGGTAAGTTCCAAATGTACGGCTCGATACATAGCGCAAGTAAATAAACATATCCATGCCTTCTCTCCAGTTTTAAGGTACAGCGGCCCCGCAAAATCCACTCCGGTCACCTCAAAAGCTGCCGCATCTCGTACACGATCCATGGGTAGCGATGGCGTTTTAGCAGACAAATTCTTGGAGTTAAACCGGTTACAAACCACACACTGCTTTATCACGGATCTAATGGTTCGCCTTCCACTAAGCAACCAAAATCTTTCTCGAAGGAGTGAAAGCAGAGCCTGTGTCCCGACATGACATGACTTAACATGGGCTTCCATGATCATACTTTTCACTATAGCATGTTTGGATGGCAACACGACAGGAAACCGAAAGTCATCGCTATCTGATCTTGTAGATATTCTGGACTTGATACGTAGCAATCTTTTCTCATCATACGCAGGGGAAAAACCAATTAGTCTAGAGTCATTCAATCCAGTGAAACAGTCCGCTTGCAATAGTCTCAGGATCTGTACCTCTGCCGCGTTATGCTCGTCCGCGTTGAGTTCACCATACTTCTTTGTGTCGGATCGTCTGCAATTGGTAATAAATCTCATGATCCACCCAAACATACGTACTGTTTTGGTGTACTTCGCAAAGTAATTAAAGTGCCAAATTTCGCTTTTCTCCAAATTGTTCAACGTAGTGACAAGTTTCTTTTTCTTTTCCTCATTAATCTCTTCCTCATTGGGAAGTTCAACTGCAGTTGGCCAGGTAGTTGGATCGGCGTAAAGCCATCGGGGTCCCTCCCACCATCTTATGTCGAGTAACTGCTTCGGAGAACACCCACGGGATGGTAAGTCGGCTGGATTATACACTCCTGGCAAATGTCGCCAATCTTCCGCCATTTCCCACTGCATTCCTTCGTTGGATCCAATGTACTACAGTGGAGGAGTCGCTCCAAAAAAAACATGGTATCTCTTGTTGAAACTTTACCACCAAAGATGTGTAAAGACGAGCGCCTATGGTGGCCGCTAACAGTTCCAGCCGAGGTATGGTCATTTTTGTAGCTGATTTACACATGGGCGAAATTCTTGCCTTTGCACCCAACAGAAATACCGACACTTCACCGCCTCACAACACAAAGACAACACAAGCATATGCCGATTGGCTGGCGTCACAAAACGTGTGAAAACTTAATTCCCCCGCTTCGTTGGTGCCAGCCATTATCCAATGAGGTATTTTAATCTGTTGTAGGTAATGCAACTCTTTAATCCAACTCATAAACTTCTGAGGTAAGTCTTCAGCTACTGGTTGAGCCCAGGTCAGGTTGTCCTTCCATAATTGTTGAAGCATCAGTTTCGGAATAAGCGTAGTGGGACTGACAAAACCAATTGGGTCAAAAAATTTCTGTGTCAAAGCCAGTATCTGTCGCTTAGTTGCAGCGTTTATCTCCAAAGTAACGTCTTTCAGGAAACTGTAATTCAACGAAAGATAATCTCCTTTGGGGTACCAATTCAGTCCGAGCAAATTTATTCCTCCAGTGCGCTCCCACCTTCTTAGATCACACAGTCCTTGTTTCATTATGGTTGTTGATTCCCGGATGAACTTTTCAACACCTTCTTCTGTGGATAAGCTAACCATACAATTATCCACATAAAAACTTCGTTTCAATTTCTCCACCGTCCCACGGGAATACAGCAGATTACCACTCGACTCAGCTGAACAGCACAAATCTAAACATTGGGACAAATGATGATCCAAAGTGGCTCCAAGGAGAAAAGGACTGCTATTCAACCCAAAAACTACTCTTCGATGGTTGTATACGACTTCGCGTCCTTGAGAGTCTAGCCATAAAAATTTTAAGAAGTCACGATCTGCAGTATGTACACTTATTTGCAGGAACGCCTTACGAATATCAGCCACTACTCCAATCCTTTTCTCTCTGAATCGCAATAACATGGAAGGTATTTGTTCTATCTGATTGGGTCCCTTTTAAGGCAATGATTCAGATCAGGTTTCTCTTTCTCATGAGCCGAAGCGTCAAAAACCGGCCTTATTTTTGTAGCCACACTGCTCTCTTTGATAACAGGCCTGTGGGGCAGATACCGTACTAGAAGATTATTAACTTTGTCTGGATTAACCTTCTCGATGATTCCCTCTGCTTCCCACTCGGAAAAAATCTGTTCGTATTGATCACACAAACCGGTGGATTTCAATTTTCGAACAACAGACTCTAATCTCTCCTGTGCTAAATTATAATTTCTGGAAAGTGGAGGATGGTCTTCCAGCCATGGTAACCTGACTTCGAAGCGCCCTTCTGAATCAATGTGGATTGTCTGATTAAAAAGTTCCCTGGCTGCAACGGCGGCTTCTTCTTTGCTATGTTTATCCGAGGGCTCCTTAATCCCAAGAGCTTCCAGTTCCCACAGTTAAGTAAGGGACGCGTTTTGCACCAACAAGTTTAACGTCGTCATGGCGGTAGTTGAACGAGTGCCATTGCTGCTTGAAACCTTTCCCATAAGTGTCCAACCTAGTTGAGTCTCCATGGCAACCAATCCACAGCGTAATTGTTCTCGTCGTCCGGTGTATAACGTACCTATAACATCAGCGCCTAACAGCAATTCAATTGGACCGGACTGCACACCATCTGATACTTTGATACCCAAAATGTCTAACTCATTGATCCAAGGTCCACAAAACACCGGCGGTATAGTTCCACAAATAGTAAACTGGCCCAAGGCTTCAAAAGTATGTGAAAATAGACCTCTACAAACAGTAATATCGAAACAGTCATGCGTTACCAACATCTCTGATCCCCCAAAAAGGCAATGTACAACCCTTTCCGCTCTTTTGGGTTGACAGTAAAGCTGTGTGGCAGTATCCTTCAGTATATATGACCGTTGTGAGCCAGTATCCACCAGAGCCCTAACTACTTTCGAACCTCTATCTCCTTTTATGGTCACCCGCAGCGTTTGAAAAAATACTTGAGTAGACGTGTGATTAGCTAACGTATGTTCCTTAAGATGACTACCATTTGGTTCCTCCGTCGTGGATGGTTCACCGTGCTTGTCATTTCCACCTTCCTGCTTAGTTGTGGCGGGTAGCTCTGAGCACATTAAAGAAACGTGAGAACGACCACATAATAAACATCTCATCCTGCCCCTACACTGTTTCGACTGGTGACCAATTTTCAGACAACGAAAACAGGCTCTCCGTTTAGCAAACCACTTCTTTCCGTTGTTCCATGCTCATTCTTTGGGATTTAAAACAGGCTTCTGACAAGTGAGTACCTGAACAAAACAAACAGTGACTAGTGCGACTACTTTCTGCATTAACAAGACCCAAAGCAGTTGGTTCGTTATGAAGTCTGTCTTTTCCCCGTCTTTGTGCAGCATAGTCTCCTCCAAATGACCTCGTACTACCGATTAAACCAAAACCTTCAGCTGCTAAACTAATGCGCTGCTCATTTTCCACCTCTTGTTTGAGGAAAAGCATAAGTCGCTTTAGACGAACTTCCAACGGAGAGTCAGTTGGGTCCTCACCACTAGCAGGGCTATTAAAAATAGCTGAACGTTGCCAGACTCTAAGTAAATCCTGGGGTAAACAAGACCCTATCAATGGATACAACATGGCCGAACATTTGTCAGTTGTTATCACCAGTGTCTCCAAAGCTCGCAACTGAGTTTCAATTTGATCATACAGACTGCTTATCTCCAACTTTTGTTTAGAGGTTGTGTTGGTTAAAATCAACTTTAAT
The DNA here is from genome assembly GCA_024550625.1 of Dendroctonus valens. Taxonomy (NCBI): domain Eukaryota; kingdom Metazoa; phylum Arthropoda; class Insecta; order Coleoptera; family Curculionidae; genus Dendroctonus; species Dendroctonus valens. The sequence continues at coordinate 94,241 of JAJTJO010000076.1, forward strand.
AACTCCCTAACATATATCTCTATTTGAAGGTCCTCCCTGCCGAATCTACTTTGCATGCTTTCTATAATTTTATTATAGTTCTCACTCATGGCGGGATATCTTTCAACAAGTTGTCGGGCTCGACTTCCAGGTAAAGCTGCCTGAATTAAGTATTCAATTTTATCATGGTTGTCTATACTCTCATCTTGATGAACCTTTTTAAATTGAGCCCAAAAAGCCAACCAGTCTTTAATGCTACCGTCATAGTGTTTGAACTCAATAGGAGGAAGTCTAAATTTACGCATACCTGTGTGGTTATCTTCGAAACTGACAATACTTCTTCCATCAGCCCCTCTGTTGTTACCACTTCCCGTTAGGGCGCCTGATTCCACAAGCTTGTTACATTTCAGCCGCAGTGTAGTGAATTTCTTGGTATAGACATCACAGCTTTCTATATCAGCTTCAAGTTCGGCGACTGTCGACGTTTCCAACAACAGGTCATACAGTTCACAGTCAATTTTACTCAGACAGTCGAATTCTGACTGTAACATGTCGAGGGAAACTTGTATAAAATTTTTGTCAGGATTTTCCGACTGTAACTCCACTTCTAGTTCATTCGCGGTTCGTGTAAACGCACTCCGGTACGCGGTACGGCTTTTCTTTGTACCTTCAAGTCCCGTAGCCATGATAAACGTTTTGCAAACCCGATTCAAAATCACTCAAAGTTTCGAGGTTAAAACGACAAAGATCGAAACCCGGTAAAAGATTGCAAAACTCAACTACGCTGGTACGGATTTTCCACCCCCTCTTCAGAGTTACACAGGTGTTTACCTGCTTATGCACAGACTGAAAAGTTCCACTATTTTTTATTCAGAAAATGTCCTGTCACGGTCGCCAAATGTTGTGTCGTGCACCAAAAGAAACTACCCGTTTCAAAGGGCCGTCGACCGGTTCGTTTAAAAAACTACCGAGATGTCTGTACATAAAAACTTTACTTTTTTTCTGACGTCAAAATCTTACCGGTTTTCTTTTTTCTCTCTCCATTCATCCGTCTCATATACTCGCATCTCTGACACCATGTCTTTTAATTGATAGATTCCTTTTAAGTTTATTTCGCTGATATTGGTGCCTTGGTATACTTTGGATTCCGAAAATAATGTTATATTCAAATCGGGTAGAATTAGTGGTTTTCCATGTGTTATCTTCACGTCATTGATGAACTTTTTTTGTCCCATTTGGATACTGCAGGGACTTCCAATCTTCACTAGGGTTGGTTGAGTGATATCGTGATATTGGTCGATTTTGCATTGGGAGAAAACTCTTGCTTTCTTCTGAGGGATGATTAGAATTTCTTCTGCAGTAACTTGTTGAATAATTTGGCATTCGCTGGACGGTGTGCGGTTTGGACACATAAGAAATTAAATTGTGGACTGTATTAATTAAACCTTTTTTATTAATTTCACTAATCACTAATTTGGAGGAGATATCTATAAGGTAGAGCTTCTCATGGATACCACTAAGGTAGAGCCTTTAAATTAAACTTGACTTGATTATAACTGACAAATGGGCACAAAGCGTGTTGCAGCGGTTACTTTTATTATATCTCTCAAGGAGCAGAGCTAGCGTACTACCCAAAAACATATCTGCCCTTGGTTCTCGCCCTTAATTCAGCCAGTGTTGCCAACGTATTAAATGTTGCCAACCTGGCTGAATGTTTTGTTGGATTTTGTATCCAACAGACAGTAAGCCATTTAGAATTTCCAATACACAGTTGTCTGGTGGATTGAACTCCTCTTTGCAATAGTAGATGTCTTGTAGCGATGGGCACGAATTTTCTTCAAATAGTGTTTCTTGAGCTGTTCGTGCTAAGTAAGGGTATTTGGGATTGTTGGATAACGGGATATAAATGATGGAAATTATATGTTTGAGGTTTAACTATCGGTATTTGAATTGCAAAAATTACTTTATTTTTGTGAAACGTCACTTGAACTCCTAAGAATTGATAATATGTTAAAACATTGTTGAATGATATGACACAACTTTCGTTATATTTTGTACATATTTTGGTAATTTAATTAATTGAGAGCTTGTTCTGATAGTGTCGTGCAAAGCATTCAGTTTGGCAAACATTATTGCATCTTCTAGATTGTCTATGTAGTTTATTAAGTTTTGGCAATCCCAATTCAATTGAGATAGTATGCTTTGGAAAACGATGTAGTTGTTTAGACTTGAAATCTTGGAGTCTACAATATTTTCAAATTTATACAAACTATTTTTAGCTTTTGTTGATTTCTATTCAGTTCAATATTCAATAATTTAAATTATTTAAAAGTGACATTTGTAACTTTAGCTCACTTGCAATGGTTTTCTGATTTTGTTCTGAATTATTGATTGCTTGTTCATACCGTTGTCCGTCCTCTTGGTCTAATATTCCAAATAATCATCTTTCGGCTTGGCCTATAACATTAATTAGGCCTCTTTTATTTCTAATATGGGGATAGAGATTTTCCAATTTTCTATGCGTCCTTTGCAGCAAGTATTCTGTACGTAAAAATGAATTTTTAAATAATCCATGATAAGACATATGATTTAAGTCGGATCCATTATGGAATTCAAATTTTTCCTTTATAACATTAAAATGTGTTTCGGTATTCTTCAGCTGGTTAATTATAGGTAATAAGTCAATATAATTAAGAAATGTATGTTTAGTGTAAATTATTTTAGCGTTTCCTAATTTTATGAGCAAAATAGGGTTGGTAATAGTTGTAAGTTGGTTGTCGCTAGTGCTGCTACATATCTGTTGTACTTGGGAGATCAACAGGAATATTTGCAGGACAATCTGCATCTTGATTAGCAGATGGTTTTACCTGAAAAGATGGTTTTCCTTTAGACTTATGTTTTCTTGCAATATTCTTAAGATAAATACCTTTATCAGTAATTAATTTTGTCTGATTGCTTCCCAGTATTTTTGTTTTGTTAAATTTTGGCAGGTTCTTATTATGAGCTTTGGTTTTAACGTAAGCTGTAGATTGGCCTTGAAAATCAGGGGGTTCAGATCGATTTTCATTTCTTTTTGTTATTATTTTTGCCTTTGTTTCGGCATTACGTTGGTGAATTTCTTTATAAAGTTTTTGTGCATTTTCTTTATGGCTTTGTACATAATTTGAAACAATGATGTGGTCACTTAAGTCAAATGGGTTTGTTCTGCTTATGTGACCTTTAATTATCTCGAATGGTGTGTATTTCGTAACACTGTGAATAGAATTGTTGTAACCCAATAACGCACGTTTTATAAGTTGTTCGGGAGAATAATTTTTATTTTGTTCTTTTAAGCACCTAAAATGTTCTATTATAGTTGAGTGAAATTTTTCTACTGGAGAATTGGAGTTACTGTTTTTTAGAGTAGTGTAGTGCAACTCGATTTTATACAATTTACAAAAATCTTCAATATCTCTATTTTTGAATTCTGTTCCGAGTCTGTGGTTATCTTAAGGGGTGTACCGTGATGCGATATAAAATTTAAAAGAGCTTCAATTATACAGATTCCATTTAATGACCTCAAAGGGTATGCTTGGCCATCTCGTGAAAATGAATCTATAATTGTTAAATAACTTTCGTTTGATATCTTGAAGGTATCTATGTGAATATGTTCGAATGGTTTTGAACTTTAGATTGGGAGTTAGATTGAACTTTATCACTGGAGGATTTATGTCGTACTTATTTTTCAAGCAGATTTCGCAGTTGTTAACATAATCCTCAATGTCACTTGCCATTTTTGGCCAATATTTCAATGAAAGGGCTACTTTCATTTCGCTACTACCTCTATGACATGTTTTAGTTGTGGGGTAGAGATTAATTTCTTCTTTTGTTCTTCGAGAGTCTCAATATCCTCTAAAAGTTTTGTAGTCTGGATAAATTTAAAGGCAGTATTTTTAAACAGATTTTGCAATGTGACCGTGAAATGTTGTCCTAATTCATAATTTCTAAAATATAATGCGTACGTTTGTTTCGGGTCAATATATTCTTTTAATAAAGTAATATAAAGTGGTGTTGGATTAACATTTGACAGAGTGACTAATAATTTTAAATTTTGGAAAATTTTTGTTACTTTACATTGAATACTTTCTATATCACCTGAAGGGATAATTATTTGATTTTTAAAAGTGTTCAATGATCTTTCCGATATTGGCATGCCAAATTTAGGGTCTTCAATTGAAGTATGAATAGTTTCCTGATTGTTCGTGTTAATATCGGGAGGTCTTATTTGAATATAGGAAATAATTTTTTTTTGTGTTTGGTTCAATAAGTTGAACAATGTTTTCCACATCTAATTCTGGCAAGTTATCAGGATCAGCGATAAAATCTTCTATTAACCTCACTGAGAGAAAGACAGCCTGTCTGTTTATGGACATTAGCAAAGCTTTTGATAGTGTCTGGCATAGAGGCTTATTATACAAACTATACAAACTACACACACCAACATATCTACTACACACCATAAAGAACTTACTAGAAAACAGGCAACTACAAGTACGCATTGACAAAACACTGTCATTTTCTTTTTCCTCTGAACAAGGGCTCCCTCAAGGATCCCCGCTCTCACCGTTTCTCTACAATATATACTGCCATGACATATACAATTACAACTTACCAGACAAAAATCAAATCGACAGATCGGCATACATATTACAATACGCAGACGACACGGCATTTATTGTACATGGCAAAACTACTGAGAGGGCAGCTCAAAGACTCCAAACACTAACAAACAACACAATGACATGGTTTTATAAATGGAGACTAACACCAAACGCGTCAAGAAACCAACTTCTGCTCACAAACCACAGACTCAACGCTGACTCCCCTACAATAACTGCAGACGAGCAAACGACACATTCAAGAAACGACGTAAAATTCCTTGGAATCACAATTGATCACAAACTTAAATTCACTAAACACATACGAAACATGATCATCATCCCCCAAAACCCACTACACAACCCTTCCACCCAACTACTATACGAACGCACAAACATGACAAAGATTTCGGAAAGACTCATACATCTACAGACAAAATGGACAAACAACCCCTACAACTGGACCATACTGAATCCCCTTTGTCTTACAAGACCAACCAGACAATCCCGCTTCCGTTCCCCTAAATCAACGCTACTCGAACACTTACAAACGCAACTGACTACTGGACAATAAAATAATTTTTTCTTGTCATTAGAATTGGAAAGTTTATTTAATAAGATTATTAACCTAGAATAAGAGAATTTTCATCTTTGTTTTTTATTTAGATTAAGACTACATGTATTAAACAAGGGCAGAAAGACCGATAGGTCGATAGCCTTTTTTAGAAATAAAGATGTTTACGACTATTATTATATGAAGTGCAGTGAAAAAAACAAGGAATGTAACATTTTATACACTTTGAGATAAAGAAGATTAAAGGTTTAATTCTTGTGCAACGTGAAAACTACTTAGCAGGATTGTTTAACTTTAATACATGATGTTTTTTATATATTAGTTCAAATTGATATATTAAAAGTTTTTAAGTAACGTATTCAAAAACCCTTTTTTAACATCAATATCTGAGGCAAGAAAAAAAAGAAAAAAACAAATAATGTCATTTTATTGCTATGTTTAAGAAATATAAACAATTCCAACATTTATTCATGTGGCAAACCATCAAAGTATTCTCGTCCTTCAGGACCGAAAAATTGTTTTAGATGTTATAAATTTGCGTGCTTCAACGCTGATATTGGCAAGACATGTAAAAAGGTTTTTTATAAGAAAAATAAATCTTCGTTAAAATTATTTAAGTACCTTTGTATGTCTGGTGTGGATAATAAAATTCATTAGCATTAAGCTTTTGATAGCCTTTTTTAGAAATAAAGATGTTTACTACTACTACTCTTCTATTATTTGGTCGATATCTTCTGGGTTGTTGTTTACAGATTGTGTTTCCAAGGGGTTGAAGTCGAAGTTCGTTGGATTTCTTGATAATGCGTCCGCTGCCTGATTACATAGGTAAGGTAAGGTAAGGCAGGGTCTACCTAAGCCTTACTGACGAGTCCAATAGGTAGACCCGGGACGAAACGCAGGGCTCATCACATAACACCATAATTAGTGACAATGAAATTGACTGAAAACCCAGGAATACATTGGAATGAATTAAAGTACAGTCAGGAAAAAGAATATACAAAACGAAGATAGATGCTTGGGAAAAAAAAGCAGAATGGAACGAGTGGCAGCATCGGAACGCGTATAACCGATGTCCGGCGTATAAGGCAGGGTCTACCTAAGCCTTACTGACGAGTCCAATAGGTAGACCCGGGACGAAACGCAGGGCTCATCACATAACACCATAATTAGTGACAATAAAATTGACTGAAAACCCAGGAATACATTGGAACAATAATTAATCTCAGCTGGGTTTAATCTCCTTGAAGCGAAGCATATGGGATGGTTATCTTGGGATAAAATTGCACCTATTGCAAAATTTGATGCATCTGTTGTTAGTTCAAACGGTTTTGAAAAGTCCGGATACGATAGTACGGGATACGATAGTAGACATTAATATATTTTTGCAGGTTTTAAAACAATTTACAAATTCTTTCGAGTGTGTTACTTTCTCGTTCTGCTTGAGGCATGTTGTCATTGGTTTAGTTAGTTTAGCAAAATTTTTTATGAAACGTCTATAGTAACCCAAAAGTCCTAGAAATGATTTAATTTGGCGTTGTGTTGTTGGAATAGGAATTTTTTCTATTGCTGCGATCTTTTTCGGATTCGGTTTGATGCCTTCTGGTGTTACTATGTGGCCTAAGAACTCAACTTCTTTGCTTAAAAATTCACATTTATCTAGTTGAATTTTCAGATTTGCTTCTCTCAATTTGTTGAACACCATTTTTATGGTTTGGATATGTTCTTGTAGTCCAGCACTAAAAATAATTATGTCGTCCATGTACACCATGCAAATCTTGTTTTGTAGGTCTTTCAAAACTTCGTCCATGACTCTTTGGAAGGTTGAGGGGGCATTTTTCAACCCAAATGGCATTCGTAAATATTCGTAATGGCCATTATTTACCGTGAAAGCTGTTTTTTCGATTGATTTTTCCTCTATTTCTATTTGGTGGAATTCATTGGCTAGATCGAGGGTAGTAAAGTATTGACTTCTACCTAGTCGATCTAATATGTCGTTTATATTGGGAATAGGGTACCGATCGTCAATTGTCTTCAAGTTGATGGCCCGATAATCGGACACTACCCTCCATTTAACTTTGTTTGATGCATCCATTTTCTTAGGGACGATCCATATGGGCGATGACCATGGACTACATGAAGGTCGAATTATGCCTGTGTCATGCATCTCGTTTATTTGTCGTTGAACTTCCTCTTTTTTTTTGTTTGCCCGGCGTCTGGAGGATAAAAATCTTCGCGAAGACATCCGGTATCCCGCAATACCGGGTAGTGTTGCATTTTTACCAACTAAAACCCCCCATTTGCGCTGTAGTTTCCAGGAAATCCTTTAAAACATGCAGTCGTCTAAAGTTTGTGTCGGCTCTGGCACCCGTATGCCGTTGCATCTCACTCTCTCCACATAGGCTTCATGCCTGGTGTGGGCATCTTGCTAACTTAAATAAGCTGATTAAGCTAAACTGCTTGATGGTTGTAGCCTACGGTTTGCACCGTTTGCCTGTTGCCCTGCTGGGGCAGCTGGTGCCTGGGCCTTTTTTTCCTAGGGCCCATATCCATTGGTTCATAAATTACCGCGTTGTGAAGATCTTCATTGCAGTGGTTTTCCGCTTTCTGGAAGTCAGCTCCTGCTTTTCGGGCTATGATGTCGCGGACTGGTTCCCATTTTAGATCTCTGTAAATCTGGCTGTTGCGTACGAACCAAGGCGCGTCAACTGCCATTCGCGGAATTTTGTTTTCTGTGGCTTGTAGTCTTTTTCCGACGTAGAGCCATACTCCAATGCGGGGTTGATAATTGTTTTGATCAGCAGGAGCTTGTTCCTAATGCTCATATGACTTTGGCGGTTGAGGAGTGGGTAGAGCACAGCTTTGGCCTTATTAATAGATGTTTGAACCTGCTTCATCCAGGTAAGCTGCTTATCCAAGGTGATGCCTAGGTACTTCGTCTCTTGTTTCCACTCGACGTCCACCACATCGATGTTGATATTTCCATCAACGCTGTCCCGCCTCCTACCAATGAGGAGGGCTTGACTTTTGCCTGGGTGAATTTTTACCTTCCACTTAGTAAACCACTCGTGTAGTTCATCAACCGCGAGCTGAAGTCTCCGCCTTACGCATTCTTTGCTCCTCGATGACGCAAGGAGGGCTGTGTCATCGGCAAATAGTGCCAGGGTCGTATTAGTAGTCCGAGGAATGTCGCTAGTGAAGAGATTGAAGAGCATTGGAGAGAGCACCACCCCCTGCGGGACACCTGCTTTCGTGCTCCTACTAGTCGACCTGTTTCCTTCAGTTTGGACGCTAAAGGTTCTTCCGCGAACAAATCATCAACTAATTGGCACAGCTTAACACTGATACCATTTGTCCGTAGTTTATAGACCAGCCCGTCATGCCAGACACTGTCAAAGGCCCTTTCGATGTCCAGTATCAGGATCCCAGTGGACTTCCCCTGGTTCATTTCCCTGGAACATCTTTCCACAATCCTGAGCAGTTGCAGTTCAGCGGAGTGTTTCCCTCTGAACCCGAACTGCTCCGGTGGTATCACATCTAGTTCGTCTGCTTCGTCCCGCAATCTTCGTAAGATGGCTCGTTCAGCTATTTTACTAATGGCTGGGAGCAGCCTGATCAGCCGGTAATTTTGGGGACAGCTCTTGTTTTTGCCTGCTTTGGGTAGCATGATAACTTCGGCGTGCTTCCAGATGCTCGGGAAATGCCCTGTCCTAACAATAGCGTTGATTATGTTGGTAATTGAGGCTATTCCTTTCGTCGAAAGATGTTTTAACATCTTGTTGCTGATGCCATCTCTTCCTGGGGCTTTCTTGGTCTTGGCACGCCGGATGATTACCGCTACATCACCGGGGGAGGTAGGGCAGATTCTGCTGCCGGCTATTACGGTCCGGAGCCTTCGGACTGCTCACCTCACGGTTGTTTCGTGGAGGTGGTCGTCATTTGGATGTGTGTTCGCTCTTGTTTCGCGTTGGATAGTATCTGCGAGAACGTCAGCTTTAGCTTGTGCTGAGTAAACCAAACCTTGTGATCCATGGAGTGGTGGTATCCTGGTGTCTTCACGTCTCAGAGCCTTTTGCATTCTCCAGATGCTTTGGTCCTCGACGCTCAGTTCTTTCAGGTGGTTCTCCCACTTCTCGTTCCTGTACTCGAGTAGAGCCTCTCTGAGCAGTTGCCCTTGTTGGTTTAGGGCAATCCTATTCTCCTCCGTTGGGTGCAAGCGTAAGTGTCTGCAGCCCGTTCACATTCTTGTCTTTGCCGCAGCCCGTTCACATTCCAGGGCTACTGTAAGGCTCGCGGGCTTTTTAAGCATTGAGTCTTGCCAGCAGCGCCAGGAAAACGACTGTGAGAGACTGGGTATCCGCTGGTGCTAGCACCTTTGGGCTTGGGTCCCTTGTTTTCTGGCTTTCCCTACGGGCAACCGGAATTTTTTTCTTTGGGTATTTGGAACATCCTCTCCAGCTGGCTGGATGGCCGACAGCGCATCGGCAGTTTTTTGGCTGTCCCTGTGCCGGTTGGGGTAGCTGGCATTCGGAGCTGCGGTGATTTTCGCCGCATTTCACACACCTCGGAGTGTTTTTACAGTTGCGCTGTGCGTGGCCGTAACGCTGGCACCTGTAACATTGTCCTGGCCCCTTGGACTTGCGCTTTACCTCCACTTTGATGACCAGGCCCAGCAATCTGGTTACCTCCCAGATTGCTTGGTTGCTGGTTTTCACCAGCACCAGGTTAAGCTGTTGCTTGGTACGTCGGCTTATCATGCGGTAGGCTTCCGCGTCCTGGATCCCCTGTTGGCGAAGCTCGAGCTCCACCTCGGCGATCTCTAGATCTTCAGGCAACCCGCGTATTACAGTGTGAAGTTTTTTGTCTTCTGGCAACGTGTAAGTGTGGTACGGGCGCTGTGTTCGGTCCAAAAGTCCAGAGAGTTTTCGTAGTAGATGCCTTGGCGACCACGATCCCTTCGCTGATTAGGCTTTGCTTCAGAATCTTCCAATTGGCCTGGCCCTCGATGTTGATGGGTGAGATTTTTACAGCCGGTTTCGGCTCAGCCGGGGTGTCTGTTTCCATTCCGGTCGTCTCTTCTGCATCAGATTCGCTAGTCTCGTCACGCCTTCTCTTCCTGCTGTCGGCTGCAGCAAGTTGACTGGCGGATGTACCGGCTGCGACGGGTGGGACTGTGGCTGCAGGTTTTGCTGGCGGCGCCTTTTGGGTAGCAGCGTTGGGAGTGGACGGCTTTTGCGCGGTTTTAACAGCCGCGCTAAAGCTTGGTTTGGCCTTCTTGCCTGCTTCAGTTGGCTTGGATGCCTGGCCCGTGAGCTGATCTAACTGCCCGGCCATCTTCTCCATAATTATCTTGAAGTCTGCCAGCCTGTTTTCAGACCAGCGATCTCCTTGTTTTTGTGCGCCAGTTCTTTGAGCAGCTCGTTTTCCTTTTGCGTGGCCATATTGCAGCAACACTTTATAGTCTTGTTGCCGAAAGTTTACAGCGGCAATGCCGCAAATCCCGGTGGGTCGATCGGGATCGAAAAAGGGCTTGTCAGGTATAAACCCGACCCTTAGAGGATAACGAAGTGCCCGGTTCTCGTCACTTTTGGGTTCCGTTAATCTTAATTATGTACTTACTACTGGCCTTAAATTGTTTATTACTCCAGTTCTATTTGTCGTAGCTTTGCGCTGCGAAAAGCACTATACTCCTCACTTTTTACACTACACGCACCCACTAATCTCACGCGGATAGTCCAAATAGTAGCTATTTTGCACTTTCAGATCGTAAATGATGCTCCATCGTCGACTGCTTGATCGAGAATGAACTTCCTCCTTATGTACGTATGGATAGCGATAAGATTTCGTGTAACTGGGAATATCATCTGTGGTTTTGATTTCATGTTTTATCTTAGAAATGAATGTAAGCTTATCGCCTGGTTTGAGGAAAATGTATTGGTACTGGTTACATAATTTATTTAATTCATATTTCTCTTCTTCATTAAGATGACTGGTTCTAATCAAAGGTTCGATGTTTACCATTGGTTGTTGATTTGGATTTGTTTGGCCTTTAGGTTTGAAATGATCCATCGTAAATATATCAAACTGATTATAATCGAATGAAATCACGGGTAGTGGTTTAGTAATAGTTACTGAAATTGCTTCGTCTGTTGGATTTTCAATTTCAATTGGGGCCAATCTGTTTTTGGCAATTGTTAAAATTTGGGGAAGAATTAAGCTGTTTATTTTGCACGGTTTACTTAATATGCTTCCTTGAAATGAGTTTACAGGGAGATGTTTAATAATTTTTTCTTGTGCATTGACTGTAAAAGAGAGACTTACGTCTTGGGAATTACGATTTTGAAATGGAATATCCATGTTTGATCCTATTAATTTTCTGTTTATCAAATCGATATTTAACTTTAATTTAATCATATCCTGCAATCCTAATACTCAATCAAAGAAATTATGAAAGTCGAACAAAATGAATTCAATATTATCTTTTATACCAAATTCATTTAGTAAGGGAATCGATGCCTGAAACTTTGTTTGCTGACTACCTACAGCTGTTTAGATAATATTTGTTAATTGGTAGATTTGAGAGGGAAATTTTACCTGTATCTATTAAAATTTTCAAATTATGATTTATTATATGAATATACGGTAAAGCGTTGTGAGATGAACGGTTAATTTCAATTAAGTCAATTGCTTTTCTTGGGCTGGTTCTGGAAAATTTTCCGTGTTGCCGCTGTTTTCCAATTTTTGTTTATCATTAGTATTGTATGTAAAATATTGTTCTTGCTAATTTTCTATGTCGGGTTCGACAAAATTATATTCTTGATTAAAACTTTCTACAGTCGGGTTTTCATACATTTCTTCGTAATCATTTGAATACACTTCTTGGAATGTATATTTGGGTTTTTGATTAGAATTATTTTGGAAGTAATTGTTTGGTCTATTATTTCGATTTATTGGAATTCGAGTTGAAGCTGACATTGGCGTTGGGGCTGGAAGCTGATTTAACGGAATTTGGTTCGGTTGAAAAACATACTTTGTTGGGCCAAACACTTGTTGGTTGATGGGGTAACGCCTAGGGGGTATTTGTACATTCACTGGTTGGCATGGCCATATATGTTTGGTAGAGAAATTGTTAAAGTTATTCGGAAATCTTGTTTGCTGGAATTTAGCAACTTGACTGAAAGGTACATTCTGGGAATGCTGATTTGAACTTTGATTGAATTGAGGAACTGGATTGTAGAGCATATTTTGTGCTCGCTGATTACTGTTTTCATTAAAGTTTGAGAAATTTTGTAGATTTGAATTTCTTGATTCAGGAAAGCTTGGACTTGGTTTATTTCCGTCATAAAAGTTATCAAAAAGTTTTTCAAAATTTTCATATTCATTAACTTGGGCAATGGCGTCTTCTAGGCTTTTTGGTTTTTTCAGATACATATTATTTCTAATGTTACCATGACAACCCGCAATAAATGTATTTAGAGCAGTTTTATTGTAATGGTCATTTGGCAATTCTTTTCTTGAAGTGAAAGTGAACAATCATTACTAATATGAAGAATCACATTACTTTTGATTAGTTGCAATCGATTGCCAAAATTGGTTAAATTTTCATTCTTGAAAGGTCTAACTCTAGTTAGTTCTTGAACAAGACAATCAATATCGCGTCGATCAGAAAAACACTGTATAAGAGCAGTTTTCAATTTTTCCCAATCATTTAATTTAACACGTCTCCCTACCATTAATTCTGCTTTGCCGCAAAGTTTTTCTTGAATGCATTCGAATACGTGTTCAATTAATTCTTTATCATTAAAGCCTTTGTATCTATTAATAAAATCATCACATCTGGTAATAAATTTGTTTAAAGTATTACTATCTCCATCATATCGTTTTATGTTTTCTAAACGAGATTTAAATAAATCCCAATTGAATTTTTCATTTGGCATTTTAAATGAGGAAATATTTTCTGTTTCACAAACACTCTCTAGAAGTTGCTGAGTAGATACTTTTAATTCTATCATGAAAAATGTAAAACAAAATACTAATTACTTTTATTGCAAATTAATAATAAATACATTTTTTATTTTTTTTATCAAATTAAAAATTAAATGTCTTCAATAGACTGAATTTTAATTATCCCTATCAGATTCCTCAAACAAAGGGTTTAGAAAAGGGGCGAAAAGGATTTACTTAGCACTTACTTGTTGCTTTCCTTTCCCGACTATCTTCTACCACTGGTCTCTGGATGAAATAGTCTTCTTGATTCGTGATAACACCTAAGGGTCGAAACTGCAAGTATCGTTTCGATTTGATAACTACCGACGGGATACTGAGCTATCCTACCGACTGCGCCAATTATGTTTATTTATCGAATAAACTATTTTTTTAAAACAATTTATTTTTAAATAATCTTACAAACGTTCTACCTTCAAAAGGTTTTGAAGTTTGATAGAAAAAATCATTATTACATTGAAATGACTTATTTTTATAGCTAAACAGGAATTTGCCATCGGCGGAACCTAGTCAGCGGCTTCTATGGGAACCGCTGCTAGCAAGGCAGGTTCTATGGGAACTCAATGGTGTAACTTGCACGAAGTTATAGGTGTGGCTGTATAGGCCATTTTCCAATTTTCAATAATTAAAAAGTAACATGTATTTACGTAATGTTAATGAGGCAGATTACCTTGAAAAACATTGTTGCCATCCTTCTGATCTAGTTTTTTACAAATATCTCAGTTTTGAATATCAATTATTTTTTTACTATTTTGCCTATACTCCTAAAACACTCCCAGACAACATCCCCAGAGGAATGACGCCACTTTTGAATCACCCTGTATATTTAAAATGATTACAAATTTCCATAGTTTGGATGTTAACTAATATATGGAGTTATTCACGCTAAATGACCCAAGACAATTCGGTGATAAACTCTTTGATTAATATACGTATCAATCACCCTGTATAGGCGACTATATAGATACCATGTCTGTCAAATTATATCATAACGGAGTGCAAGGTTCTGTCCTGACGCGAAATTTTACCCAACTTAGAGCAAACGATCGCCCAACGCACGGTCCTCTGCATAAGCGACTGCCCATATTTTATGAGAATTTTGTCCCCGACAACACTTGACAACAGACAAACATTTCCTGCATAATGCAGGCTTAGTCGTTTCTAGCAGGCTAAGAAACGCACAAAAGTCCAACATGATGCGACTGACCGAATCCACGCTGACTTGTTCCGAGGGATGCTGGCTGATCCTGCACGAATCGGAGTGACGGGGCGTGGCCTAGGCCATTGGCCGTGGATAATAATAACACATAGATGTTATAGACTTCTGAACGCCAATGTCTTCGGGAAGAGTATATAAAAAAGCTACTACTTCAATGCGTTCCAACGTCCTTGACCAAATAGAACAGGATTTATAGGCCATAAACATGCGGAAACCCTACTTTATTATTGGGACAGATGGTGCGTATTAGAGTAGAATTGCTCACTAGTTACTTACTCTTTTAACTTTCCTAGTCTGATACATCAATGATTACATTCAGACCCTTCCGTTCCAATAGTTCTTCTTCTTATGTACCGTGTCCTTTCAGAACGTTGGTTACCAACAACGCTAGCCGTACTTTGACCACGATAGCTCTAAACATTGTGTGTGAACTCGTCTTGTACCAGTCGCGCAGCTTCTTCAGCTATGACTTTTTCTCCTGCCTGGTCCGCGGCTGCCATGTATTTTACCCTGCATGATGTGATTACCCTGCATGATGGCAGAAATAGTCTAGTTTCCTTTTTTTTATAGTGGAGAGGATCTCAGTGGTCTTATTTAAGCGTTGTAGTATTGCCACATTGGTGATTCTTTCAGACCACGTGACTCTTATCAATATCCTGTAGGCCCACATCTCGAACGCTACAAGCCGACTTTCTTAGTTTTTGTTGATGTTCCAAGCCTCAACTCCGTACAGTAGTATAGAGAATACGTAGCATCTCAGTAGTGGGATTCGTAGGAATAATTTTAGATCCCTGCATCCTAGAACGTTGCTCGTTTTCCTGTAAGCTGCTCATCCTCGTTCTATCCTTGATATTACTTCTGTGTGCCTATCTGCGTTTTCTGTTATAACGCTGCCTAGGCATCTGAACTGATGAACTTGTTCCAAGCTCACGCCTGTGACTCTGAAATCAGAGTTGAATCAGAGTGTTGCTGTTCTGTCGTCTTCAAATAGTACCGTTATATAATTTGTCCAATAGTTGGCAGCGTTTATCGCTTTTTCATTAGCCACGATTAAGTTCTCCATCTCACATGCCTCCCTCATATTGAGAGATCAGAGGAGTTGGGTGTCGTTCTGAGGCTCTCCGCAGTCGCATAGCTTGTCATCGACAGGTATTCTCCGTTCATCCTATTTGATTTACATTGAACATATTGGTTAATAGTTAATTAATATTTGCTGACCAGTTAACCCGATTAAGTACCATTAACGCAAGCAAGGATAATGTAATGTGGTGTACTGCGGATCCAAAAAGGATCATAGTAAGAATAAACTTAGATAAGACAACTACAAGTGTGTTCCTTTACACTGGGTTCGGTCCACAGATTTAGGTACTTTTCTTTCCACATTCTATGCGGTGTTGTTCTGGGAATACCTGCAGTTGTTGCGTGTCGTGGAGAAAGGTTTTCCTTGATCTGAGTCGTATTTCTGGATGTTGGGCGAATAGAGGATGCCTCCTATTTGCAACCTACATACTTCTGCCGCTATGCTTCGAATGCAACTTTGCATCTGACACGTTCTAGGGCATTACCCCCTACTAATTCCCGATAGAGGGTACAGCTTTTCGACATGAGTCGACCTCAGGCAGCCATTTACAATCCTGCACGTCTAGTTTAAGGCCACGTCGACATGCCTTTCGTGAATCGAGTTATGCCACACTGGAGCAGCGTACTCGGCAGTGGAGAAACATAGAGCAGGAGCCAACGCAATTAACACGTCAAGATGTGCTCCACATGCTGTGCCAGTGAGCTGCCGGATAATGCTATTTCTAGCACAAACTATAGCCTTTGTGTTTTGGAAGTGCTGCAAGATAGTGTGTGGTTCAGTGTCACGCCTATGTACAAAGTTTGTGGCTAATTATTGCAGCGCAGAAATCTGGCAAATTCTCAGATTTCTTTAAGTTTTATTCACAAGCTTTGCGGCTCCCAGTCATATTTTGTCATTGTGTAATGAACACCCGTTAACCTTTCAGTAATATAAAATTTGTAAAAGTGAAAGATGAAAACGATTTTGTTAATATAATTACATATTTTAACTCTAAATAACCAACTAGGTATGGGTTACTCAGTGAATTTTCAAGAGTTGGCGCAGTGATAAAATATGTGTTGCGGTAAAATGCGCGTTAGTCATAAAAAATGTGGTGACTTTTTTTAGGTGTTAAAATTCACCCACGATCAATTCGTCCCCGGTCTCGTAAAGCTTTAATCCGGCCCAGGTTAAATATTCAGCGTATTTCAAAGTGCGGTGTAGTGAGGAGCAATGAGTTATAACTCATTATCGCACTGAACGGCAACAACTCAAAAGCGCCACTCAACACAGTGTTACCCATGCCTATAAACTAACATTTATTAATTGGTTTGAATCCAATTCGCAACACACATTTTAACATAATTCTTTAAAAAACTTCATGTTTTAAATATTCCGTCTCTTATGTTTTACCAAAGAGTTATAGAACATTTTTCAAGTAGAAATCTTTCAGTTAAAATAATAGCCCATCAATATTAAATCGTTATATTTCTCTATAATTCATTAAACATATTGACGCTGTAACAACAAATAAATATTGTGTATAAATATATTAGCTTACTCATATGTGTTGTCCATATTATTATTCCTTGAAAATCTTCCTATAATATATTAAGGTTTGCCTATTCTGCAATATTCTATATTACGCGCGTACAAGTGGTGGCATTCTTAGGTTCAATATACGAACTATATACCTAATCTATTTGCATCTACATGTGAAACATGTTTGAAGTCTGTTTTAGTTTATTTCAGTATGCAAACTATAGTCTCACCAAGAATGAAAATTAAAGAGTATTTATAATACTCTGGACATTAGAAACTTTCGCCTTTATTTGATCGATTGACTTCTTCTCCAGGTGCCTATCTGTTCCAGTTTACATTCAATTCAAATAAATTTATTATTAAATTGAAAATGAAAGTTACCAAATTAATAGTACTACAGTAAAATAACGCACGGAAACTGTTATTCTGATTAAAATCATATATCTGTATCCATTATAATTAGAATTATAGTTGAAAGTAGAAAGAAAGTTTGCTTAAAGAATTGATCAGGTTAAATTAAATTTAATCCTCGGTGAAAATGAATTGAAGTGTTTGTGTAAATTAGTTAAGTTAACATATATTTGGTTTCGATTAATATCATATACAGGGTGTTAAATTTAAAAGTGCAACATCGTAACATTTACTTAGATTTTGTTTGATTTTATATAGGTATTTACTTATTATTTATCAATTGTCACTGCAATAATTATATCTATATAATTGTCTGTTTAATACAAAAAGCCACACTGGTCAGTGTTAATTTTTATTTTAGAAAACATATTTATTTTGTAAAAGCGTGTGATGTATAATGTAAATTAACTTCATTTGGGATTTATAAAATTTCAATTATTTCTATAATGTTTGGCTTGGCAACTGATTATCTCAAATTTTTTTGTAATTTTCTTTATCCACTTACTTTTTGCGAAATTATTAAACGAGGTTGACGACGATTTACGACATTATTTTTTTTGTGATCTTGATTTTTCTATTCTGATGTGTTTCTTCATTTAAAGACATATTAAGTGATGATTTAAGGCTAGTTTTATCTTAAACCGCACAATTGATAAGTTACATCCTATGGGATTTACAATAGAGATGGTTAAAAGCGAATTAATATAAACTTGTTAAAATTGCTTTTGGTGTAGATGAAAGCAAGGTCACTCAAAATCAGGACCTCATCATCTCTGGTGCTTACGTTTAAATATTTACGCTTTGTTGTATGGGAATATAAATTACTAATTTTACGGGTTTTTGAAATTCTAATAAATGGCGATGCCCGCCGCTTCCTAATCGGTAGATATTTATAGATTTAAACCCCAATTCCATTAGTAGAACGAACGAAATTTAACAATTAACTAAGATCAATATGATCCAACATAATTAAGACATTGGACAGAACTTAATTCTCTTTGATTGTTTCATGAATCAACAAAAGTTTGTTATTTCTATCGGTAGCTTTTTTCATCCGATGGGTACGTGGCTATGAAATATGGCTGGACGTTACTTTGTTGGTAATAAGGTCCTCTTCCCATAGTTGAGTTCATGGCAGATGATACACGCATACCTATCACAAAAACATATCTAAGAAGATGATTCGTGTTTGAAATTAAAATAAGTTATTTGATCCATTAATGTTAATATACTTTTCTGACTTTAAATCTTGTACAATTTACAAATAATACCTTGATGCATAGGCGCCATTTTATGGGGCAACGTTGCGGCGTAGCTTGGTGGAATAGCATATAAAGCTGTTCCCACTGAAGCAGGTGGCCCACCTTTTATGCTGCAAGCGCAACTGCTGCCTGATCCTATTACACCTGGAGCGACAATCGATCCTCGGGTCATGGGCCCGCCTCTATATTGAGAACTTCCCATACGTAATCTGAATTAAATAAAAAAAATTGTTATAATACAGTGTGTCGCACTTAAGATGGAAACACCCCTGTATTTTATTTATTTTTGGAAGCAGAGTTTTCAGTTTCGGTACAGAGGAAGAACGTCACGAGCTTAATTGGTTAGGGTACCAATTTCTAACTTCAGATGAAAACCCAGCCTACTACGACTTTGCGAATAAGGGCATTTCGCTATATTTTGTTTTGTCTTCGCGTCTGCATCTTGTTGTCACAGTCATACCGACTGTGTGTTCTTACACGCAAAGGGTTTAAGTTCCAGACGTACAAACCGAAGTACTCTAACATATGTGCCTACATTGTTCGTACGTCTGGACGTCATGTCTCAACTTCGTCGCGTAACAAAGTGCCGTGTGAAAATGTTTTAGTATTCGGCTCGAAGTGATCCGTTGATTGTCGGTAAAGTGATGAACCATCAAAAAGAGTTGGAAGAAATTCCTATTCTAGAATGACTGGCCAGAATTAGCTCTACACATTGTTTCGAGGTCCGGTTCCGTAGTGTGTCCGTATCCTGTATGTAATCCGGACGATGTTATATAGCGATATATGTTTTGAACATATTACTTGTGAACGAATAATTTATATCACGTTCGCAACACTATACTAATCTTAATTGCAAATACCTCGTTCGCATATTCTGCTAGAAACATTTTTGTCTAATTTATGATTTGATTTATTTTTTAGGAGTGATATTTTCTATCTACTCACTAAACCCTCGTCTACAATATCACCAGAAACGTGACATCAATTTTGAGTCACCCTGTAATTTCCTTCTTCATGAAGGGTATGAAAGTTCATCATAATTTTAAGGAGAAATGTTTCTGAACAATCAAACATACTAGGTACTTGCACATGGGAACGGTCTTGGTAGTTCTGAACACACTATTATAGATCTAGAATTTCATTACACTAAGTATCTACCTTATAATGCAAATTATTATGATGAGAATGGCAATGAACGCTACCACACCACCCACGATACCAATGATCAGCGTATCATCATTGTTCAAAGTAGACAGACCATTTGGAGCAGCTTTTATTTTGTGTTCAATTTTATCTGTTACCGGCATTGACCAAATTATATCCATCTCTGTAGGTTTCTTTTGCAAACTGGTTGTGTCAGATAAACTAGCTATTGTTGGGTGAGTCGTGGATTGTTGATGTATCTTCTTTGGATCACATGTTAGTTCATCATCACCAATTTCAGCCAGGTATTTGCCTGGAAATATAATGGAAAGTAAGTGTTGGATACATATACATAGTTATTTTCCATTAATTTTCCAATAGTTAGTGATTTGGTTTACATCTAAGTTATACTGTGATTGTCTTGATAAACATAGTTGCCTTTTTCGTTAACAACTATGCTAGCTTCACGGTATAGTTCAACATATCTCTCATTCACAGTTGCTTTTTAATAATCACTTTTATGTTACACGAAAAATCTTTTTTACAATACAATATGCGATATAAAAACTAGACAGATGTTTAAAGTTTTACTTTACCCGAACTTTAAAGTTTGATAAATAAAAATGTTAATATTTTTGTTTAAACGTTTATTATTTTGGCTTTTGAAGTTTCACTATCCGATTGGATCCCTTTACGAAAAGCCACGTAAACTGTAAGCTTCCAATCACTCTTCCTTGTGCGTCGCATCCTGAGTCATGTAAGGAAACAGTTTGATCATTGTATTTGTTTGATGGAGGAACAATTAACAAGGTTTTCGAAAAAAAAAATAAAAAAATTGATGCAATATTTATCATAATATAAAGTTAATAATCCCGGCTTTCGATGCTTTGTCGATATAGTTAAGGGGTTGGACCAAATACATCTTATAGATGATCATAATCTTAAATGGAAAAAGTGTTAATCGAAATTTAACACAATTATATATGAATTAATTGAACCAAGATTGCAAAACTAATATAAAAGTAGACCCTTTGCTAACTGAAGAAATAATAATCCATGTAGCCATGGATAACATTCTAGAAAAGATGCTCATAACGTTAGAATATGAAGCGGCAGAACTCTACACTCACATAGTGTGCTATGCGGACTACGCAATACTCATCGCGGATTCTGAAGACAATTTAGAACGACTATTTATTTCACTTTTTTAACTAAGAGTCCACCCCGCTAAGAGTGTAAGTGAACATCAACAAGACCAAGAACCAAGGTCAATTTACGTATCTGGGAGCAGTTTAACAGCAAAGAGCAATGGAGATCTGAGAAGAAAATTATAATAACAGAAAATTAAAGTCATTTATATCTGCTGATTCGGAAAATATGTTTTATGGAGAAAATTTCATTTAGAATGAGACGAAGATTTTGGAACAAAAGCGTGGACAGATAGGGTTATGAGAAACTACGAAAAATGGCAAAGAAAATTACATCAGTGCGAATATGATGAGGAAAGACCGCCGAGACGTTGGAAAGAATGCTGAACCTGTCATCGGTAGAGTCTTTCTTTCATGTGGGAAACCGTATCGATAGAAAGAAAAACCAGAAGGAACCAGTTTTTTATTCTTAGATTTCAGTATAAATAGATTAAGGTGCAAGACAGCAATGGGTCAGGTTTAGTTTTAAATTTGTTCGGCTTGGTTTACTTACCAACTAAATATGCTGGGCTTGAACACTTTACAGTCATCATGTGTGAGGGCAGCCATCTTCTCAAAGCGCGTGAATTGCAATCGCAATTTATGGGATTTGATTGTAATCCAGTCAGCTGCAAATCTCCTCTTCTATCTTCTAACGTTGTTAAAAGTTGTACACTCAACGTAGTTAGTTGATTCCCGGTCACATCTAATGTGGTTTTTGAAGATCTAGGGACCGGGAAAAAGAGAGAGGGTGGAATGGATGTTAGGGAAGTATTTATAAAGCTGATTAATACATTCGGACCTAAAATAACAAATTTTTATTTTGGATTTCAAATTACATGATATATGCTAAAAATAAAACAGTAGTTTTCTCAGAATCAAATTTAATGAATACTTGCATTTCCAACATTCAATATTGTTAATTATTAGGAAATTCAATTTTTAAATTAAAATCTGCGTATTTATAATTCAACTATTTAGTTGATGTATGAATAGAATAAGGGGCAGTCCATAAATTACGTATGGTCTTTTTTGACCAGTCACGACCTCCACCCACCCTAGTTTAAGACATCGTAAGATTTATTAAATTTCCCTACCCCCCTACCCTGTCTTACGTAATATTTTTTCATTCTTTGAGACAGAAATTTATCCTACATTTTTTATTTTTTTTTCATTAAAGGTAATTTTATCAAAATAATTAAATGTTTGAAATGGAAATATATTTATCGCTTCATTATGAGTAACGTAAAATTTCGTTTTTAAACAGTTGTTTCATGTCTTCAAGACCAATCAGTAATAAATAATAAATATGAGTATTAATATTAAAAAAGTATTTAAATTAGAATCAATGAATATGTTTGGTACGGCTTGCACGAAGTATGAATATAATAGTGAGAAAATATTTTCTTGATTTTAAAATTCTACTTCATTTTGGAATGAAACATTTTATTCAATTGAAGTCTTCGATTTGTACTGCGTGAGCCAAATCCTCAGATGTGTTTTCCAATTTTTTTTATTGATTCATCATGCAAATCTATGTACAATTCTTCGACCCACTCAGAAAATCTTCTGACGTAGTTTCATATTTTATTATACATAAAACCTCTTCAACTTCTTTGTTTTGTCGTGACGCGATTCTAACCGATTTTATTTTGAGGCACTGGAACTAACTCGATGTTTGGGATGTCTTTTATGCTCAATAATATTTTTTTTTCGATCCAAAATACATTCTGCATGCGGCGCATATTATTCCTTCTAATTGGGATTGCACCGTCGGGCAAAAGTAATCGTATACCAATTCCCTGCCTTCTTTAAAGTTTTAAATAATAAATTTATCCATAAGGCTACGTATGGACAAATTCAGGATATCTTAAGGGATGATACAATCTTAAGAATTGGAGGAAAGAAGAAAGGAGAAAGTGAGCATTTTCGTTGATAGAATCTGGCATTTTAAACGGTCCAGTTTCATTGTCTCGTATAATTTGACAAGGAGAAGGTACAAAACCGTTAGGTAGATAAGAATGAAGGTTGTGACCCTTAATGGTCAACAATACAATATCTTTGCACTTTGTTATCTTTGAAAAAGAAAAAAAAAATTAAAAAAATAATCTATACTGTTCAAAGCGTTGTAAGTATTTATACATCATGAGTTTTATATTTTTTGAGCGTAAATAATTTCAAAATAATATTCCGTAAGACTCTAATTCGCAGCCCACCTACCTCAAAACGTCTTACGTAATTTATGGACGACCCCTAAGTAGTAAATATTCATTTGGTCAGCGGTTTTCGATAACGAGTTTTTTGATAGCGGAGTTGAATAAGAATAGTTTTATTTATAGAAGAGAACCACGGTTTCTTTGACTTGGGCTTATATTTTGAACGCTTTTGATATATGTATTGTATATATTACTGTGTAATACCTTTAATTCCGGACAGAGTTCCAGAGGAAATAATTCCGAGTCTCGATCCTCTAATGCCAAGTTCATGCAGTCTTGGATGTGACATGATTTGTAATTGGTCTTTGCCTATCGCTGCATCTTTGGTTTCGATATTCAGTTTTTCTAATAGTGGCATATTTTGCAAGATTCCGTTTACATCAAGATATCCAATTTTCGGATATGCATAAGCGTTCAACTCGACTAGATTGGGAACATTCTTGAAACTTGTTTTTTCAATTTTACTGCATTCTTTCAAAGAATGAATGCTCAAATATCTAAAATCAAGTTTTAGTTAATTGCATGTTCTATGGAGGAAAAATTAAATTTAAAGTTGGAGCTAAATGTGAATGCACGTACATATTTCTAGAAAGGTACAAAGAAAGAATTATAGATGTAGAAAATCAGTATTAGGTTTATAACATTTATTATTATGATTGAAAAACTACATTTTACATGTGGATATGATCTACGCGAAACCAAAAGTGTTATTGAGTTTTAAAAATATTGCTAAGTTTCTAAAAGTCCATAACACTTTCTTAAGAAATTAACTTTCTTAGGAACAAGACATTCAGACTTATTGAGGATCTGATTTGGCAAGATAATAATATTTAATTGTAAGAGTAAATTAATGTTTCAGATAGTGTAAAATTCATTTATAAACAGTTCGTTTGTTTCATTCCGCATTTGCATTCATTTACTTTTTGGGTTATTCAGAAGATATGCAAGACGTATCATTGTGATAAGATTCTAGAAACAAATTTGTCAAGTTACATAAATGGAGAACCGTTTTCTAACAGAAGTAGAAATTAAATAGATTCTTAAAATTACGAAATTTTTAATACTTTTTTAAATGACTGAAATTGAAGAATTTAAATGTTAGATACATGTTAACAACAAATGTGTTATTTTTCATGCCATTCTACTTTAGGTAATTGAGACACACAAAGAACCTGAACTGGTCTGTTCAGGTATGAATGCCGTAAAAGATACTCAACATTTTTAAAAGCTATTCTCGGGGTATATACCTTTTTTATTTATTAAGTAAACACACCCAGCCAGAGCAGTTGATGTAACGAAACTAAATAACCCTGAAGTCAGACATATTGTTGCCGAAGAAATAAATAATAGGTTAAAAAGTCTGTAGGAGAACCAGCTCCAAGATATAGAGACTCTTTGCAATAACATCAAGAATATCATTGTGGACACGTGTAAATTACATATCCGCGAGACCTTTATACCCAAAAACAAGTGGATGACAGATCACATTCTAACCCTCATGGAGCTGCAAACGGAGATCAAAGGAGCCAAGGCGAGATGGATGGAGGGGGAATGTGCAGAAATAGAAGACCTCTGCTCCATACATAATAGTTTTAATATGTACAGAAAAGTAAAGGAAGTAGCTGGAGTTCACAGGAAGGGAACGACGACTATGTCACTTACAAATTAATGTAGCCAACTAATTTTGGAGGAAGAATAATTAAAAATCACATGGACCAGTTACATAGAGGCCAACTTTAGAGATCATAGATCTGATGCGGTATTCGTGCATGAGGGCATGGGACCAACTATTCTTAAATCCGAGGTGATGCATGCATTATCTTAAGCAAAAAAAAGGAAAGCATATGGCCCTGACGAGATTCCGACCGAGCTCTAGTTAAACTGTTTAATAGTATCTATGAGACAGGTGAAATTCCCTCTGACTGGTTACCATCAACCTTTATTGCTCTACGTAAAAAGCATCATCCAAAAAAATGTGGTGATTATCGCATAATAATCAGATTCATGTCCCACATGCTCAAAGCATTCCTACGGATCATTCACGCTCGCAGCAGACTTAGATGTGAAGAAGATCTTCATGATTCTCAGTTCGGATTAAGAAACGCTTTCGGAACGCGTGAAGCACTTTTATGAATGAACCTTCTCCTCCAGAAATGCCGTGATCAGCGAAAATATGTTTTTGCATGTTTTATCGATTACGAAAAAGCCTTTGACCGCATACAGCACCATAAACTTATTGATATACTACAGGGGGTTGGAATTAGACGGCACAGGTAAAAATAGGCAATATTAAAACAGACCATATTAAAATACAACGTGGAGTAAGACAGGGTTGCATACTGTCGCCCTTACTCTTCAACCTATACTCTGATCGAATATTTAAGGAGGCTGATGCGGAGCTAAGCTGATCCGGCGCGTAGGACCAAATGTTCCGGCTCGAATGGAGCAAATGTTCCGGAGATGCTGATTCGAAGTTGTTCGGATTGCAAGACCAGAATTAATGGGGATAATTTTTGCTCTTCGAAGGACCAATGTGTTTGAGATGCTGGGTAAAGTTGGCAGGAGCTGCAGGAATAATAAAGATCTGGCTGTTTGGTATGTGCCTAACCAGCACTGGTAAAAAACGTTTATTTTTACGACTTTGGGCAATTGGGCTGGGCAGTATGACCTTTGACTGTAGCTACTCGTTTTTGCGATTGGTTTTGAGTAATTGCCGTTCGCGTTGAGCTGGGAGAGACTTCTCTCCACCGAGTATAGAGGAATATCACTTGAATCTACCGAGTGTAATTGAAGTCTTCTGGTTCCGCCGAGTGTGAGTTGAATACTGAGTCAATCTACCGAGTGTAGAGGAATTCTTCTGCTCCGGATGAGTTTGAGTTTATTACTACTTCAATCTACCGAGTGTAGTTGAAGACTTCTTCTCCCGACGAGTTTTAGTTCAAGACTGAATACCTAGTCACTCTTGTCGACTAGGAAAGGGTCAAATCAGAGATGCAGGGTGAGGGAAACAGAGGCTTCTCAATAATTGTTTTACGGGCGTGTTGATTGGTCGCATCGTTGGACTTTGGACTGATTCTAAAAGGTAGAGAAAGTAGACCTCCCGCCCACCGAAATAGTTTGTTTCCTCAGAGTTTTCAATTGTTACCCTTTTGACGCCATAATGCCCTTTTGAGTAGACATTACTTTGCCTTTCAAGGCAATGGTCATCGGTCAGTTCTGCAAGTGAGCCAACCCAAAAGAAACAATAACCAATTATCTGAAGGGTGTTGGAATTGTCAGGAACATGCTAAGCTGGAGCTAAAAGGCACATTTGTGACCGACCCGAAGATCGCCGACAGGGGCGCACCGTTCCGGAATTCAACATTGAGAAAGTCACAAGCCCAACAACTCTCTACTAAAATGTTCAAATATTATTTGAACAGAAGCATTGGAAGGAATATCACACCCCGGCATCAAAATAAGTGGAGAGCCAATAACAACTATCAGATATGCTGATGATACAGTGATTTGTAAATCATGTACTGTATATTGAAATCGGTGACGTGGGAAGAGATACAAGGTCTAAAAATCAATATAGGAAATATCAAATTGATGATTTTCAGCAGGTAACCCCACAATGGCAGTGCCCTGGAACTTAATAGAAGCCAAATTGAACGTGTCTCTAGGTTCAAATACATTGGTAGTATTATTACAGGGATCTAAACCCGGACAGCGAGATAAAGTGCCGTATAGAGATTGCTCGGGCAACTTTTAATAATATGAGATTCCTTATTTTCAATGACAACCTGAATCTGAAGTTGATTCAAAGCATGGTTGAATGCTATGTATGGTCGGTATTGCTGTACGGAGTAGATACATGGACTCTGGATCATTGGAGGCATTCGAAATATGGCTTCACAGAAGAATGCTTCGTATTCCGTGGACACAACATGTCACAAACGAAAATGTATTACGAATAGCAAACATCGAAAGGCAACTCTTGACGACCGTAAAATGCTGAAAGACGGCATATCTTGGACATATTTTGAGAGGTGATAAATATCGTTTATTACAGCTCATACTAAAGGGCAAGATTGAGGGGCGCCGTGGAGTTGGAAGAGAGCAACAGTCGTGGCTAAAAAATATTCGGGATTGGACCGGCATTAGAAGGACTGGTGAACTTTTTCGCTTGGCGGAGGACCGTACAGCTTTTGGCAATGGTGATCGCCAACGTCGGGCAGACCGGACAAGGCACATGAGAAGATTCATTAAGTTGAATTGTTTATCGATCGTGTAGCTGAACGGTCGATTTACACTTTTTTGAATCTATTTCATTTGTTTGATTTATGAAATATCAAAGCAAAACCCAAAATCCAAAACGGAATCAAATGTAAAAGATACCCTACTTAAAATAACTTCATAAGCATTAGTTAAAATAACACGTTGTGATCAAACCCCTATATATCTTCTCAATAATGTTATTCATTTATCTCGATAGTATCCAAACTTACCTTAAAGTGTTTAATCCTTCAAAATCGGCATTTGATATTCCTTCAATTGCATTATTAGATATATTCAACATTTTCAAACTTTGTGACATTTTCCAAATATTGGAGAAATTTTTACTGCTGGCAATTTCATTGTTGGACAAATCCAGAGTTTCCAATAAAGTAGTTCGTTCAAACATGCCACCAGTCAACTTTGAAATATTATTGTAAGATAAGTTCAATGCTTCAAAAACGGTGTTTCAAGTCTGTATAATGTCGAGATTCCCGTATGAGCCAGATTTAAACTCCTTACTGTTTTTGGCTCTCCGATAATATTGGCTAATGCTTCAGATGATAAGGGATTGAAGGAAAAATCGAGTTTTTTAATATTGACCATTATATGACTGTCTTCCGGAATATCCTCGATATTATTATGTGATAAATCTACATCATTCAAAGATAAATATTGGCGTTGGAGTGCTTTAAAAGGAGGATTTACGAATTTATTTCTTGACAGAATTATATTATTAAGCATTTGCAATTTTACTCGTTCAAAAATAGTTCAGGTAAATCAGTAAGATAGTTATTAGCCAGATTAAGTTCTTCCAGTCTGATCAAACCTTCAAAAATTCGGTCACCGAGTCTTTCCAATTTATTGTCACTTAAATCAAGTCTTTGTAATTGAGTACTATTGTGAAAGGCCATTTCACTTAAGTTTTCAAGATTATTATTTGATAACATTAGAACTCTTAAACGGGGTAATCTTGCAAAGTCTAATTCATCTATTGCCTTCAGCATATTGAAGGACAAGTCAATATATTCTATGAATTGTAGATTTGCAATTAATTCAGCTGGAAAGAAAATTAGTTTATTGTTGCTGGCGATAATCTTTTTCAGTCTGGGATGAATTCTGAACGATGAAGGAAATAAGTAATTTAACTCATTATTTGATATATCAAGGAGTTCTAAGCTTGTGCCAGTATTGAAATACTCCCCTTTAAATGATCTCAGTCGATTTCCTTTGAGGCTAAGCTGCTTGATATTTATCGCAAATACAAACGCCTCTTGTTTTATGGTTGTTATTCTATTATACGACAAATCAATAACTGTTAGGTTTGGCATATTTACAAACGTTTTGCTAGGTATTTCTGAGAAATTGTTATGCCCAATATAAATTTCGATTAATGAACTGGATTTTTGAAACAGTTCTTGCAAAATAGACTGCAAGCCACAATAACTAAAGTCAATGACCTCAATTTCTTTTAATTCATTTAAAGTGGTTGTTGGTAGCATAGATAAATGAACGTTATTACTCAAATTGAGTGCTTTAAGGGAATATAAGAAATCAAATGGTGCATTCGGCAGCTCTTCCAAATGATTGTTGCTCAAATCTAAAGTCTTAAGCGCGTTCAAAGGTAAAGGAGGTTCCGGAAAAGTCATGATTTTATTTTCGGATAAATCGAGATGCTCTAATGAGTCTTCAAGCCCAACAAATGCATCAGCGGTTAAACTCGTTATCCAATTTCTTTTTAGATCCAAGTTTTTCAAATTTCTGAAATTCTGAAAAGTTGCACTGGGAAGCTCTCTAACAACGTTGCTGGAAATTACGAGCTTTGTTACTCGTTCTGCAATTGAATGCATTATTTCACTGGACAATGCTGTTATTCTATTGTAATCCAACTGCAGAGAAGTCAGTCGTGGAAGTCTACCCAAAGCCGATGCAGGGATTAACAAAATGTTATTATCTTTTAAATTCAAATATTCTAGATTATCCAGGCCTTCAAATGCATCATCTTCCACCTAAAATCAAAGCTTCTGTTAAATGTGTTCTATTAGAAGCGAATTGTATTTTGTCAAATACTAATACCAAAAACTACAAGACTTAATTAAAAATTGAGTCTAACACAAGTTAACTAATATAATTTAAGGTTAAAGTTACAACAAATTCATTCCAATGTATTCCTGGGTTTTCAGTCAATTTTATTGTCACTAATTATGGTGTTATGTGATGTAATCGCTTCGGCCGGTTGGTTACATACTAGTAGTAGTAAACATCTTTATTCCAAAAAGGCTATCGACCTATCGGTCTTTCTGCCCTTGTTTAATACATACAGTCTTAATCTAACTGAAAACAGATATGAAAATCTCTCTTATTCTAGGTTAACAATACTATTAAATAAGTAACATTTCAGTGGCAAGAAGAATTATTTTATTGTCCACTAGTCCGTAGCGTTTTGTAAGTGTTCGAGTAGCGTTAATGTAGGAAAACGGAAGCGGAATTGCTGGTTGGTCTTGTAAGACAAAGGGGATTCAGTATGGTCCAGTTGTAGGGGTGTTTGTCCATTTTTGTCTGTAGCTGTATGAGTCCTCCGAGATCTTTGTCATGTTTGTGCGTTCGTATTAGTAGTGGGTGGGGGGTTGGTAGTGGGTTTTGGGGTTGTCTTATTCGTGTATTAGTCTTAGTGCAATTTGTTTCTGTTGTTGTATATAACGTTTTGTCCCTTTCTGTTCCGTTGGTCATGAGTATATGTCCATAGTCTAGCAAGGGTCTACAAATAGCTTATATATTTTGGTGGCGGGTTGTTGTTGCTAATTCTCTGTCTTTGTAGGTTAGTGATCGGAAGTGTTTTGTTCTCTTTATTGTTTCTGCCCTGATGTTTCGTATGTGTTTTAGTGAATTTAAGTTTTGTGTCACTTGTGATTCCAAGGTATTTTTACGTCGTTTTTTGGTTTGTGTCGTTTGGGCGTCTGCAGTTATTGTAGGGGAGTCAGCGTTGAGTCTGTGGTTTGTGAGCAGAACGTTGGTTTTTTTGACGCGTTTGGTGTTAGTCTCCATTATAAAACCATGTCATTGTGTTGTTGTTAGTGTTTGGAGTCTTTGAGCTGCTCTTCAGTAGTTTTGTCATGTTACCAATAAGTGCCGTTGTCGTCTGCGTATTGTAATATGTATGCGATCTGTCGAATTTGATTTTTGTCTGGTAAGTTGTAATTGTATATGTCATGGCAGTATATATTGTAGAGAAACGGTTTGAGAGCGGGGATCCTTGAGGGAGCCCCTTGTTCAGGGGAAAAAAAGAAAATGACAGTGTTTTGTCAATTCGTACTTGTAGTGTCTGTTTTTCTAGTAAGTTCTTTATGGTGTGTAGTAGATATGTTGGTGTGTGTAGTTTGTATAGTTTGTATAGTAAGCCTCTATGCAGACACTGTCAAAAGCCTTGTTAATGTCCATAAACAGGCAAGATGTCTTCTGTCAGTTAGGTGGGTAGTTTTGTATATTGTTGGCCAAAATAAAGAGCGGATGAACGGTCGAGTGAGCTGTTTGAAACCCAAATTGGTAGGTAGGTACATATACTAAAATTGGAACGATACAGAGAAGATTAGCATGGCCCTGCGCAAGGATGACACGCCAAATCGTGAAGCGTTCCACCTTTTTACGGCAGGGCTTACCTACGCCTTTACTGACGAGTCCAATAGGTAGACCCGGGACGAACGCATGGCTCATCACATAACACCATAATTAGTGACCCTTAAATTGGACTGAAACCCAGGAATACATTAGAATGAATTCTAACGTACAGTCAGGAAAAAGAGATATACCAAGTTTTACAACAAATACAGATGAAAAATTAAATTAATATTAATAGTTGTACAGAAATATTGCTGTGTTTTGCTTGATATTTAAGTCAAACATAAGTGCTATTTGTAAATTTGGTTGGTTTCTTGATGGATGTTGTGGAAAAAGCGATCCGATAGATTTTCTCAATACTGTCAAAAAAGCTTAGCATTAAATCTACAGGGTGTTGATATTTTATAGCCAATAAATCATTGCATACCGTTCTGAGACAGAGACGCAAGAAGAGAATGCATATATACTACAAAATAGTATCTACTGATTGTTACCTGGAATATACAAAGTTTATTCAGTCAAGAAATATTTTTTTATTTTTATTTCGACATACTGAAAGTAAGTAGAGATAAGATGAAACTGATCGAGCAGAGACATCTATTATGCAGGAGAAAGCATCCGAAAGATCAATTCGGAACAGGAAAACTTATTTTCCAAAGCAATGTTTGGACAAAATAGAACGGTGGGTATGGAGGCCGTCAGCAGCACTGCCGAAATATCGAACAATCGTATATATCTAACTGTAGGTGATAATTACGTGTGTTGCTTCAAAAAACGAAAATGAAACCAATAAATGGGGAGTTTTCTGACAAATTGAAGAAGTAATGTGCACAATGAAACGAGAGATATTAGAGAGAATTATTATTGAGAAGTTCAATTTTAAGATTTTTCCCCCTTGGTATAAAAAAACATTAAGACAGATGGATTGGACAATTATGCGTAGAGAACCACCAGCCAATATTATTAACTGCATCTCTGAGACCTGCTTGGTTGAGAACCAGAAGCAAGTTGAGAAGGCAGAATTGTTAGAAATCTTGCGAAATATATCATCTATATATCTGCGGAAACGTACTTTGGAGCAGATATATTTAGTCACCTTCAAGTAGCCTTCAAATCGATATAGAAATAGAAACCAAAGCAAAACCGTCCCAAGGAGTAGGTGCGGATGGAGCGTGGACGGTTTTAAAACCTAAAATAAGAAAGATACGAACAGTCGAAGAAGACATTGAATTCAGAAAACTCAAAAGGGATTAAAATAAATGACTTACTAGACTTCTAGATCATCAATGAAAGACGAAATGATGAAACACATTTTACCAATGGAACGATTTCAGGATAGGGACGAGATCTTGACCGGTCACAAGCAAGTAAAAGAAGTTGCAGGAAGGCATAGGTGTAGTAACACTCTTGTGGGTTGAAGCCCCAAGCATTTTTGAGCCCTTTCCCTGATGAATGGGTAATGATAAAATAAATATTATTTGATAAATTTTACATATGAAATATAGAAATCGTTTGTGACAAATGTTTAATGCTTTTTGTTTAAACATTTTCAGCCACCGACATCTAGCATTCCCCGCTGGGAAGGTATTGGACTTAGCGCTAAGAACATTCATGGCATTTGGAATGCTACATTATTACAAAATAGTCAGTACAGGCAAAATACGGAATTTAATATAATCACGATTTCAACAATATGCATTTCGATAAATATTTTTCAGCTATACGTCTAAAGATATATTTCACATTGGGGTCTTTGCCTCACCTTAATCGATAGTACTTGGAATGATATATCTAACTAAAAATGCTTACCATTCTTAAGGAATTCACACTTATGTCCAGTTTTTGTAATTTCTTCAGCCCCAGAAATGTCCCAGGAGCAATATTGGTGATACTATTTCGGCTTAAGTCTAACTCTTGTAAAGTGGAAAGAAATGCCAAGTTGTTATTATCCAAAGTCTAAAGCAAATAAAAATGGGTCTGTGTTGTACATACATCTACAATCAAAGCCCTGTGGCCGTATATAAATATTCTTTTGAGAATGTAACTTTTTAGTACCATAATAAATTTATTTAGTAGACACGTTTAGCTTTACTACCTAAAGTAACATGCTCACAGTAACTATCAAAGGAGATGGACTCTACAATAATATATGAAACTCTGACTGGTATATCTCATTATTTAGTTTGAAACCAAGATGATATTCTTCATTTTATTCCATTCTAAATTAATTGATTCGAATATTTATATCCAATCTGGTCTGTACTTAGGGATTCAAATATTGAATATTTCTTGAAAACATTTTCGAACCATTATTAAATCTGATGTAGACCGCATTTAACATTTTTCATAATTTTCTGAAACGGCTTCTTATAGTTTTTATGAGCCTAGAGTTAAAAAGGCCAACAGTTTCATAATTACGAAAAAGAAACATTGACATGCATTTATGATATGCAAAAACGCTTTAGAATTGTTTAGTCAGAAAACTCTTGTTGACCGTGTGGAAAATATTCGAAACCACCTTGTTCTGCCTTTTTATACAGATATTTATAAGTCATTCTCACTTCCAATTTTGCGAGCTATTTTTTTGAATATAAGTAACAAATTTTAAATAAAATTAGTGCCAGCTAGTAACATCGTTTCGCTGCAGCTTTACTTATTTTTTTTCAACAATTTTCGCTAAAATTGTTTATATATTTTTAACATACTTTTAAATATTCATTTAAACCAAATATTTAAGCCATTTCTAATAGACGGTTAACAAAAAATTCTTACCTGAATCAAATTTGACGACAGATTGAGATATTTCAAATGTTCAAAAATCTTGATAGCTTCTGTTGGAAATTCCGTCATAAAATTTTCAGACAGTCTCAAGTCAAGCAAACTTCTGCCCCAACGAAAACGTCGCTATTGAATTTCGATAATTTGTTGTGGGAGAGTTTTAAAGTTTTTATATTCTCCAATTTACTAAATGCTCCGTTTTCTATTGCTGATATTAAATTATGTCCCAAGTCGATTGTTTCCAAGTTTGGCTGAGAGATGAACGTGTCCACTTTGATCGAATCTACAATGTACACATTTATAAAAATATGACCTTCCATAGAAGAATACTATTCATATAATCTATACAAATTATGATACATTTTGATTTTAGCTTCAAAATCGAATTTGGGAATTTATTTTTAATGATATTAACAATGACAGAAAACTAGATAAAACAGAACCAGAAAATCAGGAAACAGATCAAGGAATTTAGAAATCAAACCAAACAGCTATATTGTAAGTAAATAAAGCTTTGCAGATAAGAAAGCGACCATTATGAAATAAATACCCGGTAAAACACATACATGTATCATTGTAATCATTTTATTGAAACCATTTTGGTTATCAATTTCTGATTGCACTTAGAATCACAAATAAGTAACTATTGCGACACAATTTTAATTAAAATGAGTATACATTGAAAAACTCGAGCCACGCATCCAACCGGTAAACCTCATAATTTTTCTTCTCAGTATTCTTATTTCGGTAGTAGTTCCAGATATTTTCTAGTAGTAAACATCTTTATTTCTAAAAAAAGGCTATCGACCTATCGGTCTTTCTGCCCTTGTTTAATACATGTAGTCTAGTCTAACTAAAAAAACAAAGATGAAAATTCTCTTATTCTAGGTTAATAATCTTATTAAATAAACTTTCCTATACTAATGACAAGAAAAAATTATTTTATTGTCCAGTAGTCAGTTGCGTTTGTAAGTGTTTGAGTAGCGTTGATGTAGGGAAACGGAAGCGGGATTGTCTGGTTGGTCTTGTGAGACAAAGGGGATTCGGTATGGTCCAGTTGTAGGGGTTGTTTGTCCATTTTGTCTGTAGATGTATGAGTCTTTCCGAAATCTTTGTCGTGTTTGTGCGTTCGTATAGTAGTTGGGTGGGGGGGTTGTGTAGTGGGTTTTGGGGGTGTCTTATTCGTGTTATTAGTCTTAGTGCAATTTGTTCTGTTGTTTGTAGATATTTTCTATTTGGAGCGGTTTTCAAAGTTTTTGCGCTATTACTACCAATGCTTTAACATCAACTTGAATAATTCCGCTTTTCATAAATTACAAGGATGCTTCCTAAAAATTGTCGAAGCTTTCTTGTAGCTTAATGGTAGACAGGTCGAACTGCTAAAAGACCCATCTAAAGAGACGAAGCCAAACGAACTCAAATTTCGCTAAATCTTTCCGTTTGTTTGAGTTAGGAAACCGAATAATTTATCCTTATTATTATAATTACTATTGTTTTCTTTACTATTATTATTATTACTACTATTAATTATAACTCAAATAATTTTGTTTTGGATTATAAATCAATTGTTATTTAAAAAAAAAATTATTTTACAAAACCAAAGATTTGGTTCTAATTTGCATCTTACTTAAGACTATACTTTCCAGGCATCATATGCTCTGCTCATTTAAGGAATTGGTCGTCATACGTGGCTATATAATTATATTAACCCGAAACATAAACAAAAAGAAATAACAATAATTTCATTTACTAAAGTTATTATGTTAATATTATTTAGTCTTCTTGTATTCCCGATTTTTATGGACAGAAGATCTCTTGGTAAATTTTCATTTCCTCATGCATTTATTCAAGTTTTTCATACTAGCATTTCTATTGAGATATTTGAAGTTTAAAGTACGACGCATTTCTAGTGATGTAACTATTGATACAGTCAGTTCAATACCTCGGAAACTGTTACAAAATTGAATTTTAGCTAATGAATCGTTTTTTTATTGAGAAATAAGTACATCATTTAGTAGTAGAAAACGCATTTTCAAATAGTTCGTGAAATATTTAACTGTACCAATAATTGTTGATACACTAGAGATACGCCCGAACTTTATCTCTTTCTCATAAAAAGCTTACAAAAACTCGTTCTGATTATTTGTACAATAATTGTTATAACTGGACGATTAAAAAAATGGGATCTTTAAAAGAAGATTTTGCTGGTATTTAATAGCCGCCCTTCAATTAAAATGTTAATGGAGCCACATTCTCGCCTGGAAAAACCTTTTTAAACGAAATTTTGTTCAAATAATGATACTACGAACAAATAATTAAGTTTGTTCGATTTTTTAACTCCAAGTCCGACGCCCTGTTAATAGGCAAATCAGGTTACATCATCATGTGTGTGCAACCCAGAATCTGAGGTAGGATTTTTGTACAGATATTCTGCATATTTGCGTGTTGATCTCATGTTTTGAAACCGGTCCTTTAAGTGTTTGGTTATGAGTTATGACTCACGAATATACATACTTGTTTCTCGGGTAAACATTTCAAAATAATCATATTTTTTGCATAGCGCATTATGCACAAAACATATAAAAGTAAATAATGAAGGAAACTGTCCTTACCTATGTTGTTGTTGCTCAGTGATAATACTTTTAAAGATTTAGGACCATTAAGTGAGGTGCTCGGAATTAATTGGAAGTCGTTGTGATCCAAGTATAATTCCTAAAAACATACACGTTTCAGCCAATTATTGACTAAAATAAACTGAAATACATAGCGATTTTTATATTAGTGTTTATAATGATAACTAACTTTAGATATCATTAGATACTTTTTTAGATATCATTACATACGGGGTGTCAATTTGAAAACTTCCCACCCTTAATATCTTTCTTTCCAGTTAGAAATATGAGAAAACCGAAAAACACCTCAATTTTATGTAAGGGGGGACACTTTCAATTTACTTAAATTAACTTAAATGGGAATGGGGGTCAAGTTGCTCATTGTTTTAAAGGGCCTTCTATTCTCGTTTCAGTGGTATCCTACTTTGCAGCTTTTTGTCCAGAGGTTTCCGACTAACCGCGTTTCAAAGTTGCAGATACAATAATGTAATTTAATTATTAAACTTTCCCGCATGGCGATGTTGGTTTCCTGGTTAGTGTTTACACGAAAATTATTACATTGGCTCTCTTGCAGTACAAATGATTGGAAGAGTAGGTGACACCGTTAAAATCGTTGAATCACAGAAAGGATACCTATATAGTTTAAACAATTGATATCTCATTTATTGATTATTTTATTTCGACAAAAATAACTTTTTATTTGCGGAAGATAAATTTGTACAATAAAACACGCACTATCTTATCAGTCGTTCAAAATGTTGTCCATTTTCCTGTAAACAATAATAAAGTCTGTTTTCGAACTTCTCCCTAACATTTCGGTAAACTTCACCGGGAATTAACCGGCATTCTGCTGAAATTCTTCTTTTAAGATCATCAATATCAGTAGGTTGTGTCTTATAAACAATGGACTTTAGATGTCTCCATAGGAAAAACTCTAAGGGTGTTAAATCAGGTGATCTCGGAGGTCATTCACTAGGTCCCCTTCTGCCAATCATCTATTCGGGTATCTCTCATTTAACCACTGTCGGACCGGAAGAAAATAATGAGGTGGAGCACCGTCCTGTTGGATTGTTAACCAATCCTCCTGTAAAACGGAATTACCTTCTGCATCAATTTGAGTTTATAGCTCATGCGCGATAAGAGGATCAATACTCTTTTCTAGCATCTTACATACATATACATACATTACATTCTACATCTACAAATCTAGCACATATCTGTGACTCACTTCATGATTCCGATTTTTTTCATTGCAACCCAATGCCGGCTTTCGTGCGCACTTTCTAACCGTTCCATAAATGAAAATAATTTCAGTTTTTTTTGAAGAGAATAAACCATTCTCACACTTTATGCACTTAATAAAAGTTATCACTGAACAGCCTAAGAAGCAAAAGCGAATTAACAATAATATTCCTATTTTGGCTACATCTTTTGAGTTTTCTGACAATGTTTTTTGGTTGAAAAACAACGTATTTTTAGAATTTCTTGATAGAATTTAAAGGCTTTTGTGGAATTTCAGCGATACGACATCGAATGAACGCAAATTAACGAGGTACTCGTAGCACCATCGAAATGTTATTTCCAAATAATTACATTCCAATAAGTTTGAAACGGTGCCACCCATGGACGTAGCGAGGAAGAGGCAAGGGAGGGTCACGCCGCTGAAAAGAAAACTGAAGGCCCTTTAAAATTATGTGCCACTTTACCCCCATTCCTATTTAAGATTCTAAGGGTGACATCTACCCCTCCTAGGGGGTTGAAACAACAAGACTAAAAATAGTAATTTAATGTGTCCCCCTTACAAATTAAATTGACTTGTCTTTCCAATTTTTCATATTTTTAACTGTAAGAGAGATATTAAGGGTGGGAAGTTTTCAAATTGACACCCCGGATATTATTACGTTAGACACTATTTGTATTTTACATGCACGGTTTTCATTTCAAAACAAAATCGACCTTAAATATCTATCAAGTTTGAATAATAATTGATAATATATATATATATATATATATATATATATATATATATATATATATATATATATATATATATATATATATATATATATATATATATATATATATATATATATATATATATATTATTATCTATTTAACATTGAAAAAAAGAAAGTAAATTGTATGGTCAGTTCAGGATTTAGAAGAGAAAATGTGTCATATTTAAGATGGAAATATTAAGCAGCAAAATATCTGGTAATTTATTGATTTCGCGCCTTTAATTTACTTTTGAAATTGTAGAAAATGTACACAGACAGTAAAGTTTGTCTTATAAATCTTCACCAGCTTTGGCGAAAATTTAAAAAGAATCCTGTTTACATTTCTATTATATTCGAATCTTCAGTTCTTGCAGCCTAATATCCTCATATGAAAAAGTCTGGTGGTTTGGCAAAAAGTCTGGTGGAAAAAGGATCTAGAAACCTTGCAGGCCATTCAATTGTACTCCTTACTTTTCCCTACATCGTTTGATAGAGAATTTTAGCTCTTTAAAATAGTGTGTTATTTGGTGGCGGTGC
Organism: Dendroctonus valens; assembly: GCA_024550625.1. Classification (NCBI taxonomy): domain Eukaryota; kingdom Metazoa; phylum Arthropoda; class Insecta; order Coleoptera; family Curculionidae; genus Dendroctonus; species Dendroctonus valens. The sequence continues at coordinate 133,268 of JAJTJO010000076.1, forward strand.
CATTTGAATTTTTAAAGTGCTTGAAAGTTTTTTTTTATCTAAGTCGACATATTTTTCGCATTTTTATGTTTGATTTTCTATGGTGTATGTGGTTCTACAAAACATGCTCCTTTCCATGTCGAGGAAAAGGTAAGTAAATTATTGAACAAACGGGTTTAAAATACAAAATTTTTATTTAGAGCTTAAAAGCACACCATTACGAGAAATCCTGGTTTTGAAGACCTAAAGTTAGTGGACTTAAGTGAACGCAATTAAAATGGTCCGGAGCGGATGCGGTTCATCCATCTCCTACAGATAATTCGCATTTGTGGAAGGAGTAATTTGTGATTCATCATCTCATTGTAATGATATTAGACACAGTAAACGCCTAAGTGAATATCCACATAACTTTTTAAAAAGAAATGACAAAATATAGCGTTCAAACTTGGGTAAGATGTATTGGACTTTTGAGAAATGCAAAGGGTAGAAAATGATTAAATAGGGAATACAATATGAACTGTTTTTTTACTTTATTTCAACAGATTTTCCTGGGTTTCAGTCAATTTATTGTTTATTACTTAAAATGTCCATTCAAATGTGAAGGTAGAAACCTCTAGGCATACAACTGATGATGGTGGAGAAAGACACCGAAACGTATTTGTAACATTTTAAGTAATAAACAATAAAATTGACTGAAACCCAGGAAAATCTGTTGAAATAAATTGGAAAGTACAAGTCAGGAAAATATACACAACTATTTATTATTAAATTTCTGGTTTAAGGAATTTACCTTCTTTTTTAAGAATTTAATTTCCTTTTCATGTGTTACATATTCAAAACGATATTTTAGCTTTTTTGTCAGATAACATGACATTTATAGCCGCTCAACGTTCCTAATAATTGCCGTTAACTCTAAGCGCAATAAGCCAAACATAACATTTCTTTTTATCATTCAATAAAGTTGCACTTGTAATAATGGTCTTGCAATAGATCAGTATAGAATGATTTCATATTGTGGAATGTTATATCAATTGTTAATGGGAGGGAAACATTTTCCCACCCTGAATTATTTAAAGAAGTGTGAAATTCTTTAGGAAATTACAGTACATATTAGAAAAATTATTTTTTAAATTTTGAAAATAACTCAAAAAATTTAAAGAAAATCAAATTGTTTTTAATATTACTTTAAGCAATCCATTAAATTGTTCCTTTCCATTATAAAGAATGTGGATTTTTGTCTGGTTTGAACTCACCTAACTTCGTTTCCACATTTTATATGACTTGGGATTTAATGAATGTTCTGTTTATTATTTAATTATTAGATTTCAACCGTACCCGATGTGTTATGCTCTTATTTCTGTTTTTTTAGTTTGTTAATTATTCAAAGTTGTGTATATTTTCCTGACTGCTATTTCAATTTAATCCAAAGCAATTCCTGGGTTTCAGTCAATATTAGTGTTTATTATTTAAAATCTTTACAATACGTTTCGGTGTCTTTCTCTACCATCATCAGTTTGTATGCCAAGCTGTTTCTACCTTCACATTTGACAAAACTCTTGTCAAAAGTTTTGTTTATGCTAAAAACAGGAAAAGAGTAGACAACCAAATTATCTTTGTATATCAAAATATATTAGAATTGTTATGTCGATGTTGCTTTTTAAGTAAGGATTCTAACTATGTATGAAAGTATTCTATTAAATTGGCAACTAACAACGCTTTCATTAATTTGGACAAATAACTGGAAGCGAAAGATACTCAGAAAGACCCTGTGGTCTATTTTGTCCATTTGTGTCATATTTTGATCGAAAATATGGTATACATAAGATGAGGTATTTGTTACGATACGTACTAAATGAGTATTAAATATGACTTTAAATTACGCGTTTTTTTACTTAAAAAAGCAACTTAAGTAGAATAAACATTGGCGATGCAAATAATAAATTAAAATACGCATTTTTTTGTTTTAAACATTTACAAATTATATGATAAATGTGGAAATCGTGCGTTTCAGGAAACCTTTGTTATCTTATTACTCCATTAATTATTATCTTTGATCAGCAACCTGCAAGGTATGATTTAGTTTAAATTTTGTTGTACATAAGAATCCACAACTGTAGTTTTCACGCTAATTGAATTTACACGTTATATGTCCAAGTTTAAAACGTTTACAATTTTTATGATATAACTTTTGCAAAGGCTTCATTCTGAAAATTATTCAAATATGTTTGTTTATGTTCATTGATTTATTCAATTTTAGCAAAGGATTTGTATTCGCATTTGGTTTTTTACCGATAATTGTCATAATCATACAAGCCTTAAGTTCAACTCTATTGTTCCCAATAACAAACTCAAACATAATAGGGTTATTGTTAGTTGTAAATATATTTATTTCATTTTAGAAAACGCTAAATGGTAAAATTAGTAGTAATTTTCTTAATAATTATTTGAAATTAAAAATAATAAGCACTTAAGAACTAAGTTAAAATTTTGTTACATTTCAATATCCCCAAATATATGTAAATAGTTTTTACCTGCAATTTGTCACAACCATCCAAAATGCCTTCTTCTATAGCTTTAATTCCATTGCTGCTCAAATCGAGAAGGTTCAGATATTTGAGACCTCGGAACTCGCTAGTCGAGAATATTGGTTGAGTGTATCACCCAGTAGATTTGATTGTAACCTCAATTCAATCAAAGTATTTTGAATAGTGCTCAGCATTTTGTCCGTTAATTTTCGCAGATAATTGTGCGATAAGTCGAGATATCTTAGAGGTAGACTGGCAGTGAACATCTAAAAATTATACATCTATATTGAATTGCCGAAGCCAAATGTACTGGATACAGAAATATTATGTTATTTTTTGGTAATATGAAACTCTTGTTAGTAGAAATGTACTCCACATAGGGTAAACCCACAACCTCAAAAAATATCTAGCAAGAAAGTTCCTTTTCCATTACCACAATAGAAGGAATAGTTCATTCGCAAGCTACTTATCTTATATAATCCTGTCACATATCTTTATATTAGTTTTGATCATTTGTGCGAAACTAAAACATCCAAAAAGTGTCTGTACCATTCGAGTGGTTCAATCCTGAACGTTTTTTTAAATTTTATTGGATTGTACTTGCAAAAAAAAAGGAACTTTTGTGCTTAATGGGGATCGTCTCTTATATGCGCACTGTTAATATAGTTACAGTTTTAGATTTATATACATATATGGAAAACCAGTACGTATATATCTGGATAGGTAAATTGTCTTTTTGCTTTGATTCCTATGATCAAAACAAAAATTACAATTGAAGTAATAATGCAATTACTTTTGTAGGTTCATTTTTATTTTATAAAGTCTCCATTGAGTCTAACAAAGCAAAACTCAATTGCAATCTACGTGAAATGCAGTATTTTAGGAACACCGATATAAATCTGCATTAAATCATATTGAATTCTTGCGTTATCTTCTTGACGGTTAATTGTAAAAGAATTATATGACTAATGTTATGCAAAAATTATTATTTTCACTTTGCTTGAATTCTTCACTACTAAGTCATACGAGTAGCTTTTCCCAGTAGTCCATTTTCTTGCAATGTGTCAGGCACACATTTCTCAGCTTGCCCAGTAAGTGTAGAAAGTTTCGCACTGGTATGAGGATTTATTCCAACAACTTCACATACTTCTTCTCTTGTGTGCTTGTTTGGAAGACGGCCATTTGAGTATCGTTTTTGTCATTATCTCACAGAGGCGGATGTACTGCGGGTGTTTCAATTTCCATAGGCAAAGATCATGTCCGAAAAATCTTCATTTGATTACGTTACGACATATTTGTTCACACATTAAATTAATAAGAATCAAATGTCAATGATGGAAACATACAAACATATTGATTAGGAATAAATCGTATTTGAGCTTTGTTCTTATATTATGTTTATTCTGAATTTATATAACTGAAGTTCTTATACCTCGCCCCTATTTTTAATTGGATATTTGTTTCTCAAGAACTCAGTAAAAACTTGAAAAACAAAACACACATTTATACACTTGCGTTCATATAAATCGGCCCACAGTAAACTTTTGACTTTAACTATATTTTTTTTTGTAAAAATTTGAATTTAACTATATTTCTTTTTAAAAACTATTCATCGGAACAAAAAAGAAATATACTGTTTGAAATACAATTTAATATGCTTTAATGTGAATATAAATTATTGTGAGTATCCTATGTTTAACATAGTGAAATGTTTGTCTGTGTATGTTTAACATAGTGAAATGTCTGTTTTCAACGAGTTTAATGCATTAAGGAAATTAAGCTTTTTTATTATTAACATTAATAGGGTTATTGATAGTTTAAAACTTAACACTTAATTTTTTAATAATGGGTATGACCTCATCTTTCCCTAATAACTTCTCTCATACGTTTAAGCATAGATATAGTCGACGTAAGGTACCACATGAATTGCTAAATCTCCTCGATATATCTAACAGCCGTTAAACTTCTTCTTCCGTGAACACGGTCGCTCCTACGAATGAACTCAGGGTCGGTTCGAGCTCCCATAGAAATTGTACCCCAGATCATACAGGAACCACCTCCATAAGCACTCCGTTCTTCAAAGCAGCAATCTGTAAATTGCTCTCTTGGTCTTCGGCACATTTTCCTTCTTCGGTCGCTACCATGCAGGCATATTCTGGTCTCATCTGAGAACAGAACAGATCCCCATTGTTCCAACGTCCAATTCAGATGATCCCGTGCAAAACGCAGGCGTGTTTGCCGATGAGCTGGAGTAAGTTTTGGACCAATCGCAGGTGTTTGAGGGGTCAGGTTATTTTCCTGCAGTCTTCGCCTTACTGTCCACTGACTAATAGCCACTCCTCGCACCTCATGGAGCTGTCGTTGCACTTGAACGGCATTAAGGTGACGATTTCTTAATGTTGTTGACACAATAAAGCGGTCATCACGAGCGGTTGTAAATCGCCTTCTGCCTGTTCCAGGTCGCCTATGAAAGTCTCCTCATAACATTTGCACACTCTTCGAACCGCTGCGCGTGTCATATCCGATTGTCTAGCAACAGCTCGCTGACTAAGTCCATTTTCGATTAAAGCAATAACTTGGCCGGCTTTTTGTGGTGTAGTATGCATTAAACTAACACACTTAAACACTATTGAGATTATGAAAAACGAATTAATGCAAATTTCAGTTGCAAACGCAATAATTTTAATATTTGACATTTTTTAATTTTCGTTACAATCACCACATAAACTCGTTTCATTTGTTTACCGGTTGCTACGCATATAAACGATTAGTCTTCTTGATAAATTTATACTCACGTTAAAGCATATTAAATTGTCTTTGAAACGGCATATTTCTTTTTCTGATCTGATAAATAGTTTTTAATAAAAATATAGTTAAAGTCAAAAGTTTACAGTTGGCCGATTTCTATGTACGCAAGTTTATAAGCATCACTTTTTACGAGTACATCTTCAGTACGTATAGAATTCAACAGTGTTTAAATATTTCTTCTAAGAATTAATTAGACATTGTCCAAGCAGTTAAGATTATTATGCAATTTGGAAAACAAGTTGTTAAAAAAAAATTTTTTTCAAGAAGGAAAATTACGAATTGTGGAAGCTATATTTATTTTCTTATGTGACGCGTTTATACAGGGTTATTCAAAATTTGTGTCGTTCCTTTTTGTTTCGTACCCGGGTTGTAGGGGCTCACTTGGATAGTTCGAGTACAATAATAAAAACAACTTCTGAAAATTTGTAGGAAATATTCTTCTTTTTTCCTCCTCAGTCCCTAGTTGTCCACTTCTGGACGTAGGCTTCCCCCATTATATGCCATGACTCTCGATCTTGAGCTATCTGATGCCAATTCCTTCCCGCTATCTGTCTTATGTCGTCTAAGCATCGTTTCTGTGGTCTCCCTAATCCTTGTTTTGTCATTATTGGTCGCTACTGCGTTTACGCGAATAATCCATCGGGAACAATCTTGTTTTACGACATGACCTACTCAGCACCATTTAAGTTCGGAGATGCGTTTGGCGACATCGGTAACTCCAGTTCTTCTTCGAATCTCTGTGTTCACTATGTAGTATTTCAAGCTGACACCCAGCATGACCCGTTCCATTACCCGTTGTGTTGTTAGTTTATCCATACTACGCGCTGTGAGGTTCATGCATAATTTATTATTGCTGCTTCTATAAACAATATTTATTTGAATTTTTGTCTAACTCAATGTCAAATTGCAAATTGACTTTGCACATTATGCGTGTGCTCCTACGCATATGTTCTTCGCTTGCTATAGACACTCCTACGTTTGCAAAATTCTCAAGGCAATCAGTCATCTAACGCTCCGGTCCTAGATATGACAACACCTGCTGAAACTTCCGGGTACCTAAAGTTTCTTCCATATAAAGGTATCGCAGAAAAGCAACTTTCAATTGCATCCTAATTAGCCACTTAATATAAGATATGCAAATGTATTAATACATCAATAATTATCAAAAACTCTTTATATTTTGCCCATCTATTCACGAAAATTTAACGAAAATGGATATTTTTTTGATGATTTAAAGATTTGCACCATTAAAATTGATTTGCAGTATGCAGTAACTTGACTTGCGAGTCGATTCGAAGCAAACGTATCTTAATTTCAACATTTTATTCGAGTGAGTATTTCAGTGCAAAATTGCAAAATTGCTAAATTTGGCAGTTTACTTTGGAGAACCACTGTCTTTTTAAATTTGGAAATAGAAGTTCTCGAGGCTCCTTGCACTTCTTTTTGGTCGGTCATATTATACATGCCATCCCAGAATAAGTGGGAAATTTGTGGACCAGATAAAAATAGTGTGAAAAGTTGTGAAGAATTTTTCACGGCACCCTTCTACAGTAGGTAATTATAACTAGTACCGATTTCAGAACAGTCAAAGTCGATCACTTCATCACTCATGTAGAGTGTCATTGCAAAATGTCTTAAAGCTGAGCATGCCCTTTATAAATTAGTGGTTAGTGACCACAATAATACATGAATTTTCATTATTAGAATCATGCTAATATGACGTGATGAAACTAGTGACTTTGACGTACATAATCACATCTTTTAGACGTGACTGTCCCGTTCGATGCTTCGCTAACTTGAGATGTAGCAAATTTTTACCAAAATTTAAATCTTGCAAATTAAACATCAACCAATGGTCGACCATTGGGTTATAACGAAGCAATCTTGTTAAAATGGGTTATAAACCTAAACTTATTTATCATTTCAAATATTAAACGATATCTGGTGGAGGAACAGGTTAGTATTGGCTTATGTCATTAAGCACCGACAGAAAAGTACTAGTTTAATACATTAGTGCTGTCAGAAACAGCATCTTTGGATGACAAATGGAATGGTCGAAATCTAGTTGTTCTAGTAAGTCAATAATACAGGGGTCTGGTAACTAAATGGCTTAATTTCGACAGCGTGTAGGGGATGTCAAAATAGCCCTAGTATGTCACATAAAATAAATTCCTAAAGTGACCCCTAACGGAGATACAGAGCCCCAAATAGGTGCAGAGCGGTTTAGTTATTGGCTTTAATTATTGCACCGTTCTGTATGAATTTTTAATATTGCATATCGGCGATAAAGCCTCATAAATCCATGCTACAATAAATGTTCTACGCCGTCAGAGTAGTCAGAAACAGACTTGCTGCCACACTCGCTGGGTCAAAGTTTTGACAGGTGTCATTTCACAAAGCTGAACACTACATTGTTAAATACCTTGCTCATTTTTGTTTAAAAAATGTACACTTGATTTGTTTGGATAAAGTTAATTGTTTTCGCTCTTAAATTAAAAAGAAATTATCTCTTTGGACAGTTCTTGTCTGAAGAGACGTTGAATGGTGCCAACTTTTCTGAAATTCTTGCAACAAAATTTAAACGATTTGTTTCAAAATGTACCTTTGGACATTATAAATCAGATGTAGTTTATGCATGAGGGTATTGCCCCATTTTAGCAATTTGGTTCGACAGCACCTATCGACTTTTGGCAATCGATGGATAGGTCGGGGTGGACCTATCCTATGGCCACCGAGGTCGCAAGACATGACTCTATTGGATTTATTTCTACGGCTTGTGTATTCGCCACTAGGGCGCACGAGGGAATTCCAAATAAAAAGAATAACAGATAATCCTGGAATGTTGTTTCAAGGGGAACGAGAATACAACCGCCGAATCAGAAAATATATGCAGGTACCAGGCGCCCATTTCGAAAATCTGCTCAAGTAAACAAAAATAATTTTGCTGTCAATAACGTATTGTTAATGCAATAAAAACGAGTGGTGTTTCATTGCAACATGTATTCTGATTTACTATTTCAATAACGTGTGACACAATAATCCAATAAACGAAACCGCTCGGCACCCCTTTGGGGCTGTGTATCTCCGTCAGGGGCACTTTAGGAATTTATTTCATATGACAAACTAGGGCTATTTGACATCCCCTACACGCTTCCGAAATTATGCCATATACTTACCTGTATACACCCTGTATACCTAAGTAGTCCACTATTGGTCACACGGACATACTCAAACGTACGCCATACCCAATGACTGATTAATTATTTTTTTTGTGTTTATTACATTCCTTGTAATAGATCACTATAAAGGGGAATTGGAAAGATATTATAGTTATTTTGCTTACATGGCTTGGCAATGAATGATGACCGGCATATTTTTGGCTGAAGTTCACCACTGGTGTTCCATAAGGTAGAAATGGCATATCCAGCGGAAACACTATTCTGTCACAGTTAACTGACAAAGAAGGATTCCCACTAAGGACCTCTTCAACCGGTCCCAGAGCGCACTTGCATGGAAACCGTAGTGTTTGCGATATTTCTTGACATGGCACATATTCTTTGGAGTTAATTAATGAAGCAGTTGTTACCAGAAGAAATATGGATTTAATAAGCATCTGAAAAAGACAGTAAAAAGATTATCATTATTTGTATTATAATTACTCTCGTAATTGAGAATATGTTTTTAAAGTTCTGCATATATCGAATTCGATATTTTAAAAAATCTTAGTAGTAGTAAACATCTTTATTTCTAAAAAAGGCTATCGACCTGTCGGTCTTTCTGCCCTAAAAAATCTTATTATGCTTACATTACACTTTCGATTTAATTTACAGTTCAAAAATTCAAAGAACTCAAAAAAAATCAAAGAACACGAAAACCAGAATTTTTGTAAATGTCATGTATCTGACTTCACAAATGTATATGTCGTTAAGTTTCGTCAGTAGCATTGGCGGTTAAAATATCAGCGTAGTGTATTAGAGGTCTGTAAATCGCTTTATATATGATAGTTGCTGTCTTGGTGCTGATACCCTTGTTTTTGTAAGTAAGTGTGCGGAAGTGTTTTGCTCTCTTAGTTAGATCTGTTCTGACGTTTCGTACGTGTTTTGTGAATTTTAGTTTATTGTCCATTGTTACTCCTAGGTATTTGACATTTTCGGTAGGTTTGGTTATTTGGCCGTCCGTGGTGATGGTTGAGGAGTCTGGATTAATTCGGTGATTTGAGAGGAGCAGTTGGTTTTTGGATGCGTTTGATGTGAGTCTCCATTTATAGAACCATGCTGTTATTGTGTCTGTAAGTGTCTGGACTCTGGCCATTGCCCGACCGGTAGTTTTGTCATGCGCGATAAGGGTGGTGTCGTCAGCGTATTGCAGCAAGTAAGCGTTTTGGTCTATACCTTCTTTGTCTTGTCTGTTGTGATTGTATATGTAATCGCAATATATGTTGTAAAGCAAGGGTGAGAGTGGTGAACCCTGGGGTAAACCCTGCTCAGGTGAAAAGGGGATAGAGTAGTCGTCGTTGATTCATACCTCCAGTTGTCTGTCTTCTAGTAGTTGGTTAATAATGTGTATTAGGTATTTTCTCATTAACAAACTTGTTCCTTTAGGTAATGTCAACAAAGATAACAATTGAAAGTAAATGGATGATTTTGCTGATGGAACTATAAAATCGTCACTTTGATGAGTTTAGACGAGTGCAGTATTTATTAATTTAGTTTTTCAACTGAGTTCCCAATGCAATGATATAAATCAACATCAACACAGCAATCACAGCAACAACAATAAAAACAACCGATATGTAGATGAGGCTAATTTAAAAACAAGTTCAAACATGTATTTCCAGCAAAACAATATAACTCCGTATTAAGTTTATATAATCCTCGAAGTTTTCGAAATTCAGTAAAAATGTAATTAATGGAATCAATGGCAATCTGGATCTTCAGATTTGATCCCATCAAATTTATTTTTCTACGGTTATTTCAAATATAGCATTTTTGAACGACGGTGGGCTAATTTAGAAAAGTTCAACTTAATATTAAATGCATATTACAACCTACTCATGGTGCAGGAAAGTGAAAGAGGATTGGAATACATCTGAATTTTAGTTTATACTGTGAACCATGTTTGAAAACTACTATTTTATACTTCAATATTTAATAATTTCTTACGTTAAACATTTACGTTTAATATAGACTTACAACATACGCAACCTACCTACAGTACACCTCCTATAGAGAAAAACTTAAACCTAACAAAGACTGACATAGACAAAGTGAAACAACATATACATGACTACATTCAATCGCAAGCACAGCCCATTTCAATAGAAACCATACAACAACAACTTTCACTAGCCATAGGAAAATTTAGCCCGGAAATAAAGAATGCTTTCTACCGACATACACTACCCAAATTCATACTGAGACTCATAAAACAAAAGAGAGAACAGTACAGACTGTATACAAACACTCAAAATACCGACCTAAAAAAGACACTGAACCAACTCAACAGAAACATGAAAACCTTGATTGGACAATACCGACAAGACAAATGGCTAGAAACATGTAAAGAAATACAAAAACACAAAGGCAAAACATACTGGCGAAAAATTAAGAAACTAGCACAATACAAAAAAATAACACTATTGACACAATTGACGAAAACGGAATAGAACGTTACACAGACAAAGAGAAGGCTGCGCGTTCGCCAGACACTATCAAAGGGCCTTCAGCATATCGACAAACCCTAACTTCGACAATGACAACTGGAACTTGATCAACGACTGGTACTTGAACTATTTTAACAGCTCACCAAACTAGACATACAAACTGATCACAGACACAGAATACGATGAAGCCCTAGCGCATATCAGAAACACAGCACCGGGAAAAGACAAAATAAAGGCAAAACTCCTGAAAGGCCTAACTCAGGAAACACACAGGCTGATCCTAGCTGAGTTGAACAACTGCATCACAAAAAACAAAATCTTAAAAACAATGAAGAACGGCTTAATAATCCCCATACCGAAAAATGGACTGGACAATACACAACCGAGCAACTACAGACCAATTACACTACTTCCAGTACTAAGCAAAATTTTTGAATACTACTAACGATACTTGGCAGAGTTTTTGAGTACATAATAAAGCAGCGTCTCGAAAAACTGATCGGAAAATATATACCGACCTACCAATTTGGTTTCAAACAACATTACTCGACTATTCATCCGCTCTTTATTTTGTTCAACAATATGCAAACAACTCACCTAACTGACAGAAAGTCGACGTGTCTATTCATGGACATTAACAAGGCCTTTGACAGTGTCTGGCATACGGGCTTACTCTACAAATTTCACAAACTCAACACATCTACTCCAACATATCTACTCCACATCATAAAAGACTTACTTGAAAACAGACTACTACAAGTACGAATTGACAGCACATTCTCTTTTTCTTTTTCCCCTGAACAAGGACTCCCGCAAGGTTCCCCGCTCTCACCGTTTCACTACAATATATACTGCCGTGACATATACAATTACAACTTACCAGACAAAAATCAAATCGACAGATCGGCATACATATTACAATACGCAGACGACACGGCACTTATTGTACATGACAAAACTACTGAGAGAGCAGCTCAAAGACTCCAAACAATAACAAACAACACAATGACATGGTTTTATAAATGGAGATTAACACCAAACCCTTCAAAAAACTAACTTCTGCTCACAAACCACAGACTCAACGCTGACTCCCCTACATAACTGCAGACGGCCAAACGACACAACCAAAAAACGACGTAAAATTCCTTGGAATCACAAGTGACCACAAATTTAAATTCACTAAACACATACGAAACATCAGGACAGAAACAATAAAAAGAACAAAACAGTTCCGATCACTAACCTACAAATACAGAGGAATTAGCACAAATACCGCCACCAAAATATATAAAGCTATTTGTGGGCCCTTACTAGACTATGGACATATACTCATGACCAACGGAACAGAAAGGACAAAACGTTATATACAAACAACAGAACAAACTGCACTAAGACTAATAACACGAATAAGACACCCCCAAAACCCACTACACAACCCCTCCACCCAACTACTATGCGAACGCACAAACATGACAAAGATTTCGGAAAGACTCATACATCTACAGACAAAATGGACAAACAACCCCTACAACTGGACCATACTGAATCCCCTTTGTCTTACAAGACCAACCAGACAATCCCGCTTCCGTTTCCCTACATCAACGCTACTCGAACGCTTACAATAGTAACTGACTACTGGGCAATAAATCCAAGAACTCTGTTTGTCAGAATTAAAATTATTCAATTGGTAACCTAGAATAGAATAATTTTTACCTTTATTTGTTTGTTTTGTTTAGATTAAGACTGCATGTACTAAACAAGGACAGAAAGACCGATAGGTCGATAGCCTTTTTTAGAAATAAAGATGTTTACTACTACTAATAATTTCTTAATTGTTATGGTTAATATTTTTATCAGTTAAAAATGCATTTGACGTTCGATTAAGTGATATTTCTAATCGTCCGATATAAAAAAATAATACAAAATGTTAGTAAAAGTACACACTTCAAACACCCTTTTGAATTTATTTCAAATTTATTTCAATTTTTTTTCAATATTATTTCAAACACCCTTTTGAATAATAATGAAACTAGCCATGAAAACATTTCCAAATTAACAATAATACTATTTGTATGTGCAGCAATCTTTGACATGGGTACATGCCATACATACGATGGCTATTTTGAATCCCTGAACAAATTCGTTTACATATCGTTGCTTACTTTTTAAATTTACTTAAAGATGTAGTTTATGTATGGCTTAATTATTCTAGGGCGTAGTTTTTCTATTGACGATTGCTTCGTTTGCTTTCTCCTCAAGGATGCCCCAAAGGTGGAATGTCGTAAGGTTCAGTGATCTTGACGGAGAATCAATAAGAGAAATTGCTCTGTAGCTCGTTCAGCAAAACATGTATTCTACGAATCTCCCACCATAACCGACACAGTAAATAAACTGAGGACCAATGGGGAGAGCGTTCGGGCTGCACCCAGCCAATAGGGAAATAAACGCTCACAAATAAACGTTTAAACCAAACCGTTTCGCCGCTGATTTAAATACTCGGCGCGGAGCAGTTCGTCTGGAGCCGGTTTAAGACTGTAAATGTTCGTATTTGTTGACAAAGTGCTTTGCCCTACAAAGGGTCTCAAAAATTTAAAACGTTTTATATTCTGAAAATCGTTGAAAATATTTAACAATTTTTGTTAGGTAGTTCTCAAAATAATAGCAAATGAACCAATGCACCAATATGTGTCTTGACAGTGTCTCAATTAGTGTTTTAACTTCGGAGCAAATTTTAAGTTTCCAAAAAATTTCAAATTGCATTTTTAGTGAATAAAATACATATATTTGCGATATATACAGGATGTTATTTATTATATAGTTAGTGTTAATTCCAATGTATTCCTGGGTTTCAGTCAATTTTATTGTTTATTATTTAAAATGTTACAAATACGTTTCGGTGTCTAATAAGTTCAACCTTCACATTTGACACAATGTCAAATGTGAAGGTTGAAACAACTATATACACAAACTGATGATGGTGGAGAAAGACACCGAAACGTATTTGTAACATTTTAAATAATAAACAATAAAATTGACTGAAACCCAGGAATACATTGGAATGAGTTAAAGTACAGTCAGGAAAATATACGAAACGTTAGTGTTAATTCAACATCTGAATAAAATGAGCAGCAGCGCCAAATTTCAACAAAAAACAATTGTCAGAAATATTAAATTCATAAGAAACCAAAAGTTTTCATTTACCTGACACTCCTTACCTTGAAAACCAGACAGTACGGCATATATTATATGCACTTTTCATTACGAATTTATTTTAACACCGCGCCCTTGGAATTACGGTCTACTATAGGTAACTTCTTGTATATTGACTATCTCTCACTAATTTCAGCAAATTTCCACTGCCACTTACACCACGTATTCCTGCAACTTGTGCTTTGCTCCATTAAAATGTCCTCCGTCAAATGTATTTGTCTTAAAATTGAAAAACATTTTTATAATTTTAAGTTAGAGCTTTTGGGCTAGTTTCTATTCCATTTATTATAAATAGAGGTGCGACACGATGACGTCGTTGGCTTTCTAATTTTTATAATTTTTTAAATAATTAATTCTCCCGAAGAATCTTTATCAGCTCTTGAGGCGTAGTTAATGATGAATTGGTCATACTCGATCACGCTTCAGTACATCCGAAAAAGTATACAAGAAAATCTTGTTGGAATTCAGATGAGTATTTAAACTACACTTAAAAACGATTGGATACCGCCAACAGAACCCTTGACCTAACAACATTTCACAAGCAGTGGGCGTCCGAATAAACTATCAAGATTGTTAAACTTTGTAAAATTTTAAGTACGTTTATATTATGGTTTGCTGATTTTAAATTTCTTCAGTATAACCGACAATTATATTATATGTTTATGTATATATTTTGTTTTGTCAGTTATAACTTTTTCAAAGATTTGTAGTTTATCGATGCCGTTTCTTAGTACCAAAATAAGAAACTGAATATTTGAAAACAGTGAAAGGAATTTGTGACGCTAGGGATGCGTGAATTCATTGTTTTTACGGCTGAACGGATTGTATCTGTTTCATAATTAACAATCAAATCAGAAAACGGACTTCTCCAAATTCGTAGTTTAATGCCGTTGCCTAGAATCCAGGATTTGATGGGATTTATTTGTCTTATAACAACAACTTTTCGTACGAATTTCTACAACAGAAATATTGTATTTAGAATTCAACTCTTAAGTTCTCGTGTATGAAATGAAAATTTCAATGTATATGTCAAGGATTTTGATTGTCATTCAATATGTTTGGTTGAAAACACAAGTTTGAGTTTGATATCAAGTTTAGGGTAAAATATTGGGTTAATAAAGTCAGAATTTAGCAAAAATGTTATGTCTTTGCTGCTGGCCATTGCTTGAAACAGATGCCTTTTTCGGAAAAGTTTTTCTCCTTAGAAATGGTTCATTGTCCCGTTATAGGTCCTGCGGGCCTGTGTGGTTTTTAGTGTGCTAGTTCTTTTGCACTTAGAGGATCCAAAAATGTTATTGAAATCGCTCGAAGATACAGAAAAGCAAGTGAAAACAAGAGTGGCGCCTTTCGTTTTCGCATCTCGCTCAGATAGTAGTAGTAGTAAACATCTTTATTTCTAAAAAAGGCTATCGACCTATCGGTCTTTCTGCCCTTGTTTAATACATGTAGTCTTAGTCTAAATAAAAAACAAATATGAAAATTCTCTTATTCTAGGTTAACGATATTATTAAATAAAATTTCAGTGGCAAGAAGAGATTATTTTATTGTCCACTAGTCAGTTGCGTTTGTAAGTGTTCGAGAAGCGTTAATGTACGGAAACGGAAGCGGGATTGTCTGGTTGGTCTTGTAAGACAAAGGGGATTCAGTATGGTCCAGTTGTAGGGGTTGTTTGTCCATTTTGTCTGTAGCTGTATGAGTCTTTCCGAAATCTTTGAAAGCTTCATATATTTTGGTGGCGGTGTTTGTGCTGATTCCTCTGTCTTTGTAGGTTAGTGATCGGAAGTGTTTTGTTCGCTTTATTGTTTCTGCCCTGATGTTTCGTATCTGTTTAGTGAATTTAAATTTGTGGTCAATTGTGATTCCAAGGTATTTTACGTCGTTTTTTGGTTGTGTCGTTTGGCCGTCTGCAGTTATTGTAGGGGAGTCAGCGTTTGAGTCTGTGGTTTGTGAGCAGAAGTTGGTTTTTTGACGCGTTTTCGCTCAGATATTTATCCACGTAAAGGCGTTTATTCAAAAAAGTTCGGCTTTCGTGACCCCTGCTTGAAACTGTTCAGTTTTTTGGACATTTAGACTGTCGTGTAAGATAATTTGATCCTCTCTGGTGTTGTGTAACATTTCCTTCCTTAGAAATTAAGAGAAGACATTCTTTTTTCCCGACTACTCAAAAACCGGAAATACTCATCAGTTTCAGAATTTAACATTTGAATCTCATATCACCATCTGGAAATGTTTTGGAACTCACTGAAAATGTGACCGTCTAGACGTAGAAGGGTCATATTCAAGATTGATACTATTAAAGGTTCGTTAGTGATCGTAATTCTGTAATTCTCTGATTTATTATACTCTGTCTATATGTCAATGAGGATAAACTCAAGTCATGTATCCTGATGATGACTAAAATATAGCCGAAAAGTTCGTATAAGAAAGACAGGGTTTTATTCGCAAACCCTTGACTGAACGCCTTAACATTCTCCTAATACCTTAAGAATTACACACAGTTAATGCAGTTAGTCCTAGATACAACTAATAATATAACCTGTAGAATATTTTTTAATATAAATAACATATATTCCAAAAAGCACATGGTAGTGCGATAATTTCATTGAGGTCGTTTTCGGAACTGGATTGCTTATTTAGCCATAGAAATGCGGTCTGCTGAACTGCGATAAATTATGGTTTTTATTGAAAGCGGAACTTCAGTGGCATTGTTTTAATGTGAAGCACCTCATTCGCATAACCCAATTTTCAAAGCGTCATGTATTTGTTTAACCTAATTTTATTGGAAAAACAGGCTCTGATTAGTTAAGAATTACCTGTTTAAATACCTAATTTATCGGTAAGTCCTGAAAGTGAAATGATAATATGGAAAGCTTAAAGAATCAAATTTTGAAACAATAAATTAAAATTTTATTGAATAATTTGTTTGAATGATCTTCAGTGATGCAGAGTGATCCAAGTTGTAGAATACATGATAAAATGGTCAGTCGTTATGCACTGTGGCAATGTATAGAATTTTGTCCTTACGTTTTGTTAGCACGTGTTTGCTTCAAGTTCTTACACTGAACAAATTTTACGTTCGAGCCAAATTCTTGCAGATAAAGCCCTAATCACCCGAAAATCAATGATACCTGTAGAACGGGTTGTTTCAAATAAATCAACAAGATCAAATGATCCGATTCTATAATCAGAACAATCAACAAAGGTTAAATCTCGAATATATTTTGCATTCACTCTGAATTTTACTTAAAAAAGCTGGATATTTCAATATGAGCGATATTCTAGATACATTTGATAAAAATAACGCAAATTGCCTTATATCCGGAAAATCAATAAAAAAATAACTAAAACTCAAGTTTTCCCTACATCTATGTAAAATTTTTCATTAATAAAAGGTAACAGGTGACGCCAGCAGCTATATCCAAAAATGACTTAGTTTAAATGATATAACTGATGAGCGTGATCAATTTGAATATTACAGAATTTCACAAATTTATATTGAAAATCGCTACACAACAATAAAAATACGTGTATAGCATTTACTATATGAGTATATGTATTTTTCTCAGGGTTTCTCGCAGTTATCGTGTAGAATAAAAGAACGTACTAGTTGGCCTGATCATTGCTCCCGCGAGTCAATAACATATTACGAATCAATTTTAAAGCCTTTCAATTAATTCACCCGATAATAGTAGTGTATGATTTCCCTATTATATTTAGTCGAAATTGCTCAAAAATTTAAGAATAAAAATACCTAGCTCTTTCTCTCTTAAGCGCATAGTTTGCTAAATCAATTTCAAGAAGCTATCTGAAAACGCTTTTGTTGGGAAAAAATAACATTAGCCAAGATAAAGTATCCAAATTTAATACTTTAATAGTGCCGTGGATATTTAAACTGGATAAAATGTAATGTATTTATTTAAAAGATTCAGTTTAAGAATTTTTCTTCATTCATTTACTGCTGGTTGTGTAAGAAGACATTGCAGGTCGCCTAGTAATCATGGGATCATCAATAAGTGCGCCAACTCTCAATCAGCGATACTACTTATTGGCGTACTCTGAAGATATTAGAGTCTCTAACAATGTATGTAATTGCCTACAAATTCGGCACAGGCAGTTATACATCTTAGACTTTTTCATTAGGAATTTATGAAGCAACGAACTACTAATCTTCAATCATACAATATTTTGTACTTTCTAAATTTTATCTAAACTGTTTGTCTCTAACTAATCGTTTTTAACAACTAATCGTATATCATAACTTATAGTTAACAAATAGTTTGAATCAATTAAAAAATTATGTTTCGAAAAGTTACTCAAAGTTCGCATTTGTTTTGCTATTCAAATGTTTAATGGTCTGTCAATCAACTATCAATGTAAATTAAACTGGAACGTTTTTTAGATGTCTTGGTTCGTAATTTCCACTTGTCTAAATCAGTTCAAACAGAAGACGCTAATTAGGAATTAGTGTGTAATTTTTTTCAAGAACTGTTCCAGAAAATGATCACGAACGCAAAATATAATTTTTTGAATTTGTCTGTCGATGATAATGGTACAGACCTTTTCAAAATATGTCTGGTTTTTACCATAGACGTAGTTAGTAGGAAGGCTAAGAAAGTAGATATAAAATGCTTAACAAAACTTTTCGAAATTAACATTTTATAAATTGTTTTATGCATAATAAAAATGTAAAGTATGCTATTTAAAACTTTCTTCTTCTTCCTCGTACGTTAGGACTCAGAGTCCTGTGTTTTTCTTCAACTTCCTAGTCCTGGGATGCTGATGTCCAGCTTTCGTACCATCGCTTCGGTGGTCTTCTTGGAAGTCTTGAGCTGTTAGGTTTTTTTTTTGGTCTTTGGCGATTTTTGCCATTCGTACATCGGCCATTCTCTCTACATAGAGTATCTCTAATTTTCTCACTCCTTTTCATATCGTATAGTGTGTGTCCTGTTATGGATCTTAGGACTCGCATTTCTGTTGTTCTTAGCAAGCGTTTGGTTGTTGTGTTTTCCGCTCTTGTTTCTGCGGCGTATGTCATCACTGGTCTCACGCACTTTTTGTAGATTCTGACTTTACTCCCTATACTCATGTGCTTGCTTCTCCAGATGATGTCTCGTAAGTACCCCGATATTAGGGCGGCTTTTGATGTTTGATTCCTTACTTCCTCCTTTAGATTCCTGTTACTCGTGATGTTTGCTCCAAGATATTTAAAGGTCATCACCTGTTCTACACTTTGATTGTAAACGGCGAGTTTGCATCTTCGGGGCTCTTTGGATAAGGTGAGTGATTGTGTTTTCCGGGTAGATATTTCCATTTTATATTTATTTGTAGTTTGTTCGAACTTATATAAGAGTCTTTGTAGGTTGTCTTCATCCTCGGAGACTATCACTGCATGATCAGCGTAGCACATTATTTTTATTTCTGCATTTCCTATTCGATTTCCCCTTCCAATCTGTTTTGTTTTTGTAATGATTTCATCCATGTTGATGTTAAACAATATAGGGCTTAGTCTCCTTGTCTAATTCCTGTGTTGACGGGTATTCTCCTTGTTGTTCTATTTTCTGCTTTTACGAGTGTGTGATTGCCGGTGTTTAGCTCACTGATGATGGACACAATATTCTGATGAATTTTCCTTTCTTCTAGGAGTTTTATGACGTCTGTCAGTCTTATTTTATCAAATGCTTGGGTAAGATTTTTGAAACACATGAACGCCGGTGTGTTGAATGCAATAGCTTTTTGGGCTATTTGGCGGAGTATGAATATGGCATCTATTGTGGATCTATTGTGTCTGAAACCTTGCTGCTCCTCACATATTCCCGTGCTGGTCACTTCTTCTGCCAATATTTTTGTCAACAGCTTCGAAACTGTGCTGAGAAGGGTGATTCCTCTATAGTTTTTGGGGTCTGTTTTCTCTCCTTTTTTGAAGATTGGGATTGTTATGCTGTCCTTCCATTCTGAAGGTACTTTTTGTAGGTATAATATTTTATTGTAAAGATCTTTTAATTCACCCATGAGTGCATCCCCTCCATACTTGATCATCTCGATCGTTATCTCGTCTATACCAGGTGATTTTCTGTTTTTTAGAGCGGTTGCCGTTTGTTTGATTTTCCCTATCGCTATCTGCCAAGTTGGTGGTGTTTCTTCATTTGCGGGTGTCTCCTTGGTCTCCGTGTTTTCCTCTTTATTACGGTAGAGCTGTTCAAAGTGTTTTTCCCAGTCTTCAGTAGTGATCTTTGAAATTTGGATATATTCGTTAACTGGTCTTTTTCTATTTCTTAGCATATTCCAGATTCTTTTCTGTCCTCCATATAGGTCGTGTTCCATATCGGCAGAGAATTTTTCCCAATGCTGTCGTTTAATTGACTGGATTTCTGCATTGACCCGGTTTCTGACCGCTTTATATACCTCGTACGTAATTGTGTTCGATCGGTATTGCAGGTACGCTTTTCGTTTTTCAGCTGCTAAGTCCTTAACCTCTTGTTTAAACCAAGGTTTAGTGTTTCGTTTTCCGGTTCTGGTTTTAGTTCTTCTTCCAAGTGCTTCTTCGGCTGCATTTAGTAGATTTGTGCGTAATTTATTCCATTCCATTTCCACGTCGTCGTCATTTTTTATCCCATTATTTGCAATCTTCTGTTTCAGCCTTTGTTGGTATAGATGTTTCGTAGAATAATTTGCTAGTGCCTCCATATTGAGTTTACTGGTTGTTTCGTTCTGTTTTTTCTTTATTTGGTATGTCGTGACTCTTATTTTTGCCATTACGAGATTGTGATTAGTAACAGCATTTGCGGAACTTAAAGCTCTTACGTCCAGCACTTGGGAGGGGTGAATGTTTCTGTTAGTTATTATATAATCTATTATGGACTTTTGTCCTCGTGTGTTTACAAATGTGAATTTTTTTTGCGGTTTATGTTGAAAGAATGTGTTGTTAATTCGCAGTTCGTTAAGGGCGCATATCTGTATAAGTTGTTCACCGCTGTCGTTGATTGTTTCTTCATTAAATCGGTTTTTGATCCCCACTATTGTTTCATAGCCAATCCTTTCATTAAGATCTCACAGGATAATTACTTCATCTTGCTTTGGAATACCGTCGAGGGTTCTCTGCAAGTTCTGGTAAAAAGTGTCTATCTCTACCCAGGGTTTGTTGATGTCAGGCGCGTAAACACTGATTATATGACTTGTTTTGCTCTTCTGAAGTTTAACTGTTAGTTGCAGCAGTCTGTCGTTGACGTAGTTTATGCCGCTTATGTTGTTTTCCCACTTTCCATTCATCAATATGCCTACTCCCGTCGTTGTCCTATCATTCTTTTCTCTTCCGCTATATATGAGAATGTAGTTTCCATACCTGGTGCTGCCCTTGCCTTTCTTTTTTTTAAACTTTTCTTAGTTATTTATTGGCACGTCGAATTAGTTTGTAATAAATGGTTATGAGACATTTACTTAAACAAGTATGTGACTACAAAGGGGTTACTTAAAGATATAGACTAGGTTAAATGACGGTAAATTGCACAATATTGTGTTTTGGAAAATATATAATAGGTATGAATAATTCCAACCATGTTTATTCCTATTTTCATTTTTATCAAAAAATATTGTAAATTAATATATTTCTGCCAGACGACTTTTAATTATCAAAAAATATTTTATTTTATTTCTTCATAAAACGCTGAAATACGTAAAGTTATTGAAATTACTGTTCAAATTTTGGTGATAATAGTCATCCCTTATTTACGACTACTCTTCTACTGGAAACCTAGGTCATATGAGGCTCTATGAAAAATTTTCAAAAACTGTATTCAGTAATATAAAAAATACTTAAATTTGTTCATTCCGTTTCAATAAAGCTCGTGTTGTCAATTTTTTGAAATTCGATATAAATATAAAATAATGGAGTCTTAAACCGAGCTTCGTGGTGATAAGACGTGTCAGTGAGCATATTTAAAGCAAGGTCGTTTACACATTGCGCAAAGAATTTTAAGAATCCAACCGCATTTATCGTTCAACGAGAATATACGAGTAGAATTCAACCGAAAGGATGAACCCTGGGAGATCGCAAGAATCCGAATCGGATTATGCCTCCCAGGATGGTGGGTTCAAGAAGCCACAAAACGGGGCAGAAAACCGAAGACGACCCGGCCAACCCAGCCAACCCAGCCAACCCCCACAACGCCAACACCTGAGGCCAAACGAATAGCTTTGGACTATCAGTCTAAAACCAATAAAAACCAAACAACAAACAGCAAGACAACATCAACAAGATTTCCCACTTATTCGAACACATTCACAGCGAACGCATTGTCGACCATCACCAGAGTCCAACTTGCAATCAGGTGGGAGGGACTCAACCCCAACAACAAAGATGTGATTATCAGACAAGATAATCACTTTCTAATTAAAACCAACAATGAAGACAAAGCAACACAAATTTTACAAAAACTGAAACAGGAAAACCTTATAACAGCATTCAAACTGCAAAGGAATAGTAACCTCCCACTAATCCGACGACAAAAGTCAGGTCACCACCATATTACACCATCATATTCAGTCGTCGCCACTGGGGTCGACCTGGACATTGAAGGCAGCATGTTTCTGGAACGCCTGGAGCAGCAGGGCTTCAGAATAAGGTTCTGCAGGAGGGTTATCTCGCGAGAGCACAACGCACCCACACTCATGATGAGATTAATAACCGGCGACATATCCACATACGAAAGGTTGATGAACGACCGTGCGGTTCATTTTTTGGGCCGCATTTTGAAAATCACCCAACTACTATACGAACGCACAAACATGACAAAGATCTCGGAAAGACTCATACAGCTACAGACAAAATGGACAAACAACCCCTACAACTGGACCATACTGAATCCCCTTTGTCTTACAAGACCAACCAGACAATCCCGCTTCCGTTTCCCTGCATCAACGCTACTCGAACACTTACAAACGCAACGGACTAGTGGACAATAAAATAATTTCTTCTTGCCACTGAAATTTTATTTATTTAATAGTATTGTTAACCTAGAATAAGAGAATTTTCATATTTGTTTTTTATTTAGATTAAGACTGCATGTATTAAACAAGGGCAGAAAGACCGATAGGTCGATAGCCTTTTTTAGAAATAAAGATGTTTACTACTACTATAAAATAATTACTCGTATTTGCTTTGACTCTGCGTGAAGGTAAATAGTTTTCAATAATTTACCACCGTAAAGGTTTTAAACAAAAACTCGCTTAAAAGCCCGCAGTTAAAAATAAATTGTTTTGCACCGATTGTTGGTTCTTATTAGATTTATTGTCACAATATTTTGGAAAATTTTGAAGTTTGACGAAGAAAGCGTTTCTGTGTATCTTAACAGCGTTTTTTCAATAATTGTGATGATCTCCGAAAGAGAGCCAATTGAAATTTAAATGTTTTTGGGTGACGAAGAAAAAGAACGGAGTCCAACAAAGTTTGTCTGTAATTTAATGCAAATGATCTCAATAATCCTATTTTGCAACCAATTGAAAGTAGAATATTTCACAAATTTCAAGAACATGGAACCGTGCGGGATTTACCTAAAGTTGGCAAACCGCAAGTGTTAAATGAAGTTACAAAATTTAATATAGTCTATCACTATTATGAATGAAAATTTCCAATTGTCAAATATTAGTCTAGCCCTTAATTTCGAGAAGAAGATTAAGAATGATATGATGAGTGAAAATGATCCAGATACCTACCATTAAAGAAAGTGGTTCCAATACAAGGGTGTTCGGCCACCTTACGGTTTAAATTTTCGAAGATGCTTGAACGAAATGTTTATATACCGCTAGATAAGTCGACGTGGTTCTATTTAATGGCCACTACATTCACCGGACCTTACACCACTAGATTTCATTCGATGGGGATATTTCAAGGAAAGAGCGTATCAAACTAAATCCGAAGTCATTGAGCACCTTAGACATAGGATAAGTAGTATTTCGGGCGAAAATATTCGTACTACAGTAGCTAGTGTTTATCTGGACTTGGTCCATTGCAGGTGGATAGTATAAGCCATTTTCATCCCTTACGACATTAAATTAAATTAGCTAAGTGGTAATTATGCATTTCGATCAACTAATTTTTATTAGAAAGGGTACTGTTTTTACAAAATAACTAGCCCTTGAGAGCTCCCATATGATCTAAGTTGCAACTTAAAAACAAGACTTACGGTAGCTGGGGATAAAGGAGTTGTAATAGGGATAAATCGAGAGATTAATGTTAATATAATGATGAACATTACGTGTTTCTCCGTTCTTATATAAATCGTTCGTAAAACAGAAATAAATTTCTTATGAGGAACATTTCAATAACTCTGTATAATATTACTATAAGTGTTTTTGTACATTTGCAATAATACGCTTTAAGTTCTTTTACTACATTTTAATTTAACATGCTGTAAAGGTTGCATATGATAGCATTCAGTTAACATTCAAAATGTACAAATACGTACATAAAAAAATTGAATTGAAAAAAGTTGTTTTGGGGCTTAGGTCTGGGCAGCGGTCTCGAATCCCCAAAACAATTTGTAAGTGTGTCTGTATCGGTCAACAAATTGTCTTCTAATCTAATAAAATCAGTTAGAGAAAAAGCACAACTAACAGAAGATGCACAAATAAGAATTATATTAACTTTATGTCAATTGCATTAACATACTCCAAATCAGCGCAGAAAAAATGTAAAATAAAAAATCAGGGTTTCCTCAGGTATACTCCAAATAAAAGTTTTTTAAATTTATAATGTTATTTCGTAGAAGGTAAAACTGCCAATTTGTCCATGATTTAACTGTAAATGCTAGATGGTGACACAAGAGCATTTCTTGTTAAAAACATATGATCTGTTTACATATTAAAACGTATATGTTATTTTTTACAATCTAGAAATAAATAGAGAATATGACATTTATCAGCCGCAACACCTCGCACGTTCTTACCCTAATTTAGTACACTTTGCATGCGAAGCATTTGCTATTTACAACATGCAAGTATCGTTTTTTCGCCAATTAGCGTCATTTACATACAACTTAGATTTTTCTTGACGAACAATTTAATTATATAGATTCTTCTATAGTAGAACGTATTTTATACATAGTCATAATTTTGACCATCCGAAAATTTATATGTTCACTTACTTTCTGAGCAAAGTAAAATCCATTCGATACACTAAAACCTAATACAGAAGATAACTCTTTTCAAGTTAAACCACTATCTATTTCACTCACAAAAAATTGTTACCTACTTTCTACCACGATTTTACTAAATAAAATAAATATAGTGTCGTGAAGTTATTTTTTCAGTTTATGCAACCCGATAATGAAATACATACAGAAAGTTGTTTTGTTAGGATACAAAAATATCACAAAAGGTCAACCACAATGAAAAAAGTGTCGGTCGCACCCACGAGCCAAGTATTTAGCAGTGAAAGAGCCTAACAAACCGAGGTCTTTCTTGATACTGACATGGACTACAAGAAGTGGATTCTGGGGAATTTAATTCTACAAACGAGATAGATCAACTGATTCAAGACCTACGTTATCATTGTTAAGAAGTTCTTAAGCATAACGCAGAAAATCTGACGACGGTGAATGTCGAGGATTAACAGTAAAAGTTCCATTAATTGTTACAAGTCCCCTTTCTCTTCAGTGATGAAGACCTGTTATACACATCAGCATTCTTTGCGGCCATAATGTGTGAATACACCTTTTTGTTGCAGATGAACCATGAAGCGGTTAACATTTTTACTGTATTCTCTAATAATGAAAATACATTTTTGTCATGACTAATTCGTCCTTGTTCCATCATGACTTTTAAATGAATAGTGAATTTGAATTGTGGGTTACTTACGTGATCAGTAAATTGGGAATTTTATCCCATTATTTAGGTCATAGTTATTTAAGGGGTTTACTTACTATTTAACTTTACTGAAAGATCGAAGTTTTTAATTTGACTGCATTTTATTCACAAATATGTTCATTAATTCAGCTAGGTCAGAGCCGAATTTGCGAATCATTCAGGCAATGTAGTCAGTCATTCGAGAGTGACCAATTAAAAAATAATCAATGTGTTTCACTACCTAGTGGGTAATAATTCAAAAAAATTGAAAAAGAGACAATATTAAGAAATAAAAATCATAAAGATAAGGAATCATGATAGCTTAATTTCAAACTGCAATTAATAAGCGCACAAATGTATCTGATGTTAATGAAATAATGAATTACACAATGGGGATACACTTGACAAACCCAAGAAACAGCTCCTTGTTGGAGTGGATGGCGGTTAACCATCTGACTCTGCCGAACGACGGTAACGAGGCTACGTTAGTTAGGGCTACATACGGCGCCACCTCAATACATAGTCAGAACATATAGACAGTGGTAATTGGAGAAACAGCAATATAGGAAATCTAAGGAAGAGTTGTCTAACCATAAAAGAGAGACTCACCAGAAACAACATTGGAAAATCCACAAGATCTCCCAAGGACAGGGCCTCCTACTCCAGACTCAAGAAAGGCCCCAAGCTGGCCATCAGCAAAGCAAAACAAAGCTACTGGATGAAAATTTACGACGAAATTAACGAAGACAATTGGGGTGAATGATCCGGAAGACCGCGCCATCACAATGTCTAAATCCCTGGAAGTGGCAAAACATCCTTGACCTTCTAGACTTATAGTCGCCTGAAAGTCACAAAATACCAGTTCTACATTCGTACTCAAACTGAAATATAAAAAGCTCCGTGTATGGACCGGATCCCTCCTGTTATTCCGCACCTAATCCAGCTTTTCTCTAACATTTTGTCTCGATGTAAAGGCCGCAATCCTCCTGATTTGTTGCCTGCATAGTTCAAGAAGTTTTTTCTTGAGCACTGATTGTGGGGTCCCTAAAAACTGCTGAGTCATACGCAGTTGTGGTGTCTCCTTCCAGTATTTTCATCCGAGATCCATCGTTCGACCCATGTCCATGTTTGGGCTTGAGATATACCCCAAGCTGTCCTGAGCAGTCTTGTTTCCCTCACTTCTAATTGTTCCATTTGCCCTGTAGTGCGTCGTACTCGTTTTAGCTTCTGACCAGGGTTCTTCTACACATTCTATCACGCATTGTGACCTAATTGTACAACCTTAATTGTGGCTTTACCTGCAGTAGCGCTGATAATACACCGATTTGGTAATGCTTCTGTTCTAATTTTCCCGGGGACCTTATCATTGCCAGAATGCTCGTCTGGAAAGCGGTAGTGAAAGTACCTAGGTTTAAGGTTCTCATTTCCCAGATTCTCCTCTTGCGACATCCCCCCAGCGCCATCTTAGGCTTTTGTTTTTGATCGACATAGTAGTTTCTATTATCTGAATTATAAAAACAGCTTAAACGCCCTCCTCATAGTTAGTGACGACAAAAATGAAAATGCGCTGCAGTGTATTTAATCCAGAGGATCTCACAGAGGTATCAGTGATCATAGAGGCGGAGGGTGAGTCTGAAACCCTTTACATGTTCTGTAGGGTCCCCCAGGGATCAGTATTGGGTCTCATGTTATGAAACATCCTGCATTAAGCATGCATCCGGCTTATAAAATCTAAAGAAGACTAAGGTAGGATGATTAATTGGATTTTCGGGCGACGTAGTCCTAATTCCTAGAGTCTGAAGTCCAAAGACATAGACCGGGCGAAGACAGAGATCCACATGGCCCTGCTTGGCATTAGGCATTATTGAATTGTGTGAGCAGAGAAACTGAGGGAATGATGCTGAAGTGTGCGGCTCAACGTGGGGGAGGTAATGCCTTACGTTTCGAGACCTAGCCCCAACAAACGCAGATTGCTCGGCTCAGTAGCAAGACGTATCCTACTTTATACAGCCCTAATCTGGGCCCCGGGAAAGGGGTCCGCTACGTGAAACGGGTCAGCTCCGGGGAAGAGGTCCGCCTTGCCGTGGTCCCGGAGCTGAAGTTCTGCTGGCAGGACGACTAAATGGACCCAGCTGTGGCCGTGGCTGGTCGGGCTAGCAATCGCTTACCGCCTGGCGAACGGGAAAGCTCACTTAATTGGGGGCACTAGGGAAATTAAATACCCTAAGTGGACCAAAACCAGCAGGAGGGGTCCGCACATCCGCTCTTCAACCGTCGGAGTACCGTGCGGGGAAAAAGTGGAAACCGATCTGGCGTTAATGGCGATCCGGAGTTGATATGGATAATGGCATATATGATCACTGGAATAATAATCAGAGCAAGAATTGGCACAGGCTGGACATGAGCGGAAATGGCTACTTGGAAAATGGCGAGAAGGATGTAACATGTGGAAATATATGTAATTGATGTTGTGCTGTCCCTTCCCTTCCCCCCAGCTAATTGGAGGGTCGCGGTCCATGGAACAGGGCTTGTTGATCCCCTGAACAATGGCTTCGACTTGATAGTGGGTGAGCTTAACGCAAAAAGTGGTCTTAGGGGTATGTCGAAACGCCGGAACCCGGGCGAGACGCTCATAGACAGTCCCAATCTGGGGACATGTCATAAACATAGAGAGACATCAAACGTTAAACAAGATAAATCAATGGCAGGTTCCACTCCGTATGGGTCTCCTGGTCAAAGAGTGCCATCACCAGGTGCTGGCAACCTCCAAAAATAATTGGCTCTTGGGAGTTAAAGAGATTACTATTTCGGAGTGGCAAACGAGATAGCAAAATCGCTCATACGTCGATGGTAATAGCACCACTTCAGTATCTGCCAGAAGATCCTCCCCAATTAAAATTACCTACATGACTGTTGCTCCATATGCAAATCATAAAGCTATAAAGCCAAACCAAGGGGATTTGCCAAAACAAATTAGCTCACTTATACTCCTGAAGATAATAATTAGTTTCAATGTTCCCGGAACTTAGTACTTTTTCAATCAAATTTAAGGGAAAAGAGTACGAATTCATGTATATTTGTATTTATGGAATATTTTATATTTTCGATGTTCAATCGTAATTTTTCACATATGCCTGAATAAAAATATCTCTAGTTTCTTGTGAATTAGTTTTCCAAACTGACCTGTGTTCGTCTTTTAAACAAATTTTATCTCGCTCTTTCTATTCTCGACATTAATATAAAATTGCTGTTTAACGCCATTTTAAAACTGAATTCCTTGAGTACTTAATATATACTGAAGTCAAAATAGGGGTTGTCCTAATGTTTTCGATTTGTCAAACAGTTCAAGCACATATTTAAAAATAAATATTCTGTTAATTTATAAAACATCATTTTTTGATTGAGAGATTGAGAAAGTGCATTTGCTACATTTTACCACTCTAAATATTTGCAAATTTACATGTTAATTAAATCTACATAAAATTACAACTCGTAGGCAGATATTCATAAAAACTTTCATTTATGCAAATCGTTCTTTTGCAGATGAGAGTTAGATTAATATCTCTGTTTATAATTAATACTTCGATAAGTTTAAGTTAAATGAACATGTTCGTGTAAAGCCAAGTCCAAAGTCCAGTCTGGCCAGTTTGTACCTTGACAACGTTTTCCTTCCAAAAATATAATTCAAATATATTCAAATATAGCAAAAGTCGTATAAATAATGTTCATCTGAATAATGTGTTTAAGTTATTATTGACAATAACTTTGTAAGTACTGGATGTAATCTATCAAAACGATGTACTTGAAATATCCATAAAAATCACGAAGTTTCTAGAAATTTAATGTTAAAGAAGAACGATTTTTCTAGGAAGATGCTTCAATAGTCATATACTGTCGAGGAGTTCATAAAAATTATTACCAATGTTTGTGAAACACTCCGTATATCCATAAATAGAGCTTCAAATGTTGGTTTTAACAACCACTTAAGGTTTTGTGTAAATAATTAACTTCTAATTAAAGTATTTATTTTTTTAACATTTATCCAAAAAAACAAGATTAGTTAGTTAGACTATCATAACAGTGCAAACATTATTAAAATCGTTTCGTGTCTTTATCTAACATATTATGGATATTATCAATTCACCCGATCCAGAAATTCTTGAAACATTTTAATAAACTAAATAAATAATAAAAATTTACAATTTTTAAAAGACTAATTAAAAAAAATACTATCAAGTATTTTCCATTTCCTAATAAGTTATTGGAAATGCACTTAAGAAACGCATAGACAACACATACAAGTACTTGACCTATTTTTCTTGTAGTGAAACTGTGGGTGTTATATACACGTCTGGTGAGATTCCATACATTTGGCACCTGTTTCCTAGTTTCTTGCTCAAATGAATTAGCGTCTTTATTAAAATACATTTATTCTTAAAGAAGAAACCTTGATACATGTAGATACCGTAGGCAGTGAGAGTAAGAATTTGTGTAAAGTAGGTAACATCTAAAGAAGTCGTAAGTCTACAATACATCTTAAGCAAATAATAGGCAATTTTCTGGGCTATAATTTATTTAGCTATATCGGTTGACCTTTTAAACATTGCGTAACTTTTATTACAGTATTATAAGTTACACTACAAACATTAAAAATGAAATATCTAATTCGATGGTAATCTCAATTACTAGAAGACGAAATTATAGGTTTTTATACCTGGGCAGATGCGATATTACCACCTGTTGATTGAGGTCATCACTGCTGGTCACAACAGTAGCAAAATATAATAATATACAGGATGTTAATATTACATCACATTCCGGCCAAAGTACGAAATGCGTTACAGGTTCGGCTCTACGACACAGTTCTACACTCTCCACCTGTGCAAGAACAATTAATTCAGAACCCAGATCTACAGAAAATGTAGGTCGTTGCATTAAGTTAATCATGTGGATTCTATTATTTCTAACAAAAAAACGTGCAGTATTTAGAACGTTTTCCTCGTGTTCTGGATATATTTTTTTACTAATCATTAAAAGCAATAGATTTCCAGTCGAGCGATAAAAGATATTTCGTTCAGAAAAATTATGACAGACCGATTATGTAGAAGCGCCGACGTGTTTACGTTTACTCCCTACATTTAGTACCGCAAGAATAAACCAATTCAGACACGCGCGTCTTAATACTATCGGTCATAAAGCTTAAGCTTAATTTGCTAAAATTTTAACAAAATAGTATGAAATTGGGGTAAAACGTTTTGCTCCAATTGAAAAATTACATTACATGTTAATCCTCATTTACCATTAGCGTATAGACGAAAGTGAGAGCAAAGTTGGGCTTATTGTAAATTGAGGAGTGCGAGTGCACGAGGAGAGTTCTATAATATTTTATTTTAATATAAGATTTTTTCGTACTTAATTTCGTGCCGACAAAGGATAATCTGCTGCAATTGTAAGCATCTGCCCTGATACATTATTTCATGTACAATAAATACAGATTCATCTAAATCACCATTCACATCAGCAAACACATCAATACATGCATAACACAAATAGAATCCGCTTTGCCCCAGCTCTTTCTCCCAGTAATACCAGAGGAATACCCTACCTGCTTCACATAAAAAGTGTGACCGAAAGGATCATAATGTTGCTCACTGGCAAACATTACTTACACTTAACAAAATAGAACAATTGCATATATACCGCCGTCAAAAAATTCGAAGAATTTGTGATAAATAATAGGATTTTATGAATTGCTATTTGTTAGTGTGAAAAAAATATCACTGAGATTGCTACTGACCAGACTCCGAAATAACTGCAAAAATAAACAGACAGACACATTAAAAACAAAGCTGGAACGGGGACGGCATCATACACTTTTGGAAAATTTCAGCCAGTGTCTTGATAGTTATTACTTCTCAGTGATGTTCAAGAAACCGATATACATGTTCCATCACCTAGTATTTTTCAATATGAATTTAAAGTTGTGAACCTTAACATAAATCGTATAGCAATTGTACAAATGGCAACAGCAGTTTTTCATCAATTGACAACAATGCCGGACTCACCTACGCCTAAAAATATAAGTATACGAATAAAGTAATAAAAAGATAGAAGTAGAAAACCGTATAATATATTACATGGCAGAGTGCCAGTGGCCAGCAACTGGTAGTATTCCAGAGAGTATAGGTAGCCTGAGTAATAATAATAGGTGTGAAACCCGTCTTCAAAATGCTTGTTGGTGACACGGCCACAAAACTGTGCTTGTACCAGGCACAGTTTTGTACCAGGCACAGCTTGTACCAGGCACAGTTTACATGTCGAGCAAGTCGAAACCCCCCAACAGTCCGCCTGTCACCACGTCACCCATCACGAAGAAACAAGGACGCCCGAATGGGACGCATATATACCACAAGGTAGTAAGCATAGTCATCTGGACCTTACCTAGCTTATTCATGTTGAGAACATTGGCAAATACTGAGGGGGATATTACCATCGATATGTTACGGGCAATGGATGAAATCCGGCAATATGCAAAGTGCCTAGACATTCTGCAAACTGACCAATTTACCAGGCATTTTGCAGAATCGCTACTACTTTGGGCAATCTGCAATTTGACTACGGAATTTTACGCAAACTGCAGAATGTCGTATGAGCTAGTCAATCAATGAGTGCTAGATTGTTTAATCGTCACATTGACTAGACAGTGGACATAATAGCTGATGTTGTGAAGCTTTGCTTTTACTATAGAACTTCGCTGTTTTTTGCTATTATTAATTTTTTCAATGTGTAATATTTAACTCTATTGGCGCAAAACAATAAAAGTTGAAGTAAGGGAGAATTAAAAACAAAAAAGGTAACTAATGACTGAGTCCTCCAAAGCAAACAGTAAGCAAGAAGAACTGCTTAACACCATCAAGAAGAGAAAAATGCTGTTTCTGGATCATGTAAAAAGTAGAGAATGATCAAAACTACTTTGACTTAGAATGTAAAGTCCGGGAAAAGATCACTCCTGGGTGAGAAAATTGAGGATCATGCCTGGTCGCTTGACGACCTCTCGTATGCTATATGAATCACCAACTTTTGGATGGCGATGGTGTAATAATAAAATGAAGCAGGGCTAGATTTAGCACCTGTACTATCGAGAAAGAACTTAAACAGAAGCTCTCTGGCAAGTAGCTATTTGATTCTAGGTCTAAAGGCCCGATTTACATCGTGCTTCCTATTTCCATTATTCTGATTTGCCATTTGCCAAGTGTTGCCGCTCGGCGATCCCTTTGCAAATGCGCATTAAGTAGACATGGCAATTTCACCAACCACGCCAGGGGCGGGGCCTCAGTTCTTCTCAAACCTGTAACAAAACTAGGCAAAGTAAACCCTTCCCACCTCAACAACCCTTTGAACGACTGCTTACATTTTACCATACCCTACTTAAACGACCTGATACACATATTTCTGACATTACATACACCCACACTCCAACCTAGAACAAAACATACTGACCAAGGCAAGCATCTATAAATATGCAATAATTATAGGCGACTTTAACTTGAACAGAAACAAAACGAGACAACTTAAAAGATTTTTACAAAATTCCGAGTTTATAAAACTAGCACACCCCACCAACTTTTCTGATGCCCGCAAACCCAGATTCAACACCAGACGTTCTACTGCACACAAGAAACTTAACAAACACCATCAACAACATAAACTTAACCAACGAACTTGGATCCGACCACCTGGCTATTACGTTTAACATAGACTTACAACATACGCAACCTACCTCCAATACATCTCCTATAGAGAAAAACTTAAACCTAACAAAGACTGACATAGACAAAGTGAAACAACATATACATGACTGCATTCAATCACAAGCACAGCACATTTCAATAGAAACCATACAACAACAACTTACACTAGCCATACGAAAATTTATCCCGGAAATAAAAAATGCTTTCTACCGACATACACTGCCCAAATACATACTGAGACTAATAAAACATAAGAGAGAACTGTACAGACTATATACAAACACTCAAAATAACGACCTAAAAAAGACACTTAACCAACTTAACAGAAACATTAAAACTTTGATTCGGACAATACCGACAAGACAAATGGCTAGAAACATGTAAAGAAATACAGAAGGACAAAGGCAAAACATACTGGCGAAAAATTAAGAAGCTGGCGCAATACAGGAAGACTGGCACTACTGACACAATTGACGAAAACGGAATAGAACGTTACACAGACAAATATAGATAGATAGATAGATAAAAATTTATTGAACATTCCCATTAATAAAATTCACAAATTCATTCATTAAGGAAAAAAGGGCTTCCTGAAGGGAAGCCAAAAACCCCTTTTGCTTTGACCTTTAAGTTTGATACTGTCAGCCGTGGCGTTAACCGCCGGCAGTTTCAACTAGATGACCAAATCCATCCGCCCCCGCCCCGATCGGTGCAAGAACCAGCCAACACCAGCCAGAAGGAGGCAGGACGAACCCGTCAAGTCACGTTATGTTGGATTTGTGCGCTTCCAGCCTGCTAGAAACGACTGTCTGCAACTGGCAGGCAATGTTTGTTTGTCGTCACGTACTGTCAGGGACAAAATCCTCATAAAATATGGGAAGTCGTTTATACAGGGGACCATGGGTTGGGCGATCGTTTGCTTTTACTTGGGACTGAGCCTTGCACTCCGCTATGATAAAATTTTTCAGCGATGACAAAGACAAAGAGAAAGCGGACGCATTCGCCAGACACTATCAAAGGGCCTTCAGCATATCGACAAACCCTAACTTCGACAATGACAACTGGAACTTGATCAACGACTGGTACTTGAACTATTTTAACAGCTCACCAAACTACACCTACAAACTGATCACAGACCCAGAGTACGATGAAGCCCTAGCGCACATCAAAAACACTGCACCCGGGAAAGATAAAATTAAGGCAAAACTCTTGAAAAGCCTAACTCAAGAAATACACAAACTGATCCTAACTGAATTGAACAACTGCATCACAAATGGCAGAATCCCAGAAACATGGAAAAACGGCTTAATAATCCCTATACCCAAAAATGGACTGGACAATACACAACCGAGCAACTACAGACCAATTACACTACTTCCAGTACTAAGCAAAATTTTTGAATACATAATAAAGCAGCGGCTTGAAAAAGTGATTGGAAAATATATACCTACCTACCAATTTGGTTTCAAACAACATCACTCGACTGTTCATCCGCTCTTTATTTTGGCCAACAATATACAAACTACCCACCTAACTGACAGAAAGACAGCTTGCCTGTTTATGGACATTAACAAGGCTTTTGATAGCGTCTGGCATAGAGGCTTACTATACAAACTATACAAACTACACACACCAACATATCTACTACACACCATAAAGAACTTACTAGAAAACAGACAACTACAAATACGAATTGACAAAACACTGTCATTTTCTTTTTCCCCTGAACAAGGGCTCCCTCAAGGATGCCCGCTCTCACCGTTTCTCTACAATATATACTGCCATGACATATACAATTACAACTTACCAGACAAAAATCAAATCGACAGATCGGCATACATATTACAATACGCAGACGACACGGCACTTATTGTTCATGACAAAACTACTGAGAGAGCAGCTCAAACACTCCAAAACTAACAAACAACACAATCCTGACTCCCCTACAATAACTGCAGACGGCCAAACGACAAAACCAAAAAACGACGTAAAATACCTTGGAATCACAATTGACCACAAACTTAAATTCACTAAACACATACGAAACATCAGGGCAGAAACAATAAAGAGAACAAAACACTTCCGATCACTAACCTACAAAGACAGAGGAATTAGCACAAACACCGCCACCAAAATATATAAAGCTATTTGTAGACCCTTGCTAGACTATGGACATATACTTATGACCAACGGAACAGAAAGGACAAAACGTTATATACAAACAACAGAACAAATTGCACTAAGACTAATAACACGAATAAGACACCCCCAAAACCCACTACACAACCCCCCATCCAACTACTATACGAACACACAAACATGACAAAGATTTCGGAAAGACTCATACATCTACAGACAAAATGGACAAACAACCCCTACAACTGGACCATACTGAATCCCCTTTGTCTCACAAGACCAACCAGACAATCCCGCTTCCGTTTCCCTACATCAACGCTACTCGAATACTTACAAACGCAACTGACTACTGGACAATAAAATAATTTTTTCTTGTCATTAGAATTGGAAAGTTTATTTAATAATATTGTTAACCTAGAATAAGAGAATTTTCATATTTGTTTTTTATTTAGATTAAGACTACATGTATTAAACAAGGGCAGAAAGACCGATAGGTCGATAGCCTTTTTTAGAAATAAAGATGTTTACTACTACTGCGCATTAAGTCTGTAGTAAATGTTAGCCGCATACGTTAGCGATAAGTTATATCAGAAAATAACGCTATTAGACCGCGTTCTATAAAGCAAACCACTTTGAATGGAGTGTAAACCTAAGTGAGAAAATATTTACATTTTACATGCGTATCCCAAAATAGAGCAATAATCATCGATTTTATTATATTAAAAAAAATCATTATTACTCTATCAGTGGTTACATATAAATTACATTTCGATACATTTAATTATAAATAAGTACATTGGCATTCTAATATAAAATTATTCTTCGCATTGAGTTTTTGTGCTCAATGTGTGATCACATAACTGTACAGAAAATGCTAATTCTTATGAAATTGCCTCGTTTGTTAATTCTTTAATCAACATTCGACGGTAAGTCTGCATGTCTTATTTGTGGTCAGTAGGTTATATCTACATATCGCATATTGTTTTAAAACCACTTTCGACTGAGTAAAGTCACACTTTTTTGCGTGTTAATAATTTTGTTTTTTCTCCCCCTGAGCATATTCCGCATCATTTTAGAATCACAACAGATATACTGTTATTTTTGCATCACTGGCAACAATGGCAATCTGGCCATTCAGGTTGAATGAAGTTCAAGTTTGCTTAACTTATCACATTTATTATTTCATTTCCTACAGTAGTAGGATCGCATATTATAAATAATTTTCAAGAATCCGCAGATGTATGAATGTATTTGGAACACCGAATTACGTTTAGTTGGATGTTAAATAACTAAGACACTTTCTACTTAAGTATTTTATAAACATGAGTGTCCAGGGACGTCTTGCATTTATTACTGGTACGTAATGTATTTATTAAGGCTGTGTATTTATTAAGGCTTGTTTTGACAATGACAATTTGAAGCCACCTTTGATTTGCTATGTTGATAACAGCTAGTTTTGCGTTGAATCACTAACGCTATTTTTAATCGGACAGCATTAACTGAATTAATATAACGGTTTAAGTTTAAAGCATGGAATGTATTTACACATATATAAAGCAGAAGCGAAGGATCGGCTATTTTACAGTTTGCCAGACACCATTTTATCAGCTAGTTTGTAATTCCTAAACAGGTAATTCTGCATGCTTGAAAACGAGGTGAACGCAACATATACAGTGTCTCATATTATATGATTAGATATAATTATACTTACTTAATCTTATTAAATGCGATACCATAATGTGTTATGTATGGTGTAGTGTTGTTTTGATTTCAATGTTCTGGACAATCGGTTGCAAATAAACAGGGCAATAGATGAACACGATTGAAATTAACTCAAAATTGTATAGTGAGGAATTCAGCCTGGCGGAAAAAAAAGAAACTTTCTATCTTAAAAAAGGGAAAACGCTTAGTTAGGACAGAAAAACGTAGGATAACACACTTCGTGTGTCAGTTACTAAACTTGCGTGCATAGAAATCGGCCCACTGAGAACTTTTGACTGTAACTATATATTTTTTAAAACTATTCCTCAGATCAAAAAAAGAAATATGCCGTTTGAAAGACAATTTAATATGCTTTAATGTGAGTATAAATTTATCAAGAAGGCTTGTCGTTTATATGCGTAGCAACCGGTAAACCAATGAAACGTGGTTACGTGGTGATTATAACGAAAATAAAAAAATTGTCAAATATTAAAATTATTGCGTTTGCAACTGAAATTTGCATATTAATTCGTTTTTCATAATCTCAATAGTGTTTAAGTGTGTTAGTTTAATGCATTCTACCCCATAAAAAGCCTGCCAAGTTATTGCTTTAATCGAAAATGGACTTAGTCAGTGAGCTGTTACTAGATAATTGGACATGACACGCGCAGCGGTTCGAAGAGTGTGCAAACGTTATGAGGAGACTGGATCCTTTCATGGGCGACCTGGAACAGGCAGAAGGCGATGTACAACCGCTCGTGATGACCGTTTTATTGTGTCATCAACATTAAGAAATCGTCACCTTAATGCCGTTCAAGTGCCACGTGTTATGAATTTTACTTCCAACTATAATTATTTTATCTCGGGCGTGAGTTAGAGCAAGAGCTAGTACTTTGCGGCTAGTGAACAATTTTTGGAACGCTCAATGGACAATACAAAATTACGCACACTCAAATTCAACTGCACAACTAATGTATTTAAAGAAGTTAACAATTTTGCTTAGAGAAAGAAAGGCAAAAAAATATATAAATTTAATTAGAGTGTATCACTCGGATATTTTTGGTAGCACCCTTAATCTATGGATACCTTAACTTCAATCAAGCCTGGATGGTGAAGGGGAAGGACCCTGAGGGGGACCTGCTGGAGTGATCCCTTCAGTCAGTGGCCTCGCACGTCTTCCAATGGGGATCGGTCGTGATCATACCAAAATAAATAAGGAAATCACTCAGGTACGACTGTGAATCGCAATTAAAGTAAAAAAAAAACAAAATGAACTGAATGCAGTCGAACTTGAATGTTTCAGCACAAGCAGTTAACTATAAAACGTTATTAATTCCAATTATAAAAAAAAATACTGTCATAAAAAAACTGATAAAAAACAAAAGTCTTCACCAAAAGTTGGGCGCCAGCATGCTTCCAAGTAGCATACAACTTCTACCCAAAATAGAAAACACCAGAACCAGCCTCCACGCCAAAAATTCAAAGGTCCCGCTGAGGTTCCCCAAAAGAGCTGGTTTTGAATTGCTCCACGGATCTCGGATCAATTCCACGTGGTCATAACGGCCATCATGGATTCGTCTATCTGGTTCTTGGGTCTCAAAACTTCAACTCGCCGACTAGACGACTACTTTTCCCAGTGGAAAGAAAGGCCTCTTGCAAACCATCAATCCATCAATGCCATCATCAATAAATTTCTTGATTCTAAAATTTTTTAAAAACCGACCATGCGATAGCGCTGAACACAATGAAAATCTCAAAGCCCGACCGTGCGGAACAAACTCAAAAATCGACCTGCCGATCTGATCGTCACGGCCTAATTAATTCTTCAACCACCAAAAATCTACCGTTACACCAGTAGAAGTTTTTCCTCCCCCCAACCTTCCGTTGGAGCAGGAATCAAAAATCACCAATTTCATTGACCCTAACGGACACGTGATCCCGCAATCTACCAAACATTTTTTTCACCTGCGATAAGAATCGAAACTGCGATAAGAATCGCCAAATTTGCTAGATTCGGATTTTACAGCCAAAATTTAACTCTATGATGAAAAAACCAAAACAGATATGCTTGGCAAATAACTTGCACACGCATACCGAGGTCGAAAACAAATTAACAGGTTTACGGCAAAATATTTGCACGTAACACACGGCAGCTCCGTGAGGTGCGGGAAGTGGCTATTTAGTCAGTGGACAGTAAGACGAGGACTGCAGGAAAATAACCTGAACCCTAAAACACCTGCGATTGGTCAAAAACTTACTCCAGCTCATCGGCAAGCACGCCT
Organism: Dendroctonus valens; assembly: GCA_024550625.1. Classification (NCBI taxonomy): domain Eukaryota; kingdom Metazoa; phylum Arthropoda; class Insecta; order Coleoptera; family Curculionidae; genus Dendroctonus; species Dendroctonus valens. The sequence continues at coordinate 173,160 of JAJTJO010000076.1, forward strand.
GCGTTTTTGCACGGGATCATCTGAATTGGACGTTGGAACAATGGGGATCTGTTCTGTTCTCAGATGAGACCAGAATATGCCTCCATGGTAGCGACCGAAGAAGGAAAGTGTACCGAAGACCAAGAGAGCGATTTGAAGATTGCTGCTTTGAAGAGCGGAGTGCTTATGGAGGTGGTTCCTGTATGATCTGGGGTGCAATTTCTATAGGAGCACGAAACGACCCTGAGTTCATTAGTAGGGGCGACCGTGTTCAAGGAAGAAGAGGTTTAACGGCTGTTAGATATATCGAGGAGATTTTAGCAACTCATGTGGTACCTTACGTCGACTACATTGGAGACGAATTTACCTTTATGCATGACAATGCCAGGCCGCACACCGCAAGAATCGTGCAAGATTACATTGCAGAAGTCGGTTTTCGGGTTATGGAGTGGCCAGCATACAGTCCTGACCTAAATCCGATCGAACGCTTATGGGATGAGCTAAAACGAAGAACTCCAGCTAGATTTCATAGCCCAAACTCAATCCCAGAGCGTATTGTTGCAGTAGAAGAAGAGTGGTTTAACATCCCTCGAGAAACAATAGCAAACTTAATTAGATCTATGCCTAATCGTATGAGAGAAGTTATTAGGGAAAGAGGAGGTCATACCCATTATTAAAAAATGCAGTGTTAAGTTTTAAATTGCAATAACCCTATTTATGTTAATATTAAAAAAGCTTTATTTGCTTAATGCATTAATTTCACTATGTTAAACATAGGATACTCACAATAATTTATACTCACATTAAATCATATTAAATTGTCTTTCAAATAGCATATTTCATGTTGTGATCTGATGAATAGTTTTTAAAAAATATATAGTTAAAGTCAACAGTTTACTGCGGGCCGATTTCTATGTACGCAAGTGTATAACCCAAGTGCAAGTATTCTATTGCCACATATAATAGTTAAGGTTTATTTATTATACAGTATTAAATGGGACACAATTCAATCAAGATCATCTTAGATCATCATCTTTTTCTTTTTTATAACATATTTCGGCTTCCTGGACTGGCCCACTTGGTAACTAAGTATGGTAACTAAGTATGATTATCAAGGATTCACCGCCTATAGCTAGTCTGGGATTAGCTCATATTTTGCCCTACTTAGGTGATTGAGCGAAATGATCAAAACATCAAACATGTATAATTGTAATTAGAAAAGTCACTTCAAATGGTTTTTGAAGTGATAACTTCTTATGGGACGGGGTAAATCCATTGGAGTTCGGTGACGGCGCCACCGTTACCTCTGGCCCCAGCATGCGATCTCTTGCTTTCTCTCTCGCACGCGACGGCGACCCAGCTGAGACCAACGACTAGTTTTTGCCAAAACTACCATCAATTACCACTTATTCTAAGTTGAGATTTTAATGTTGACTTTTCTTCTGATCGAGCCCAAAATTTAATATCATTTCTCGAATCTAAGTTGCTATTAAAAATGATAAATAATCCAGATCAAGCTACTACTAGTCATGGTACTACGATTGATGCGGTATTTTCCAGATACTTAAATAAAATCGAGTGTCACCATTTTGTTTCGTATTACAGTTATCTTACACCAATTGTCACTTTTGTAAGTTTAGATAATGATAATGTAACCAACGGGTCAACTGCAACTATTGAAGACTGTTGTAAATAAAATATATATTTTACATTCAAAAGGAAATTAAATTACATTTTACATATTCCTGATCCATTTATAAATTATTAGACCAACAAGAATATTGAAATTATAAGATTATTGTTGCCATCATGCGTTGATCAAGTATCTATAAATATCATATGAAGTTATCACTTCAGTCGAGCGTCCCGTGACGCACACCATTTTTTTTCCATAAAGGACGTAATTTAGCTTAATAATGTTAATTAATTTTTCACTTTAAAGTGAGCGGTTATAGTGGGAGGTATCAGCATTGATTCAATATGAATCAAAAGCAAACTTGACAAGAATGAATTAATATAAAAAACTTTTAATTTTGAATAAACCTGGTTTTCGAAATAGATGTATAACAAACCCAGCCTTATTGAAATGTTCTGAACTGCAATAATGACGACTGCTGAAGTCGCAGCTACACGTGAAATCGAACTTCAAAACGTAACATCGTTGTAAACCAATGTTATGTTCGATTTGCCTCGACTTGAGCCTGTCTGCCGAATCGAACCTGGTAACGAAATTAAAAGCAATTTGCTGGCGAGCCATGCAACTAAATGCTCGGGTTTCCGTCCAAACGTCAAATAGTGTCATATCTTCGAATTGTCTTTGATGATTTGCAACTTAAACTACAAAAGGCGGCTTCTTGCATGCCGAACGCTGTAACATTTTGACATGGCACTGTTGAAGGGCGACGAGGTTCGGGATGACGTACAAACACTGTAAACGAACATGCTAAGCCGCGTTCAGATTCGGTGGTACTTATTTGCTAATGTAATAATCTTGAGTTCCAAATTCATATTCGGTTTGCTTGAGCACAAGGCGACATACAAACCCCTGCCAACTGAATCTTATATTAAAGCTTAGAGAACATACTGGAGGGCCATTCAATGAAAATCTCGACTTTCTGTCCAAACTAGGTATGGGTGTCATAGTTAATTTTCAGGTGTTGGCGCAGTGATTCCGATATGGCTTGTTACGTGAATACAACGCGTCAGCGCAATTTATGATGCAATAAACTTATAATATGATAAATGTGTGGGGAGTTCACAGAGGACTCTGTGATACGTAATGTGTAGTGGTGTAGTATAGTCATGCGCCATGGGTTTTTAAGTGTATTTATGGTGTTGCGACGTGAGACGCGAGGTGTTATAACGCATTGACGTCTAGAGCGGCATCAACACAAAAGCACCAGACAACACAGTGTTACCCAGGCCTAGACCAATCGGACATTACATCAAAAAGCGCAAGCGCTCTAAATAACAGGGCTCTTAGAGGCACCACAGAGATGTAGTTGTGGAGAAAGGCGGAAGGGTGTAGACAAGCCTAAGAGTTGATTGGAACCCCAAGTAACGGCAAGGCAACATCCAAATGGTCGATGTCAAGGAGTCGCTGGGCCCTCAGAACTCTGGTTGGGGTCATGACAGGCCACTGTGGTCTGAACCGACACCTACATCTACTAGGAATTGGTGATAGCCCCGTATGTCCACAATGTGGAATGGCGGAGGAAACATCATACCACCTATTCTAGAAAAAATTCTAATTACTTAGTAATGAAATTCATTTATAAAAGTTACCTATACATTTCGATAGCAATTGTGCTCTCGTAATCAAAGGATACCCGAAAAGAGTTTATTAGTAAATTGTCTAGTTTTTTTACTAATTGTGAATTTTTGACTTTGACTTGAGTCTTATTGTTTACAAAGAACTGCTCTGCTTGAGATTTAAGCATAGGTTACCATGTTTAGCTTAAATTACATGAATATGAGGCACCACAATTATCTGCAAATGCATGTTGACAAATGATTTTTGAAATAATTTGTGTTTATGTGCTTGGTGTTCTTTAATTCATTTATTTAATGGCCCTGATGTTTATCCACTCTGGTGCTATCAAATTTGATCCTGTATGTGGCACTCTTTAGAAGGTGTTATACGACTGCTGAGTCCTGACTTATTCGTTTGTCCCAACCTGGTCTTATTTGAGGGTGTTTCAAGATATGTACAGCTGCCTGAGCAGATAAGAGCCACATGCCATATTTGGACATACATTTATAAACTTTTTTGTCAAAAATATAATGAACCCTAATTCTCAAAGCTATTTTTCCGAATATACTCACATTCCTTTCATTACCTAGTTCAAAAAATTGTATAATATTTTGCCGAATTATGTCTGTAAAAATATTGTGTTTTTTTTATTTGCCATGGTTTTTAGGCGCAGGCTCTGGGATAGGTAGGGCAGCATCCCAATGTTTAGCTAAAGAAGGAGCAATAGTAATAGCTGCAGATAAAAATGTTGCAAATGCCAAAGAAACTGTAAACCTATTACCAAAAGAGAACAAACATACCCCACTGCAATTGTCCGTCGAGAACAAGGATAGCGTTAAAATGGCCTTGGATACTGTAATCAAAGCTTATTTAAAACCACCAAGTATTATTGTAAATGCTGCTGGTATAACTAGGGATAATTTCCTTAACAAACTATCCGAAGAAGATTTTTCTGAAGTTTTGGATGTAAATTTAAAGGTAGGTACTATCAGTTCCAATGAAATTCTAGTACACCTCATAATGGATAATTTTTGATGGCAATCATCGCAGAATAATCTCTGCCGATTCCAAAGCGCCGAGTTATTTCTTGTGGCTGGGTTTCCGTCAAGTTAACGCAGACCCAATACCAAAACCAGTGGACAAGCTGTTTTTCTAAGAAATTCTCTCAAGGGAGTCGAGTTTGATTCTGTTTCTCTTTAATGTTGAGAAAGTTAACGACACCGCTGAAATAAATATTGAAACGTAATACAATACAATTGCTAAGTTTTTTTTGTTTTGACGTTAAGTTTTATCATCCTAATTAATTTGTCGGTGGGTATAATGCTTTGTTTTATCATATGATTGTTTCGGATTTTCCAGGAATTCCTTTGGAAAATATGAAAGGTTTTCATGAAATTCACTCATAGGTGCAGTTACCCAGAATTCACGAATGTAAATCACATCACGTTTTTAGGGTACCTTTTTAATTCTCCAAACATTTGCAAATTCGATTGTTGAAAATAATGTGCAAGATGCCTCAATAATAAATGTTGGCAGCATAGTTGCTAAGTATGGAAATATAGGTCAAGCAAATTATTGCGCGAGCAAAGCAGGTTTGTTTGTCGAGTTTCTCTTGAAGTCTAAAGAATTCTGTCAAAATTAATTACAAACTATTTTGCAGGTGTTGAGTTATTAACTAAAGTGGCATCAAGAGAATATAGCAAAAAGGGCATAAGGGTAAATACTGTTTTACCTGGTATGATTTCTACTCCTATGACCGCTGCAGTTCCAGAAAAAGTTAAAGCTAAATTTTTAACTCAAATACCACTTGGACGATTTGGCACACCCGAAGGTAAATTACATTTTAATTTGATATTCTGTTATTTTCATAATTATCCAATTCAACGTTTTATTTACAGGCCAATAAAGTCTTGAGTCTCGTATACTAATTTGGGATCTTAAAGGTTGGGATAATATTTGGCAAAACGTCTTTCTGTTCGTCTGTATCGAGGAAAATGAGTTTTGCTTTTATCCAAAACTATTGTCTATAATCGATTCGGTTTAGGTTGCAAATTACAGTTCTAAATCCTTTGCATGAAATAGTCGGGAAAGTCATAATTTAGTCTCCACATCTTTTTTTTGGTATGCATTTTTACGACGATAAATAGATAGAATAAAGTAAGAAGCAAGTGAAAGGTAGCAGTCCGAAATTCCTTTTCATCTATTTCTTACTTATTCTGTACATTAAGTTTTTATTGTACATTAATTCATAATGCAAAATAAAGTGAATATGTTACTTCCAACACTTAGTCCTTTGCTTATATTTACATATGAAAACATCTACCATATTTTTAATTAACTACATCAATTTATCTAAGCACGTTAAATCAGACCATATTTTTTTCTATATCAATTTATTAGACAAACATAACACTAAATGACCGTTCTGTTGATTTATTTCAGAAATTGCAGAAGTCATTTTGTTTCTGGCGTCATCTAGAAGTTCTTACATCACAGGTACATCGATAGAAGTGACAGGGGGATTTTAACCAACTGTGCCTAATTATATGTTAGATTGATAAATAAAATAACGCCAGGTTACCCGTACTGAATACTACATGTCTCATCCCCTTCTCCAGATGTCCTAAGTATTTATGCCTTCGATATTGTCATATAAACTTCTTCAATCAATACATTGCCAGCAGACTGTCGTGAGATCATGTCAAATTGTTCTCAGATTCGTCAGGTAATATTTTGATTCGTAAGCGACGTGACTAAAGCGTTCGAAAAAAGAAAAAATATTATATACTGGAAGAATTTTTAGAAATACTTTACTATACAGTGATAATTAATATAAATTAATATTTAGCATAAACATTCTGCTTATTTTATACCAAGGAACATTAAAGTTAGAGATAGACTGTTTTCGAAGAGTACATAAAATGTGATCAAATATTAGAAAGCAAAAATGACTTTTGATAATAGCTGTTATAACTCTATCAACCAAAATTTATCAAATTACAGAATATGAGTATTATAATAGACAGCGTATTGTGGTCAGTGCAACCGAGGTGCAATTATTAATACAGAATTTCTATGCTAACATAATAATGTTGAGGAATATTTATATTTATTTTGCTGCAGGAATTTTTTTCCCAGCAGCAGAATTTCTCGAAACGGAAAAACATATAGAAAATTATTAAATACGTATCAATTTTATTGAAAATATTTACGTCGTTTTGAACCGTCCGGCAATATTTAGTTTACCTCGATTGCCATACCTTTATACGTTTTGTATTTTTAAGTGTTTTGCACAATGGTTTTGTGAATTTGTGTGATTATGCTGCGATTAGAATTAAACACATTCCAGGTAAGTCGAGAACTTATTAATATTAATATGGGCCGTTTATCTGAGCACATCATTTTTTAACTCTATTTTACTCCAGAATATTACCATGATAATAGTTTTTTTAGCGTGATTATCACATGATATTGGCTGGTAACGTATGATCACGCCGGCTAAATAGGTAATATATTAATATTATTAATAGATAACGTTAGTAAAATCCACATTTTTCAACTGATTATTTCACAAAACCAATAAGAAGCCAATTAAGCAAAATTGCTAATTATTTCGACAAAACTGGTTATAGGTAAGGTTTACAATTTTAGATGGGTCACTTCTCCCCCAAACCAGGGACCCGAACAGGAACCGATACGGACCCAAAACCGGAACGTAACCGTTTTTTATTGTTAGATGGGAACCGGAACTGAACCCATATTTTATATTAACTCACTGACAGGTGCTGAACCTGAACCGAAATATTTTATTTCGGTTCTGTTTATAAGGCTTGAAAGAAATTACTGTAAATTTTACAACCAAATGAAAATAATCATTTACCCTCCTGCAAACGAATATAAAAATACGTTTCTATATTGTTCTGGTGAGTTATATAATGTTCTAGTGAGTCGCAGTGTCACTGTTAAGGTGCCCGACAAAGGGTCGGCACTTCTTTTAGTTAGTTCCTGCAATCGTTTTAATAGTCTGCGCCGCGACGCCGTCAAAGGGAGAAAATATAAGCGCTATTCTTTGCGGCTCGTTGTCCCAAATGACAAGATCTTGTATAAATCATAAAATAACAATGTTTTGGTATAAGGTAGTTTTAGACGACAATCAAGTAGAAAGAGCAAAAGCACATTTAAAATCGTTATGGACTAGACTGATGTTCTTAAGAGTGCAATTCTTCTAAATCTGACCCTGACCAAACGATATGGAAACGGAATCATCTAGTTCTTCATCAAGCGATGAAATGGAAGCCTTTTTGAGACACAAAGATTCAAAGGAAAATTTTTAAAAATGAATTAATCAGCACGAATTTTTTTCACAAGGTTCATTTGAAGCCCTTAACAAAATTGAAAATATTCTAAATTCCTATCAAGTGGAACAAAGCCGCATTCGCTTACCGAAAAATGAAACGATTTTTGATTTCTGGAAGAAAAAGAATGAGCTTAATCCCGAGTTATACATTCTTGCCCAAGTATTATTAAGCGTATCGGCAATTCACGTTAGTGTTGAGAGATTATTCTCAGGACTCAAATTTTTGTTGCCGCCTTGGAGGTCAAATATTAAAGAAAACATTTTATACGAACAATTATTTGTGAGGACCAACCGACTTTTCAATAATAAAGAACAAGCACCGTACGTTTATACACTATTTTTTTAATTCCTTTTTTAAGTTGAATTATTTTAGTTTTTCGATCACCAACAACGAAACATTTGAAATTGGAATTTTGGACAAAAGCAACTCCTCAAAAGATGGTGAAGAGTGTGAAGACATGAACCAGGAAGAACAATCTTTAAACGGAAATAAGAGTGAAGTAAGAAGAGGAATTGACGAAGTTGTGGACCTGAGTGAAAACGGAAAGCAGAGAAGCGCGCTAAAGTCAGAAAAATCATTAACAAATTACTTTTCAAAAATACGATTAAATTAATTTTTGTATGGGAGTCTTTATTTCATGTTGTTCCATTTAATGTTACCTAAATTTAAATCCTTGTGTGAGGTTGCTAGTCCTCCTACCCCCTACCATACAACCAGCCGAAGTACCGTATGAAGCAGTGGATCGAAAAACGTAGTGAGATTCTTAATTAGAGTAGCCTTTATCTTTGTCCTCGTTTGTTGTTATATATAGATTTTGGAACCGAAAAAAAACCGGAACCGGAATGGAATCGAATTGGAAATTATTTTCGAAATCGGAATCGGAACGGAACCGAAATTTAAAATTTTGCCTTGCACCGAAACCGGAACAGTTATTTCGTTTCGGTCCAGGTCCTTGCCCCAAACTCTCCAAGACTTCTTCAACATCTCATTTATTATCAGCTTCGTTTAGTTTGCATTGCAATTTAATTCTTATTTGGTATTAATAGCGTTTAATCCAAGGAACATGACACACAGGAATTTTGTAATTTTTGCATCGTAATAGATTAATGTTGTTCATAAATAACTTAGCTAGCTAGCCAACTGCAATGTTGTTTTACTCTATGGGCAAAATATATGGCACATTTCCCTCAGTAAAGTATATGAAGTATCTTATGGAATTTATAAAATACTGAAGAAATGTAGATACGCAACTGGTATTTCTTACAGAAGCATCACATTTTCCGAAAATAGAGAATTATCACACCTCAAATGACATGTTCGAATAGTGGCTAGCCTACAGGATAGAGGGCCACAATACCTTATTACATTCTTACGATGGTAGAAATATTTCACATTTTTTTCACACAAAAATATGTGAGACTTTCTAATTTTTCGCAAACTTGACACGGAAATTTCTTCAATTGAATTCTAAGCCGCAACCTCAACTTTTGTTATTCTTATAGTATCCTTTCAATTATTGTTCTTCTCGAAACTTACACTTTATGCATGGTTTTAAATATTTACCACCGTTTATCCGGAATGATTCCATTTGGAAAGGGATCTAAATACACTACCCCTGGTTTCTTTACCACCAGCAAGCTCGTAGAGATAATAAATATTTGCACACTCAAAGTTCATAAAATGGTTCCTGTTTTTTTAGCAATTTACATTTTCGATATTTAAATACGTGACTCTAAAAGTGTATTTACAAAATCTGCCTGTTAACTACTAGCATGTGTATAACATACAAATGCTATTTGCAATACATAAACACGTAAAAATATGAATTGAAAAACGTATTCCGGTCATTTCCGGGAACGGAATTAGACTATTTCAGTATTATTTCAAATGAAAGTTGAGTTTGCGAGTTGATTTTTGTTAACTTAATAATAAAATGTTTTAATGTAAGCAAGTGCAGATTTCGAGATCATCTCAGTCACACTCCGGACCGATAGTAAGCTCATTAATCCTGAAACCTCAGTACCCCTGAAGCCAAATGGATGTAAAATACATGGCTCAACCCAGCTAATGAGAGCTTATAGGTTCGAAATCAGCCCTGGGAATGATGGAAATTAGCACATCTCAAAATCTGCATTAGCTTACATCAGAAACTCATAATGGCTCTGTTGCTGCCGAAAGTTTTAGTTTTTCAATAAAATATTTAATTAAATCTTTAAAAATGCGGAGCCATTTTATTAGGTCTCTTAGGTGTTTTACTTATATGTAATATTATTTGACTAGAGAGAAGCACTACTTCTCAAACAAGGATTCAAATACTACATTAGAACTAAGCCTATTAGAACAAAATGCTTAGTTAATCCATGCCAACGTATTTAAGGAAATAAACAACTTAAATGCAAATTTTTATTTTAATAATTGTTTTAAATATTAATATTTTTTGTGTTCCAACAAAGCTCCAACATCCTAATATAGTGAGGCTGCACGACAGCATACAAGAAGAAAAACTTCATTACTTGGTTTAAGATTTGGTAACTGACGGCCCGTTGTTCGAAGGCATTGTAGCCAGGGAATTTTACTAAGAAGCAAATGTCATTGTATCCAACAAATTTTAGAATCCGTTAATCATTGCCATGAAAATGTTGTTGTACATAGAGATTTCAAGCCAGAAAATCTGCTTCTGGGCAACAAAGCGACTCTTATCTTCAAAAAAGGCTTTGGGGCTATGAAAATAGAAATGTTTATTTGCAAATGTATTTACTTTTATATTTAAATTGTACTCTTACATCCACAATATATATATATATATACATTATTAATTATATCCTTTCAAATCTAGGAATGAGATCTCACTTGTCCTTAACAATAAACTATATTTTGCACTACTATCAACGCAAACAACAATAAAACTTAACATTAGAATTTCCAATTTTGTATTTCAATGTAGCACCACACGATTACTAGTCCCTATGTCGATACCATGTGCTTTGTTTTGAAAAATATCAGTATTACATGAAGTTACATTTTTTGTTACATTGGAAAAACTGAATTTATCATGCAACAAACCATTTAATTTAAAATTTTATTTTTTTCGAATTGTAGTAGTCATATATCTTTACTACTTTTGGGTACTCAAGTTTTCGGCTTAAACCTAGACATGTAAAATTCGCAATCTTTACAATATACATTTAACGCTACAACATTGTTCTTTCTACACAAACTACATTTAGTTTTATCCGTGGGAATGCTGTTGTTAGCATTGTTCACTACGATAGGCGTAATTATGGCTTTCGGAATTGGAGATTCGCAACCTTTAGTCCCTGGTAGAAAACTCACAGTCTTTTTAAACATATGCTTTGGAGAAGGTGCCCGATAATGTGACAGGTTGGTTCCTGCAGGATAAATAGGCTCTCCCGTATGTGGCTGCGGTACTCTCTGATATACATCCATTCTTCCTGGATGCAAAACTTGCTTCTGATATTGCTGTAAATCTGAGTGATTATTCTGAGGGTAATCGTTTAAAGGGGGAATTCTTTGGTACGGCGAGTTCGGATTGCATATATACGGATTCTGATGAGAGTTATTGCAAGAATTTACAGACGGCACAGGTGATGCGGAAACAGTGAGATAACCCGATGGACTTGGAGTAGAATAACGCACATTCGGTTGGCTATGAGCAGTGGTTCTCGGTGAAGACGAAAAAGCGTAATTGTTATTGATATTTTGATTGTTTCGCATCGTTTGCCGAGTAGCTCCATAGACATTGGGTTGGATAGGATTGTGTGGAATTGATTGATATGGAGATTGGCGAACCCGCTCAGTTGCTCTGTAAGCATGTGGAGGTAAGTGTGAATATTGACCTTGGTGAGGGGCAATATTTTCGAACATATGCGAATTTTGATCATACTGAACGGGCTTCTGTTGATGTTGAACTTCATGATACGGAACTTCGGCATACTGCGACTGCCTAAAACACTGCACATTGTTTTGCTCACCGTTTGGCTGATGGTTTGTAGATATAAAGTGTTCGGGTAATCGGGGATCTAAATATTCATTCTGAGGCTGTTGGTGATTACCATTGTAATTCTGCATTTTGTGTTGTGTGTTGTGATATTGATAATTTTGATTCATCTGACCATAACCGTTATATGGGTAATATTGTTCATCCGAGGTCAGTTGTGGTAAATTCACGTTTTGCTGATATGGCTGATGTGATTGAGGTAAAGACAGAAAACGTTGCTCAATTGGTATTTCCCCATTATAAAGCATCTCATTCGTCAGTCTTGTACTGGTCTCTTGTAACAAGTTTTCTACTGAGTTCCTTCGCAATGGCAATGCTTGTCCTTGATTAATTGTTATCATTTCCGGGTTGAGGGTTGTTGGTTTTGAACTCGCTAATTCAGGTGATCGTTGAACAATTGAAGGAGATTGATTAATGCCATTTTTATCTCTCAATGCCATTAGTTCTTGTCGTATAGCAGTCGTTTCAGGATTATTAACAGCAGATCTTAATACCCTTTCTAAAATAGGATTTGGAATATAAGTTTCTTCTTCCTGCTCTTCTGCTGTGGCTACCAGTATAACCTGGTCGCAAAATGAAACTGATTTCTTTTTTTGATGCCTTAGCTTTTTACTTTCATCTGAAGTTTCTTGCTGGTCGTCTCCAAATACTTTATTAACAGCAGATGTGATCATTTCAACTTCTCGAATTTCTTCTGCAATTTGTTCCGGTGCAATAGTATGGCAATCATTGTTCTTAAGCAGAGGTTGACTGTTTGTATTGACTGCTTTTGGTAAATTTGCCTGAGGTCTTAAATGTCCATTACTAACATCTAGTACATTTTCAAATTTAGAAGCCAAGTCTTTAACAGATTTTACTTTATTTTCACCTGTAGCAAATCGCTGCGTATTTACTTCATCTCTCCCTTCATCAGAATTGCTTACATTTTCATTAAGCTTTGTTCTCAAAACGGCTTGCTTAGCCTGAAGTTCTTTCAGCCAAGTATCTCCTGTAGATCGAATGCTATTTTGAGGAGAAATGTTTGGCTGCTTAAGCACCCTATTATCATTCTCATGGGTAAGAATTTGCCTTCTTTTATTCTGGAGTTGACCTAGCAAGGTTTCTGGTTCCACTTTTGGAGAAAATTGTTCTTTTAATTGAACTTGTGGAAGATGTTCATCCAAAACTGATAAATCCAACGGTGGAGGTGGAGGTGGAAAATCTTCACTGGCTTGTCGAGAATGAATAGCCGATCCACTTGGACTAGGATAAGGAGGGAGGTCCATTAATGGTGCCCATTGAGAGGGGCAACAGTCTACTTCGTCTACTCCACTGCTGGCATTGTTGTTGGCCGATTCCGGACTATGTTCATGGTGCACCTCTGCCTGAGTAACAACAATATGCGATGAAGGCGAATATGAATCATCGTCATAGGAGCTGTTTGATTGTCCGTAATATGGCAGGGACATTGATGATTGTTCCTCCTGAGGTTGGTTAAAAGGAGCTAAGTTATGATAAATATTAACATCCCCGTAAATGTTGAACTGACATTTATCGGCCACTTCTGATATATTCGACTTAGACCGGCTAAGCTGAGAAGTAGTCCGTAAAGGCGGAGGTGGGGGCACTTTGGCTGCGGTAAGAATTTTGCCGGCACTGCCATGGAAGCTTTTCCTCATCAATTTACTTCGCTCAAGGTTGGGATTTGATGTGGCACCACTGAATTCTAGATGGCCTTCGGAAACATATCCCGTCATGCCTTGATTTAGTATTTCTGGATTGGCTTTCAGACCAATGGTGGTGTCATCGACAGATCGAGGACACTGACATTGATCTTCAGCGTTAGAATCGGTTAAATCAGGCAGACTTTTATTTTTCCTTCGTATTAATCCACCCATTAAAAGCTTCCTTCTTATTTTGTGTTGCTTCTTATTTTTTCCTTCTTTATCTTTTTTTTCCTCTTTGATTTCCTTTGCTTTCTTCAGAGTATCTTGGGCAGCTCTTAGATCTGGAGCAATTGAAAAGTCCCCTCTATTGATCTTGTTTCTGTCTTCACTCCTGGATCGCTTTTCTTTAGATTTAGTGTCTTTATTTTTTGATCTAGAAAATATTGACCGAGATTCGCGTTCTGGGGCCTTAGCATATATATTATTTTCTTCATCATCTATGTTAATGTCATTTATTTTTGCTTTCAGCACATCCTTTCTTTTAGGTAGTGTTGCGTATATTTCGATGTTCTTAATTGGTTTCGACTTTTCTTTCTCTTGTTGGAGGAGCAATTCTCTGCTACTTTGCCTGGAGTGATGTCCTTTATCTTTAGAGTTCTGTCTCGAATGCCGTCCGCTTCCACTGCTGCCTTCACGCGTGTGCCTTATCTCTAAAGAATTTTCTTTATTCTGTGGTTGAATCTGCGTCATTCGCCTATGTAGACTTCTAGCGCGCATTATACAGGTATTGTGTTTCATCCGTGCAAGAGTCAACGTTTGTGGATTATTATATGGAGCATTCATAGCAGCTCTAGCTTTGGTTGCTGCTGCATTGCACAGCGCCAAAGCCAAAACTAGATCATGAGCGTCCTCTAATTGTCGAGACTTAATAAGAAGCTCATCAGCTTCATCACATAATACATCACAGCTCAGTGCGTTTTGATTTTGAACCATGTTGCTATAATCTTCAGGAATTTGAGCCAGATGACCACTCTTCATCATATGTTGAACTGTGCTCATATTGGTACTATCATTTGATGACAATGAATACGAATCGTAGCCAGCATCGTAGGCTCCATTTCCATCACCTTTTGTTCGATTGGGACTACCTGGTGGAACTTTTCCTACTAAGTACAAGTATGGATTTTCCATAGTAGTGGATGAAGCAGACGAAGCACTGTTCCGGTCTCTACTCCAGTTACCACTGTCCCTTCTTCGAGGTATGTTTAGATGGTCAGGAATGCAAACGCCCGATTCAACTCCAGATGAAGAACCATTACTTAATGTTCTGTGTATATTCACTGTAGGGTTTTCACTATCTATAGATTTTCTGGTAATATATTCTAGAGATTTTTGAGCACATTCATCAACTTGATCAAATCCTATAGAGTCTTTTGATATGTTAATATTCTTTTGAATAACCGAAAGATTTTGGTATTCGTTGTACGACTTCGGAAATGCAGGTTTTTGACTGAGTGTAGAGCTCTCGGGATTGGGTGTTATGGCGCGCCGAGTGTTTCCCACAATCGGTTTCTCAGGGCTGGGGGTAATAGACCTTCTTAAAAGTTGTTGATTTCCTATTGGCAATGGAGGCTTATTCTTATCTGTGTAAAATGGAGTATTTGACTTAGGAGCGTACTCCGCATTCACAGGAGTTCCATCAGGAGTCGCATAAAGTAGTAATAAAGGTTGGAACTTTCCTCTTCTGCATTTTTCTACTACTTGTTCCCATCGAGGACCAACGTCTCTTACTGTAGCGTCGTCCAGGAAAATCCATTCCATTAACTTGGTGTGAAAGAAAAAGGTGGAATAATGTTTTCCGTAATAAGTAACCATGCCAACTAAATTATGAGTAGTGGTTTCTGCCCATCGGGAATCGGTCACTGTACTGAAAACGTCTTTCAGTTGAAGCGTAGTATTGACACAGGAGAAAACTTCCATGATATGGTCTAAACTAGGCTTCTCTGAATTCCACACCAATCCAATTGAAACGATTTCCGGACAGTTCATTAGTACTCGACACATTTGAGTAACAGAACCACAGGATGCCTGAAAAGATACCAAAAATTAATTTGAATATTTTACTTATATTATAACTTATACTACTAATAAAATTTCACGTAATATACAGGGTGATTCAAAAGTGGCGTCATTCCTTTTAAGGGGTTATAGGGGCTCAGTTGGAGAGTACGAAACAGTTGAAAATCGATTAACAGTTGAAAATCGAATTTCAATTTTGTTATTAAGTATTATTTTAAAATAGTCCCATGTTTGCTTGGTGGCCTTTGGGAATACTTAACCATACGAAAAAAATATTACGATCTTTGCTTCAAATTACGAAAAATTTAGATATTAAAAAAGACCTCTTCTACAATTTTTGATGAAAAGTGAAAGCGGCAATGATGTTTTTTGTCATTAACAGATAGTTGCAGGTAGACAGCCTTTGTCAATAATAACAAGCATTTGTCAATCTGTGACTTACTTTGAAGCTCCTTTCACAAAATGTACACCAACATGGAATTTGCGGATATGTGATTAGTTATGTGAAAATGCCACACTAACATAGCAGAAGGTGTAAGACCTTACACCAGCAAAGGGCTAGAGACACTGGGCGATTGGCTCCAGGAATTGACGCAGATTGTGGACGATCTAGAGGTGCTCGGGTTCCAGACACAGAGGCACAGGTATTGGAGATAATTGCAACAGAGCCTTCCAGGAGTGCTCGGGGCATTGCACAACCACTGACACTTTCCCAGGCACCGGATAATTGTCCCTATAACTCCCCAGAGGAAGGGCCACATTCCTACCATGTATGTAAGATACACAGGAGACAAGGACACATTAAATCTCTGATCTTCCGAACACCGGTACAAATTGAGCAGGAGTTAATTAACCGAATACGAGAAGCTGATCAAAAGGTGTCCCAGGCTGCGGCTAAGAGTGCACAATAAAGTGATTGGGGAACAAACATGTCTGGAGTTAAACGGGCAGAACTTCGTCAACCTCTTGTGATTTAACAACTTAATTGTATTTTATTTGATTAATATTAATCATTGATACATAATCTTCCACAGGAGATGTTTGTTTATATGTGAGGCGAGGTTAGGTATATCACTCATCTGCCCCAAAAAGGATGGCAGCACTGACGGCAAATTGACAGAGTTATCCTAGCCTCAAAATATTTCTATTGCTTTATCTTTCTTTGTTTTGTGTTTATCCATGGTTACTACAATTTTCAATAATTAAGAAGTAACAGGTATTTACGTAATGTTAATTAGGCAGATTACCTTGAAAAGCATCGTTGCCGTAATTCTGATCTAGTTTTTGGCAAATATCTCAGTTTTTGATAAGAATTAATTTTTTTTACTATTTTTCCTGAACTCCCAAAACACCCCCAGACAACACCCCCAGAGGAATGACGCCACTTTTGAATCACCCTGTATATTTAAAATGATTTCAAATTTCCATAGTTTGGATGTTAACTAATATATGGAGTTATTCACGCAAATGACCCAAGACAATTCGGTGATAAACTCTTTGATTAATATACGTATCAATTTATTGGTACTCTAATTGTTGCAGTTTATTAACACATTTGCAAGAAATACATATGTTAAGTACACAGCGCTAGAAAAAGATGCTTTCAAATCGCAAGTTGTGAAAAACAATAACTGGCTTAACTCAAACAAAACACCTTATTTCGTGGCATCAAGAAATGCAAAATAAACTTTTCTAAGCAATATTGTTCAGGTTTCTAAACCGAACGGTTTACGTTTTTAGAAACATTTTTCTAGGGATTCGATCATTTTGCCGATTCTGCTTTGACAATTTCCCCACATTATATAAATAATTTATTTTGTTCCTGTTTCCGTATTTCTAGATTTTGGTTTCTCAAGATTTATAAAATTAAAAATTATCATTTATTTAATGAAGGACAAATTCGTATTACTTTTTACTTTGCTATTGTCGTCGACTAGGTTTGTTTCCATTTCCCATTGACTCGCGACGATTTTTTGATAGAATAGACGTATCCTAATAAAGCAATATCTAAAGAAAGGAAGAAGTGGGTGTGTACACACTGGATAAAGTTGAGTCAAACAAGCTTTTTGTAATAAAGTGTGCATGTAATTCCAGGGCACGGATAAAGTACGTATTAATTCCGAGATTCAGATATTCTCAAAAAACTATGCACACACATACAAATTCCATTTAAATTGTCTAAAATAAATTAGTATAATTAAAAGTTCTCCGGTCCTAGCTTATTAAGATGAGCAAGTACCGTTTTATCCTGTAAGTGTTTTTCTTTTGGAAAACATTTGAAATTCCCGTATTTGATAAATTAGCTTATAAAATTGCAATATATTTTCGACTTACCGGGCATTGTCGGCCTTCTCCCATGTTGACGGCTTTTTGCAGAAGTCGACCAAAAGAATCAGGTTGCCTCAATTGCCCCACACTTATACGTAACTGATGGACGAGAGTGGATGTGGACACATACTGAACCATCTGAAAATTGAAAATCAATGCATTAGGCTGTCCGTAAATAATTTGCCAATAAACGATAAGAAAATTTTACATTTTTATGAAACATTTCGTCAATTAAGTACAGTTCGAGACTACATACAAGTAAGCATTTTTTAACACGAAGCAATTGCAGCCATTGGCTTTATTCAAGATTACAACCCGAAGATTTTACGAAAAAGTTCTACTTTCCCGCTGGCTGATTAAAAAGTGATTAGCAATTTTCGGTAAAAACTTATCTAAATAGATAAGCGGTATTCTCAGCTCCGTACGGTAGTGCTCCAAGTAATTAAAATTCCAACGTTTTCAGCTTAAATTTTGTGAAAATGTTTGGATGGGAGTTTGATGACTTCTTAAATGCTTTTTCATCGTAACTCTAACAAAAAAAAAATTAACTAATAAAAGATAAAAGACAAGTTTAATATATATTTGAAATATCATTAAAAATTCGCTTCAGTTAAACATTATTGATTTAAATTCAGCTTATTGCGTTTGTAATACTTTTGTGCTACGTTGCGTAAGTAGTACTATTTTGATTAATAGTTTAGCATCGTTCGAAAACCGTATTCTCAACCCACGTTCATATGATTAAATACAACGAAACACTGAATATATCGAACAGTTTCTGAATTGTAAACTAGCAATTATGGTTTAGTTAATATTAACAACAGCCAGTAACAACCATTATGCTTGAGTAATTATAATTAGCTTCTTGCCGATATTACCATATGCGTACATTCTTTTGCAAATTCCTTTGGATTTTATAACATCCTTGATCATATAATAACTTATGAATGCTAGTTTGCCAAGGTAAACTGTGGTATTAATATAGGGATTTATTACAAATATTATTTCTGAAGAATAACATTTAATTAATTGGAATTTTTCTAAGATTCGAAAATTCCTTTAATGCAGATTTTTTATTGGCTTGAGCTAGATACTAAATTGATTTGAAATGAGAAATTTATTTTTTTAAATAATGGTTTTGCAAAGGTTTTCAAAGACCTAATTCTTAAAAATACATTTTTCAAATAGTAACGTCTGTATATAATTGTCATTTCTGCAGAAAAAGATTTGATGTAATAGTGTTTCATACTAGCTGTTAATACCAAAGTAACAAAATTGTAATTAAAAATGACAACTAAAATTACCATAGTATCATATTGCAGATTAAATTTTATATAGGAAAAATGTTGCGACTGTATAACTTTCAGAAAAAGACTCCCAGAATTCTAAGATGCGATATTTTGTGGGAGAAAAATTATCAAAAAATTGAGTTGAGAGATTTTCGAATCCGCAACTGCATTTTTATGTTATTACTAAGACAAACGTGACTGACTGCAGCTCTTCAAAGTTACTTTTGCTTTATTACGGTTCTAGCTTGTTTTCCCGTCACACGTATTTCAATAGATCAATTAGTTGGTGTTGCCACCTAATAAGTCCATATCAGACATCTTTTACCAATTAGAAATAATGTACAATATTTGCGTTGAAATACAAATTGTTCTGTAATACTTTATGGATAAACATGGACCAAAAGAATGTATGTAATGACTGCGAGCATTGTAAGGGAGGTTTTTTATGTTATTGTCTTGGGAAAACAAGGCAATAGCTTCCAAACTGAAAGATTGACGAGTTGGCTAATCCGTCAGAAGAATATGCACAATTTTCTTTTAAATGTGTCATTTAATTTTGATTATTCTTTTGCCAATTCACTCCTTTGCAGGACTACTTTCGGCGAGTTTGAGATTTAGTTTTTGCTATTATCTTGCTTTCACAATAGAACCTTTGGAGAAACTAAGACAATTTTAATATATGAGACAGAAATGTTATCTACAGAGATAACTCTCTAAAGAGTTTTTTGTTGGGTACATGTTTTTTTGTTTGGCTGTTGGATGCCTGATTGACATAACAAATAACTTACTTTTCTAAAGTAACTTTGGATCTCATATACGTTTAATGTGTAAAAGTTCTAATATTTACTTACTACCTCTTAAGCATGTACGTTATATAACAGTAGACAAATAAAAATAAAGTTATTAAACCTTACACAACTGAATAAGTTTTTAAAAATGAAGAAGGAGAAAAATTGTCACTTTGTTTTCAGTAAAATAAACATGAAAAGTAGAGTTAAAAATGCAAAATAATAATATAAATTAAAAAAGTGCAAAAGTTCTATACTGTTTGAATTGAGTACCTAGAAGTCAATTTCTGCGGATGATGTTTTAAGCAATTGCCAATAACAAAACATAGTTTATTTTTAGCAAAGTATTCGCATTTTGACAAAAGTAAAATAAATCTTATAATCTATATTCCAAACTCTTCAAAAAACCAACTTCTGCTCACAAGCCACAGACTCAACGCTGACTCCCATACAATAACTGCAGACGGCCAAACGACACAACCAAAAAACGACGTAAAATACCTTGGAATCACAATTGACTACAAACTTAAATTCACTAAACACATACGAAATATCAGGGCAGAAACAATAAAGAGAACAAAACACTTCCGATCACTAACCTACAAAGACAGAGGAATTAGCACAAACACCGCCACCAAAATATATAAAGCTATTTGTAGACCCTTGCTAGACTATGGACATATACTCATGACCAACGGAACAGAAAGGACAAAACGTTATATACAAACAACAGAACAAATTGCACTAAGACTAATAACACGAATAAGACACCCCCAAAACCCACTACACAACCCTCCCACCCAACTACTATACGAACGCACAAACATGACAAATATTTCGGAAAGACCCATACATCTACAGACAAAATGGACAAACAACCCCTACAACTGGACCATACTGAATCCCCTTTGTCTCACAAGACCAACCAGACAATCCCGCTTCCGTTTCCCTACATCAACGCTACTCGAACACTTACAAACGCAACTGACTACTGGACAATAAAATAATTTTTTCTTGTCATAAGAATTGGAAAGTTTATTTAATAAGATTATTAACCTAGAATAAGAGAATTTTCATCTTGGTTTTTTATTTAGACTAAGACTACATGTATTAAACAAGGGCAGAAAGACCGATAGGACGATAGCCCTTTTTTAGAAATAAAGATGTTTACTACTACTACTCTTATAATCTTAAAAAAATAATATTTTAAAATAAAAAAGTTTGAAATTAAATGATGATGCACTAGTAGCTAGTCTGTGTCAATTGCCGTTGATTAGCACAGCCAGATTGAAGTTGAATTTAATTGTTCACACTTAATATCGAGAATGTGTTGTAAAACAGAACGAGCAGTCATGATGTTCTCACATCTCACCAATGAAATTCAATATCAACATTTTTTGCTGCTTGATTTAACGCGGCACATTTTTCGTTTCTAAATTGTAAATGGGTACTTACCTGTGTAAAGCTCATAGGTTCAGTTGTGGCTCCACAATTGTCGCAAACTGATTGCTCGACTAAGGTCATGGCAAATTTTTGATGCGAAATACAATGCGGGGCGGAACAAGCATCTTCCGGTTCCTTATGTGCAATATGGTCGTGAATTCTTAGCAACATATTCTCGAAACATTCGGCTGAAACAGAGTGTTAGGTCATGAGTCAATTGCCTGCAGCTCGTTCTTTTAGTTTCACACTATGCATGATACGATAGTAACATGATTTATAGATTTATATAAGAGCGCTATTTCGCCATGCCAACACCACATATACACTTGCGTGACACAAATTTTCTTTGTTCCTTCACGAAACTAAGTTAAGAAAACATTGGCCAAGCAATTGCCCAATTGATCTTTTCCTTGATGGAAATGAATCACATTTTGCATATGTATATCTTGTTACCTGCGTCATCCATAAATCCGATCTGAAACCTTTGCTGATCTAGGAACGAATCAGCAAGGGCTTTACGTAGGGAGTCAGGAGGCAAAGCTTTCGCTTGGCTATGTTGAAGCTCGGAGAATAATTCCTGAAAGAAAATGTACCTTTAGTTGTCGTTTTATTGCGGTATCAACTTAACAGATGTCCCAACTTTATTGTTAAGATATCTCAACTTTAATATTATTATAATACTGGCTTTTTATCGAATAATAGCACAATGTAAATGGGAACCACAAATTATAGGTAAGCGAAAGTTTATATTAATATATATATAATAGCCGAAATTTATTGTATTGAGTTCAATCAAATGCAACTTTGTTGAACATTTTCGAACATCTAGAATCGAGTCATTAGTTCAGCCAAATATTCTCCAATTCGACTTTCTCCTTTTAAGTAATGGCTTACTTTAGTTTATTAGCCTAAGTAGCGGCAAGTCTAGGAAGCAAATCATATAACTATAAGAAATAATCCATCTGCAGCTTCCTTAAAAGGAAATGATGTAGAAGAAGCGCTTGTGGTTTTATATTATACATAACGGTATAAATAAATTGTTCGCCTGTCCTTAAACATTTTCAACGTATTAAATTGGTTACAATTTTGTTATTGCCAAGAGCAAATCTGGCATTTTTATTAAATTCCATTTCATCTAATAATTTTTTAAAACTCCTGGTACTACTTGGAGGGTTTCCTATACATCGTGTACAATAACTAATCACGTTTTATGAAAGTAATACTCAGTTATATCCAATATTGCTTCCCTCATCTAATAGAGGCCGTTAATAAGATTGCAACATAATGATCTCTTCTAATTTTTTAAAAACCTTTTAGCGGATATTGTGGAATAATATGATGTTATGTAACATGTACTCGATCGTCCCCTATCGAGCCCTTTGTTCGAAGAAAACTACAGGTTTTAGATTAATTTTATTATTAGTCAATAACAATTTTTTTATTAGTTAATAACAATTTTATTATTAGTCAATAACAAAATTAAAAACATGGGTACATTTATTATCAAGTCGAAATTAAGATTCTTTCAGTTTTTCTTTGTTGTATATATAGCAAGTAGCACTACCTTTTCTTACATATTCATTTCATTTCATATGTGCCAAGCATTTTTTCTTCTGAAAGTCCTGTCTGATAAATTTTCTCTCTGAGACAAGAAATCTACCAAATTATGGCAGCGCAGTGAAAAGAGCAAAAATATTTTTAAATCCTTACGTTCACTTGACTGAACATTTCAAAGAATACGTATATAATATGAGTGGATCTACAATATTTTCGAAGAAATGCGGTTTATCACTTTCCGACAGCAATGGTATTCCTTACGTCCCAAATTACACGAAAATCCGTTGGCAAGATCTGAAGAAATTACTAAGAAAGGATGATTAAGCATATATTTTTTCTTTTTTTGGCCTTCATCGGCCAAAGGAAGCAAGCTTAGATATGAATCAGTTCAGTTAGAGCAATATATTTCAATCTCCTGAATATCTATGTGGTGAAGCATTGTACTCATTTCCAAACATCTTACATAATTAAAACATATTTTTTTAAAAGCAGCAAAATGAAAATTTACCATTCTCAGTATTTCAATTAAGAAACGTTGTGCTCCAGTCAAAACTAAAGACTACGATCTGATGCGCAGACTAATTCATTTGACTAAAGGAAAATGGTGTGGTTTGATCTGCTGTTTTTTCAGACAAAATTTGATTATGACTATCTGAACTTACATTTTCTTTCCTTACATCGTTACACCTTGCACTAACATCAGGCTATTGACATATTAATTCCTTAGCTTGCACGTTCGATGGATCTTTTATTTTTCTTCGTTCGTCTTTTACCGATTTAAGCTTTTGACACGATAAAACAAAATCAAGGCAGCGTTCTACATATTATGCATATGAAAATAAAGTTGACAAAATTCTAATGAATTCTTAAAATTAACGCCGCCCATGCTCGGGCTTCATTCACAAAGGAAATGCCTCCTTACTGTTTTTTCTGCTGTTCCGAAGCAGATCGAAGGAACCATATATGAATTCATGGTCGTAAAAGGCGTTATACGGAGGTATACACTAAATGGTCCGTAGGAATGATATAATTTGTAAATTATATATAGTGTAATTATTATATGCGACACTTAAAGTGTTTAGTTTCCACATGAAAATATTAGTACTCTTCCTACGTTAAAAATTATATTGCATGGTGAGAAAAATGACGCAATCAAAGAAGTAATCCTTGAGAAAGCCAATCCTTTTTTCTCAAAAAAGTGTAGCAAATTATGATTTTAACCTTTATTTTAATTTAAAAATTAATTGTTTAATTTTTAATTTATCGACTGATATAGAATCAGTTCAGTTTAAGCTAAATTATTTTTCACAACGGTCTTAAAAATCTTGCGAGAAACTGAGAAACTCACCAGTTCAACATCGACACTAGTAAACAAGAGCACACATAAAGTTTTTAATAGGAGATAGAACTCGTGGAAACAATGATAAAAATCCTGATAAATATCAGGTCGTAAATGCTGCGTTTCCAAAGCACGTCCTAATTTATTTTTACAGGGTGACCGGTGGGTTGGATATATGCCCTTATTTTTATAGTGAATAAGCTATAATTATCAAAATAGGAGGTTTCCTTTTGAAAAATTTGATTTTGGGCAGTTTTATCAACTTCATTTTTAAACTTATTTTTTTAACACTTTGGATTAATAGTTATCAAAATGGTGTTGCAATTCCATTGAAGTAAGTACTTTTCAATAAGGAATGCGACTCAAATTAAGTAACACATATTAAAGTATAAATTAAGTACAAAATTAAAAATTATTCAAGTTTTGCAGGTGCAACTGTCATTTTTTACATAAAATTTGAAATAAATCATAAACGGTTAGACCTAGGTATAAGACATTGTACATAAAATATATTTAGAATTTAGAATAGAATTAAAAAATGTAATTATATATAAGGGTTCCATTTAAAATAAGCAAGTTGATACCTATTCAAACTAGTGTGACTCATTTTTTCACATAATTGCACTTTTGATACATTGTTAAATAACACATATTTATACTTAAATATAACACGGTTTAATTTCTTTGAATTCAATACTGTACCATTTTCGAAGAAAATAAAACCTTTGTTTTTTTATCAGTGTTAATGAAATATTTCAAAAGTTTTCAAATAGGTATCATTAAGATAACAAGACTTCATTTTAATAAGGAAATATTAAAATTGCAAAACATCCACCACAACATTCTAACCAACTTATTTCAAAAAATTCCTGGGTTTCAGTCAATTTTATTGTTTATTATTTAAAATGTTACAAATACGTTTCGGTGTCTTTCTCCACCATCATCAGTTTGTGTGTATAGTTGTTTCTACCTTCACATTTGACTGGTTATTGAATAATCATTCATTATGAATAACCATTATGACCATTAACAATAATCATTATGAATAACCAGTCAAATGTGAAGGTAGAAACAACTATACACACAAACTGATCATGGTGGAGAAAGACACCGAAACGTATTTGTAACATTTTAAATAATAAACAATAAAATTGATTGAAACCCAGGAAATTTTTGAAATAAATTGAAGTACAGTCAGGAAAATATACACAACAATGATTCTAACCAACATTTGTGAGCTATATAATCGGAGCAAAAATGCAAATATATAAAAAAAAATTATTTATGTATATATTTATTTTTATTATTATTTAATTATTTTTATTCCGGAAGTTATTTCGGAAATTAAACAATAAAGAATACATCTCAGTTTTCAACTATGTTCATGCCTTCGATGTGCTTCTCATGTATTCACATTGAACTGTATCTGTCGTTTTGGACATTGAAAAAATATTCCTATAGTATTAAAATGATTAATAATTGAAAATCAGATGTCTGTTGCAAATTAAAGAACGATTGATTTGCCAAGTAACGGGTTCCAATTTAATATCAATGAAACCGGTTGTAAGCGAATTTCGGAACTCGAATCAACAGAACCATAAGAAGTTATTATCCAGCGACCTACATAGACGGATATATATCGCAAGACGAACGAAGTTAATTTAATGTGTTTTCCTCAATTTCATAATTTCATTTTAAGATTGATATTATTTCACTAGATCTTTTGCATTTTGAATTGTGAATTATGAAACAAATCTATTCATAATTGACAATAGAGATCAATTTCCGCATCTTAATTGTTTTAAGTGGAAACATTCACTCGATTATTGAAATTACAAACACAAGATTCGGTTCAACCACATGAGAAAAACTTCTTAAGACCTTTCTTGCCAACAGACTACAAGTGACTATTTACAAGTGTTTGACATCGATGATTCTAAATGTTTTAGATAAGCGCTTTTCAAATCCTATTAATCTAGTTTATTAGTAATTTGATTTAACTCAATGCAAAAAATTGTAAATATAAGCATAGATACTGCAAAGCTGCACTTTTACTGCAAAGTTGAACATTTTAACAGTTCGTCTGATGCATTTAAAAAACATCAAATAACAGGAACTAAAAAGTATATTACGCTACAAGAGACTCGGCATGGCCTCGGGCGTCAACTTTTAGCAGTGGCGGAACTTCGACTTCCGTCTCGCGTACCGCATACTATTTTTCTTGATCCCCGGTGGAAACTAGCCGGGAAAAGTATAAGGTTTTGAAATAACGGCTTTGAAAATGTTGTCAAAACAGTCAGCTGACAGACAGTGACAAACAGTCCAGCTGTCAGCGTGCCTGGCGAAAGTTATTACTTTCCACACGGGCTGAAGAAAATTATGTTCGGCGCGTTGATTTCGATGCTCGTACGGCTTTGAAAATGTTGACAAAACGTCCGAAACGATTTATCAACGAAATTCGCCGTTGCTAGCTACCGAGTCAGAAAGGTGCGTGGCGAAAGCTATTGTAATACCCATTACAAGTAAGTAATTGTAGAGTAATTGTAAAGTAAGCTATTGTAATACTCAATTGTAATAAAAGTGATGCTTTTGCCATCTAAAATAGTGGCGAAAGTACTCCCCACCAGGGTATCAAGAAAAAGTACATTTAAGAGCTAGTAGGAGCATATTTTACTAAACTTCTGTTAATTTATGTATTTTACTAAAATAATTTAATAATTTTGTTGCGGTTAAGTACAACCGATAAAAATGAATTCAGCACATCCTTATTAATGCATAATCATAACAAAAATCATATGATACAAACTAATATAGTTTTTTAAACCTCATTTTTATTGATATTTTTTAAATAATTCTTGCAAACGAACAATATTTTTATATTGGTCGTTCATTATTCCTACGTTGTGAAACCTTATATAAGGCTTGAAAGTAAACTATGAATATATAAACTAGCACTATACGCAGACACTAGCCCCATTAAATTTGATATTGGTCATTAAATAAGATACTTTGCGTATCTTCATGATTTAAGACAAAGAATTTTTACACGAAGACAATAAGACAATAAATATAATAAGACAATAAATTATGGTATCTTTTACTTGTTGATATTGCTGAAAAATGGATAATATTTAGTTTAACTATTGTTCGCGCCTCCCAACATTGCCACATTGGGGCGCTTGGCTGACATTAGACGAAATTGGACATGAAGGAACTTGGAGGAATCACATACATATACATAGAGATGTAATGGCACATGTTAGAACAAACAATCAATTCATTGTAATATAAATTTTGTAAAACTAACTTAAATAAAAAAGGCAAATCAAAAAACCTCAGGGTTGTTATAACCCACAATACAACTATAAAGTATTTAATGGAATCGTAGTATGATTACTGGTAGAGCACAAGATAACACAGAAAATTCAATCTGATGGAAAAAATACAATTACAAAACTACTGTTGGAATTTCAGTGTATTAACTTTTGGAGATTCTATGAAAAGGATCAGATTTGTCGCTTTGCTGGGGCTGCTAAGTAATAAACCGATTAAATCCGTACCTCTCGAACGTCAATTGCAAGGTGGGAAAGAGAAAGTAGACGCTTCTTTAGAAGGACATTTTCTACTCTGGTGCTGACCAGTTCAGTAAGATAAAAATGATTCATCAAAAGTTCGAAATCCCTCAGAAAATTTCTTCTATTCTATTCTTTAAGACCAACTCGAACTACATTGAACTTATTTTTGTGTTACAATTCCAGAGTTTTGTCAGGAGTATTCCCCAAACTAAAGTTACATAGTTTGCATTTAAATATCAAATTGCAAATCTTTACCAAAAGTTTTTATTCATTTTAACGGATTAGGGTAAGCTCCATAATTAAAAGTATAATAAAACTTATTTATAACTGCAGCCAACTGTACTCCAAGCACTACAAACAATTTAAAAAGTTCAACGAAACTGTGAACAAATATTGGCTTTTTCATTTTAACATAAGATAATGTGATACTTTCAGGTAAACAAATCTGAGACGTAATTTTGTTTAATCACCGATTACCTGCTAATGAAAAAACGCAAATATAAAAATAAGGTGGCCATCGTCATAAGTCAGCGATTTATACATTAAAAGTAAAAACAATAGTAAATACAAATAGAAATAATTAATAACTTTGTTAGAATAAGCAGAATGACTGTGTAAAGAAGTTTAAAAATTTTAAGTTTAATTTAAATAACATTTTAATTTAGCAATTTAATTTTAATAAACATTTGGAATAATAAGCTCTTTAATATAATAAATGCTTCATTTATAAAAATATTACAATCGGCCAATTTAACGGAAACACGAATGAGATGACGTTATTAAATCAGTTAAAACATTTTTTTTTCATTTTACATTGTGTATGAAATGCATAACTTAAAAACGGGGTCTTTATCACATTATTCATCTATTTACTCCTCATATATTCATAATAAGTCGTTGTGTGATTTTTGCAAAATACAAGTTTAAATCCTCTTATTAGGGTGCTGTCTTGCATAAGGCGAAATATGTTTTGAAAATTAGAAAAATTTAATTTCCAAAATTAACTTGAGTATTGAATCACATCTATGGAACTTTATCAATTAGACAGAGATAAATTGCAGACAAACGCATCAAACATAACAAGCCAGCTTCGATATAATAATAGCATCATTGACTTCCTCCGACCGTGGAAATCTAGGCACAATCTAAAAGTTAAGGTCTCCAGTTACATCACAACAATAGAAACAGGGAACAAAACGCCATGAAAAAAGAAAAATAAGTGTTGCAGATGGAAATCGACAACGAGTCAATCTAAGCCAAATCCTGTTTAACTTAGTTATGGAAGAAATGTCTCTGTCAAAAGCAAGGAATTCTGCATAAATTCGAAAGAACAGCTAAATTCTTTAATATGACACATCAGACCCGAAGACGGAATATTTCACAACATCGAAATAATCAGGACGCTGTTAGTTATCTATCTACAATAAGACTGTTGTCATGACACAGGTCATGACTTTGAAGTGTCACGGCGCCAACATTACCAGCACCAGAAGCCCGACGAAAGAAGTAAAAAGCCGGTTGACTGATCCGCTGAAGAACCATGCGTCAGTTAACCGGAAAATAAGAATGTATGGAAATGTGTGTAAGACCTGTCATGATTTATGCAGGGTAAATTGGAGCCGGAACAGCAGCTATAAAGCGCTTCCTCGGAACAGCCGAACTGAGAAAACTGCGAGCAATAATAGGCTATATTTTACGCGGCCACAACAAAAATTAATATATTAGGCATCAGGGGAAAGTGGAAGATGTGGTACAATGAGTCAAAGCTTGAAGACAATAGTGGAGAGACCATGTAGCTAGGATTGCTGACGACCGGATAGCCAAAGTCATCGAACATTATGGGTCAAACAAAGAACGACCACCAGGTAGACCACCGAAGAGATCGTGAAAACTGAAATGCATCATCCGAGAAGTAAGACGTATTTTGAGCAGCAAAAACATGATTATATCCTAGAAAATAGGAATAGAGAAAAGCTTTGAAAGTAATACTGTTGACTTAGTTGATGCTACTTAAGCTGGTGACTAACACAACCAATGTAGCAACTATCGGACCCTCTGAAGTATGCGTTATAAACTTAATGACCCGAATTCCAACGATGACTAAATATTTTACCATAAAATTCGGAGAAGCGAGCAGTATTCCCGCCAATGCGTCCGCCTTCAGCAGTGACCATTCGCCTGTTGCCACCCTTTCTTATACATGCCATTTATAGGTAATTTGAGTTCTACCTACCTATATATTCATAAACCACAGAAATTCGTATTCTGCACCTGTATATTTGGTCAACGGATAATCACCCCACATGGATAAAAATGTAACGTTTAACTTATATTTCAATAATAATAAACAATGAAAGTGTAATGTACTTATGAACGCAATGCAATTTGTCGTACTATGAGGGGCCTGATAAAAAAAGTGTGAGGATCACATAACATATTTTAGAAATGAGGACGTTGTAGTATTGTAGTAGCTGAGTATAGAAATATTCTAATTCATACCGTATTACATAAAATGATCTACTAGGTTCCGCAGCTTTCTGAAATTTTAAGTTTATACCAAAAGCAACATTAAACTTAAACGCAAAGTTTAAAAAAAAGTTTTAAAAAAGTGGAAAGTAACTATGGGTTCCACAAAGTTCACTATTTAATACAAAATCTCAAAAAAAAACACGATCCGATTTTGGGGTATGAATGAGTTATAACCCTCATAGAATTACGTGACTATCAGTATTAATTACAGGTGCTTCACATACATTATCTGACTTTTTGAGTGTTGAATAAATAGTTTTGACGCGTGAAATACACCACTTACAATATTTCACTCATGTTACTGTCGTCTTATTTTATTTATATCTACAAAAACACGGGCAGTAATTTCCGAGATTCACTAACTTTATTCAATGACAACAACAAGGAACATTCATAAGCGGTACATGACTTAATTACAATTTAATTTCTAGGTCCCGTGGCAAAACTTCTCAGAAGCAACTTTCTATCATCACTTTTGTGATTATTTTGTTTCCTACTTCTCGAAGTTTAATGTTTCTCTTGTACTCATGTTTTAAAATAATTTGTAGTCTAAATTGCAAGAGCTATTCTTTATATTTAAAGTTAAAAATTGGCTGACTGAAAATAATAAATACTTGTACGTAGAGCTTTTTGCAGCTGCAGTTTAAGTAGAGAAACAAATTTTGATGCAGGTAAAAAAACACATGCTTGCAAACAAAAAATATCACTGGAATTAGAGAGGAGTACTTGTTTTCTGTTATAAACATTTTTAAGTGAAACTATGTGATGTGTATGTTGAACGTATATGCCATCAGGATAATAATGTCAAAGAAATTACGATTTTGTGCTGTTTTAATAGAAAACGATTTTCAAACTTTTCAAAATCTTCAACTAAAATGTTTATTTTCATGTATTCAATATACATATTTGTTTACTTATTTGATTAAGTAATTTCAAATCAATCTAATATTGTTCTTATCCTTTGGACAATTTGAGCAAAACTATTTTTAATATCAATTTTTGAAAAGTTGCAATTTTGTAAATAAAAAAAAATTCTAAATAATTATTTATATTATGTTTATTGGTTCTTATAGACAGACAAAAATCTCATTGACCATATACACTAATGCACTCAAATGGCTTGGATCTTATATATTAATGCAGCACTTATTGGACAATATATTATTATTTAAAAATTGAGCTTTAATAAATCGGAATTGCTTCATGCAACTCACACAAAGGAAAGTTGATACCGCTGCTTGACATAAGCCAAGTAAAAAGTTGATTTTAAGACAAAGGACCTATAATTAAAAAAGTCCCATACAGATACCTACAACAATTAAGCGTGAAGAAGAAGCAGTTCTTTAATAAGTGGAACGTTTGTCGCAAATTTAAAACTTTACCAGGTGTTTTTCCAATCTATATACTGAAGACTTGCACTTATAGGAGACCAAACCGAGTAAAAGGAGTGAAACAAAGAAGTTACAACAAAGTGAATTTGACTTCAAAATATTAAAAGTAAAATTATGGGGCCTATAATACAGTTTGCTTTGCTTTCATATTAAGTGAACTTCACTGCATAACCAATATGCAGTTATAATAAACATATCAAGAAGTAATTAATACATTTCCAAATTAAACTGGTATTACTGGCGTTCCCACTATAACGTGATTAAATCATGAGAAAAAGTAATAGTTGTTTATAACGGTATTCTCGCACAAAGACCTATCATGGCTATTGTTTTTCTCAGAAACATAAGATATGAACGTTTACTTTTTTATTGCTTCAGAAAATCCAAGTCTGCATAGTAGTACGGAAAAACCTTTGACATTGAAAGGGGTTAATAAAATATATAAAATATAGAAATTGTACAACAAATAAAGAAATATTCATTAAAAGCATTCAACAATATATCTGAAATTTAACCTCATCATCATATATATTTAGATTGGTTTATGTTCATGTTTATATTGGTCGGTTTAAACTCAAAGAAGCCAAATGCAATTTTTGTCCTTTTTGAAAAAGGTTCAGATCAATTAATTAAAAAAACAAATAAGAAACATATAGAATAATAAATCTATAACTATTATTTACTTTATTCGTTATTGTTAACACTTCATAATATTTGTAAATAAATAATTCGCTACAAATTGGTTGCAATTTTCAAAATGTTTGTCTTTCCAATATTTCGTTTGACAACTTAACGAGTATCAGTTCGCATTAAACCAACTGTGTTTTTCTGACAACTACTGAACTCCTGTAAACAATTAATACCAATTAACATTTTACATCACTAAATCATTCATACTTTTAGTTACAATAGCGTCCGGGTTCCAGGAACATGTAAATTATTATTGCCAATGGGTTGCTAATTATAATTGCTTAATAAATGAGTTTGCCATAATTGATATTTAAAGTAATATTAAAACAATTATGATGTAGGTAATTCTTAAAGCGGATATTATATCTATGGGATATTGTCAATGATTAACTTTGCCAGGAAGCCCATTATGTAAACTTCAAATGTAACGATTTGCCTATGCTTTGCTTAAGAATCTGCGCTGAAAATACACTATTGATTTGCTGAATGAATGAATCCACTACACTATGCGACAGTAAAATAAACCACAGCGACAATGTTCAACAAGTACCTACACATTACTTAATATTTTTAAGCGTTTGGAATAATATACATTTAAGTATTTATCCAGTGTGTTATATGCAGGTTTTAACAATAGTGAAATTAGCAATGTAAATATGAAACAGAATGTGAAGGTTGCAACGCTCCCGATAGCCAATACTTTGCCTAAGAACAAACCTATTGTACGTCACACCTTATATTTCACAAAGAACAATTGGCATATTCGTATCTGTTTTTCCCGAAAACAATCTTATGGTAATACATTTTAAATAGAAGTAATGTGCTTTTGTGACTTTTGCTTCAAAATCACAAGCCTGTTGTAAATTAGTTAAAATATATAATATAAAAGGCAGTTTTTGAATCAACAGAACAAAATCAGTACATAATTATTTGCATCTAAAATTTGAAACGCGCTTTACATATGTTTCAATATTAACTGAAATGTATTGCGGGTAATTTTTATTTATCAATTAAAATTATTAATTTTAAAATTAATTTTCATTTTTTCAAATTTTGTGTTTGTTTTAGATGATCTCGTTTTTTACAAATTATCCGAAATAGAAACATATAAGTAGTATTGCAGTTGCAAATTGCGCTTCACCATCTGTAAAAATCAAAGATTTATCAACAAATCCACTCCTGCGCAACCACTGAAATGTATCTCCACATAATTCAATCAGTTTGAAAAAATAGACTTACTTTCAATTTCCATTTTGCGTCAGCATCCAACGTTTTGGAGAAAACTGTATCCTTTTTAGTTGCATATTCACTCACTTTACTCTTAGTACGTGGTAGCGTATTGAACTCCTTCACTTCACCACCGACTCCAGATTGCGCCTGAAGTGGCTTCTTGTATCGAAACTTATTAATCATAATTTCAAATTTCGATTAGATAATAACATTAATTTAGCGGGAAATGAAAAAACAAGCAATTTCATAACAGGCGGCAAGTTAATGCACTCCATACGTTACACTGAAATCGTGAAGACTGAAGCTGTCCCGAAGAAAATGGAATGAAGAAACGGAGAAAGACAAACAGATTGGGTGAACAACGGACGGAATTGCGATAGCAAAATATTGTAGGTGAACCCGGTCGAACTAAGCATCAAGTTAGAACGGTGGTATTGGCATCAAGGTGTACAGGTAGATAGAGAGTTTAAATAGTGTGCTATTTGGGACTTACACTGTTGCCATCAACCAGTGAGTGAGTCTATTGTTCTGGCTCTAAGAACCGAAAGACTTCTTTCATCTATACAGCCTATGAAGAATTCGTGTGGTCTCAGGAATCGCGACTGCCTCATTGGAAAGTTCGTTTCATTCTTTTCACGAATATGTGAATTCATGCTAATCAATGATTTGTAGAACATCCCTTTTCAACAGGTTCTTGGAAAGTGAGCGTTTACGCTGTAGTATGCTACAGCGAATTCTACTTTTCTCTCTCTAGGAATCAAGCATGTAATAATGGCTATAAAAATTGATAAAATATATATAGGATATGTATATACATGGTGGTATTTTAAAAACGAACAATGGGCTATATATCCTGTGGTAAAAAAGTTATGAAAAATAATGTTTTAACAACATCAAGGGAGAACCAGAATGATACAATTTTTTTTAGCGGTACTCTGGCTCCAGGGCGAAATGTTAAATAAGGGATGGGGTTGAGTGATATCTCATTTGAGAGATGTTTATATGGTGTTCCCAGGTTTGAAGTCGATGTAATCCTTACAAATACAAATAACAACTTGTTAAAATACAAAATAAATAATGTTCCTATTTTCTATACACTTTGGTACACGGCTAAGATAATGGGATGGAGCTCCGTGTTGTTGAAAATGCAGAAAATTTTCATTTAAAGCTAGACTGCGTTTCTCTGACTTTCAACCTAACGAATTATAAGTGGTTATTGGGCCATTTGTAGCATCTTTGCATAGATTTGGGCAGCTAAGGTTCCATTCTTAAAAAGAGGTCCAAATGATTTTATGATGTGGCATGCCAGGCCACACATTCATTTTTCCTGTGTAGTCTGTATAATATACACGAACTAACTTGGACCAGCATAAAAACTAAATCTGGGAAAACAGTCGGCGTATTCTTTGTGGAACATGGGAGTGCATAACAAATTAAAAAACGTGTTTTAACTAGTAAATTATTTTAATTTATTTAACTGATCTGAAAATATTTAGGTCATTGTTTATATCTTTATTATTTTAATTTTTTTAATTATGGATGCCCAAGGTAAGTATGGTGACAAAAAATTTTCGAAATTGAAAATTTACGCATACCTGTTCATGACTATCAGACTATTCAGAACTTGATACGTCATTAACATTAATGGCCAAAATGCTATCTTTATTGTCTACTAATAATAATAATAAAATACAACTAAAAAATACTGCAAAGACACTCACTATACATGTTCGCCATGCAACGAAAATGTCTAATAAAAATAAGGTTGTTTCTTCAAATGGAAAAAGACATAAATAAGGGACCGAACAATATGACCTATTAAATTCTGCTAGGAAGTACCGCTACCAATTAAATTTTAATGCGGCAACATCAAATCCACGTTGACCTGATGAGGCGTCAATCAAAATATTCCAGACTACTGACCAGGCGTGGGAGTGACCAGACGGGGAGCAGTCACATACAAATTGCTTGGATTTTAGGAACACTTTATGCAGTAAATTGATCATACCCCAATCGTTTGACCAAGTAACTTCGTAAAGACTATACGACCCTCCGTAAGTTCATAGAGATTTACGTCGTTCCAAGAGCGACAATTCAATTCCATTTGAATAAAAGGGGGATTCGTCACTAAATCAGATATTTTCGCTAAAAAGTGGATGCCCCTGGGGCTTAGAGAGCTGAGTAGCGCTATAAAAATTGTGTCATTTAGTTCGCCTTTGATGTTGTCACAGCACTCTTAAACGTTTTTAATGTATTTTTTGCATCAGGACTTAACTGAAAACTGGTCTTTGTTCGTTTTTTAGATGCCACCCTGTTTATCGATATTAGTTTGAACGCTCTGATATCAAACAATCAATATCAATTTAATTCTCGAAAAATGGTCCAGAAGTAGTTTTGATTTTAACAACTACACCTTGAAATCACACTAATAGTAAATAAATCAAATCCACTGCAATCGAATGTTATTTACTAATCAACAAACTAAAAGTAGTATTTGAAAGCTTGGATGCCAATAACAAAAAAAAACTGCTCGTCTATGTACTATATTGGGGACATATTCTACACATCAAAATAAAAGTATCTTCTCATATGAACCAGAATATGTAAGTGCTTCGTCGTCGACACAAACCTTATGTTTCAAATATCATAATTTTCGTTTATATATTTGGGCTATATTTCCTTCTATCATAAAGTAACAACTGATCATTATTATTAGAAAGTTGACCAGATGTATATATATCTTGTTCACAATTAAAAGGAAAACAAATAAATTATTCGACACGTGAATAATCGGTGGTAAAAGCAATTACATATTTAAACTATACTCTCTCGAAAACCTGAGTGCTCTTGCTTAAAAAGTCAATGTTAATTAAAGTCATCAAATCTCCCTTAAGTCATCAAATCCCCCATAATGTTTGTGCAATTGATCAGCTTAAACTATAGCAAAATGCTTTTACATGTATGTTTTATATATAATTTTTTAACTTACTTTGTTTACTTATGTAAACTCTTTGCTACGGAGCTACAACGTGTTGAGGTTTGAAGTGTTTGTTTTCTTCTGCTAATAGCAGATTGGCCCTTACTGAACGTGTCTATAAAACCAATTAAATGCTGTGAGAAAATAGAAGTCAGTTAGATGTTTTTAATAAAAGAAAAACCAAACTAGTACTACAATAAAATACTGACTTGAAAACAAACAAAAAAGATAACTGTAGAAGAAACAAGGTTCAAGCTCTTTCGAACTTTTTACTCTGGCGTACGTTTGTTGAAGCATCCTGTATTGACGCCGTGTGGTCGTTTCTTGGGTGACAACTGCAATATGGAGCAACCGTTTTGAGAACAATACATTTAAGGATTTTTGGATGCATTATTATCTATTTTGGTTTTCTTATTATTTAAAAGACTTGGTACCAATAAGGCATTAACAAGAAGATTTCTGAAAAGTACTAATAATGCTTGGACCCGGATCTTCAAATGTTTATGTGTTTAAAAAATAAACGTACTTATCATTGCATACTTATCTCGTACCGCGCAACTACTCCTTAGAATGACCGACATGAATTTTGTATAACTCTGAATACTTTAAAATATACCAAAAATATACCAAAAACCTGCTGCATAACGGCTAGTTAAGGGATGAAATGCGCATTTAAGCTACCTGCGTTTCTCAGATTTTCACATGTTGACCTTGACCATTCGCTTCATGTCAGTTCACTGACACAAACAGATTTAAACTTTGCGTACTTCATTTGTTAATTATTATGATGATTTAGTAACATCTCGTGAAGAATTTGATGCGATTAATCCTTTTCAGTAAGTAGAAAGAATCAACTAAACATTTAAAAGAATCACACAGAAAACCGCCCAAAGACCACAAAACACATCGTTTTTCAACTCCTGGAAAAACAGGTTATTGGGAAGAAAATGATTGTCGCAATGACACTAACTTAAAAAAAACAAGGGACCACCAACAAATAAGTAATCGCCAGAAAATGGCGAAATTGACATTCAAAAGACCAAAATGGGAGCATCAGCACCACTAAATATTATGTGTAAACCACAAGCGTTAGGAACAGTCTTGCTTTAGGAATACTACAACAGCTGGACAGTGGAACAAAGATATTATAATATTGCTACACGAGGAGGAAAACATAGCGAAAATACAAAACTATAGGCCAGTCAGTTTACTTTGATCATCTCCATAAAATGTTTATTGAAAAATACCTTTGAGCGTTTGGTCCCTGCCATCGTATACTACGTAAAAGCTTTAGTCTTTAGACTGTGGAGGTCCTTTGCAGATTCAACTATCGTTACCCCGATATTTATAAGGAAGTAGATGCTGTAATTTTCAAAACTCTGTCGACTTTAAGATGGAGTAAGATGTGTGTCAAGGTGATGTCACCTCTTCCAAACTTTACACCAACCTCTTGGAGTTTGAGCTCTAGCGTACTAAAATCCATAACTCTGGTGGAAACATCAATTTATTTCTGAGGCGTTGCGTTGCGAGGTTTAATTTGCCGATATGTTTGTTGTTTTTAAATGAAAACTTTGACGAAGCAATAGAGACGCTGAAGGAACTGGAACTAGCATCCAAAGAAGTGAAGACTAATCTGATTATTAGTTAAAACCTAACAGTGAATGACATAAATATTTATCAGGTATGGTCGTGTAAATATCTGGACCAAGAAATCAGATCATCTCGATTTCTTCATATCGATTGAGGAGAGACAATCAGACATGAGAAATTGACAAAAGAATAAGTTTCATTTGGGTAACCTATCGAAAACTGAGCTGCATCGTAAGATCAGACATCCCCGTGTGTCAAAACACTAATTATTCAAGTATATTGTAATTTTTGAACGCTCAGTAATTTTTTCTTTGAATCCAGTCCAAAATATTTAACACATAGGATTAGTATACAAAATGGCACTAACTCATTTTACAAATTCTATTTTTTAATTATTTTATATGCCATTAAATGAATTCAAAATAGATATCTTAGCGATCTGTTACAATAGTTCTTAAGTATATCGGTAGTAAACTGTTTTAAAAGAACCAGTTTAAAGGCCAAAATTATTTTGTATTGATTTATTGATTGATTGACTGATTGTATATTAGGTCCTGGCTAACAGCACAACGCTATTTAAACATTTAATTTATTTATATCCTATAGAGGTAATAATGAAAGACTTCTAAGTTTCAAGAGATACTTAGGTGATTTATACCATCATTACACATTACCAAACTAAACATTTCATAACGAATAAAAGTTAGAATTTAGAAGGTAATTCAGAAGACGTGGGATACGTTTGAGGGATATCTAGCAACGCTTCTTGATTCAGCAGACTTTCACAATCTACTTCTGACCATTTCATTCAGTTATTTATTTCACCCAAGTAGTTTAACAAAATAATATCAATTTCAGTATATTAACAGAACACATGCAAACTTATGTTTCATCATCATTCGTTTGTTAGAACTGGCCTCTCACCTAAGTACTATGTATCTCGCCAAAAATCGTGCAGTTTTTAAGATAAATGTAAATTTGACCTCAATAAACATTAATCAACCAGGGTGTTAAGTCCGGATATCAAGCAGGCTTTAAGTAAGACCAACCCACCAACTCATTGATTTCTCTATGTTCCTAGTAAAAACTAAATTTTTATTACGCACAGTTCTTGTAGATTATGATGACATGATTGAAATATTGTTTTTATTATCAAATTGTTTGTCAAAATTGTCATCCGACATCCATAATACAAAATACATATTTATTGTGCAGGACATATGTATGTCCTGTTGCATAAACGCTAAATCAATATAAAGGGACAACCAGCATAATTCAGTGCTAATTTAAATTATAGAGTTACACAAAAGGATCTTTGAATTGCGCGAAGAACAAATTGGTCAAATACAGTTTAGATTTCGTAATGTTATATGAACAAGGGAGGGCATTTGCAGGATATAAGGTTTTATTCAAATTAAAAAATTTTGATTCCCCGATTTAAAAAAATGCAATCCCAATATTTTTTAGTAATATTATTATTGGTTAAGAATCTATTATTTTGCATTATTATATATTATTTTGCATTATGGAATGCAATATTTTGTCTAAATAACATATCAGTGAATTTTATAACATTAGTTGAGGACCACCCTGTAAAAATACTGAAGAAAGTCATCAGTCTAAAACCCAGATCAGCGATAATTGCCATCTTATATTGTTCTGTTGAAGAAGAAAAAGTATTTTTGAGGAGAACCTTCATGACACCAATATGATAATTGGGATTAATGAGCAGATTATAAACAATTCATTCCAATATATTCCTGGGTTTTTCAGTCAATTTTATTGTCACTAATTATGGTGTTATGCGATGAGCCCTGCGTTTCGTCCCGGGTCTACCTATTGGACTCGTCAGTAAGGCTTTAGGTAGACCCTGCCTTATACGCCAGACATCGGTTCTACGTGTTCGGACGTAAATGAACCGAGCCGGTATAGATCTTCTGCGGTGAGATATTGGCAACCCGTGTTGCCGATTAGCATTATATTGAAAACCACTCGTTCTATTCTGCTTTTTTTCTCCCAAGCATCTATATCTTTTTCGTATATTTCTTTTT
This sequence comes from Dendroctonus valens, assembly GCA_024550625.1. Classification (NCBI taxonomy): domain Eukaryota; kingdom Metazoa; phylum Arthropoda; class Insecta; order Coleoptera; family Curculionidae; genus Dendroctonus; species Dendroctonus valens. The sequence goes on from JAJTJO010000076.1 coordinate 213,270, forward strand.
CCTGACTGTACTTTTAATTCATTCCAATATATTCCTGGGTTTTTCAGTCAATTTTATTGTCACTAATTATGGTGTTATGTGATGAGCCCTGCGTTTCGTCCTCTAACCGCAGAAGATCTATACCGCAGAATATCTCACCGCAGAAGATCTATACCGGCTCGGTTCATTTACGTCCGAACACGTAGAACCGATGTCTGGCGTATAAGGCAGGGTCTACCTAAAGCCTTACTGACGAGTCCAATAGGTAGACCCGGGACGAAACGCAGGGCTCATCACATAACACCATAATTAGTGACAATAAAATTGACTGAAAAACCCAGGAATATATTGGAATGAATTAAAAGTACAGTCAGGAAAAAGAAATATACGAAAAAGATATAGATGCTTGGGAGAAAAAAAGCAGAATGGAACGAGTGGTTTTCAATCTAATGCTAATCGGCAACACGGGTTGCCAATATCTCACCGCAGAAGATCTATACCGGCTCGGTTCATTTACGTCCGAACACGTAGAACTGATGTCTGGAGTATAAGGCAGGGTCTACCTAAAGCCTTACTGACGAGTCCAATAGGTAGACCCGGGACGAAACGCAGGGCTCATCATATAACACCATAATTAGTGACAATAAAATTGACTGAAAAACCCAGAAATATATTGGAATGAATTAAAAGTACAGTCAGGAAAAAGAAATATACGAAAAAAATTATAAACAATGTAAGATATGCGGATGAACATCGTAGTTTTGGTAAACACTCAAGTACATTTTCAAGAGCTAATGAATAGGATCACAGTTACTAGCCAAGTATGTGGATTCGGGTATATCGTAAGAAAAATGAAACATAAAAATTTGCAAAAGAAATAATAATGATAGAACAACTCGTACTTAATAATCAATAAATAGAGCAAGTTCAAGCACATACATATTTGGGAACAATAGTTAATGCGACCTGGAATCACTTTGTAGAACTGTTTAGATTACTTGTCATGCATGCAAATGAAAGTGATATTACTGCAATGTTATGTTTTGCCGGTGCTAATGAACGGTGTTGAGTAATAGGCTCTGTCGGAATCTTCTTGAAAAAAAAGTAGGTAGCGTATAAAATGGATGTACCGAAGAGTCTTGAAAATTACCGCGACAGAGCATGTCACCAATCAAACTGTTCTGGAAAGACTTGGAAAAGAGCATGAGGTCCCATTAACCATGAAAACCTGGAAGTTGTTACATTTTAACCTGCTTATCCTGCAAGAGAAGAAAATCAAGACCTGGTTGAAGAAGTGCTTCATTGTTTTGTACAACAGTATAAAAGTCTATTTTGAGCTGCTGATTATAAAATACGTATTTCCATTGTACCCCATTTAACATCCGCAATGGAAAAACACCACATGAAGAAGTGGGAGTAGAAGTGTTCGAAGTTTTGTAATATTTAAACATTACCATTTATTTACTTAGCATATACACATTTAATGAGTTGCGATGAATATGCAGTCACGCCGTTTAGTTTTATGGGTCCAAAATCATCAGTGAAATTTAAGTTACACAAATGATGATTACTGTAATCTGTTAATCCACGGCAAGTATAATAAAGTGATATATCTAGGTTTAATAAAAAGGATTTAATTTAATTGAACTTACTAGAAAACAGACAATTACAAGTACGAATTGACAAAACACTGTCATTTTCTATTTCCCCTGAACAAGGGCACCCTCAAGAATCCCCGCTCTCACCGTTTCTCTACAATATATACTGCCATGACATATACAATTACAACTTACCAGACAAAAATCAAATCGACAGATCGGCATACATATTACAATACGCAGACGACACGGCACCTATTGTACATGACAAAACTACTGAGAGAGTAGCTCAAAGACTCCAAACACTAACAAACAACACAATGACATGGTTTTATAAATGGAGACTAACACCAAACGCGTCAAAAAACCAACTTCTGCTCACAAACCACAGACTCAACGCTGACTCCCCTACAATAACTGCAGACGGCCAAACGACACAACCAAAAAACGACGTAAGATACCTTGGAATCACAATTAACCACAAACATAAATTCACTAAACACATACGAAACATCAGGGCAGAAACAATAAAGAGAACAAAACACTTCCGATCACTAACCTACAAAGACAGAGGAATTAGCACAAACACCGCCACCAAAATATATAAAGCTATTTGTAGACCCTTGCTAGACTATGGGCATATACTCATGACCAACGGAACAGAAAGGACAAAACGTTATATACAAACAACAGAACAAATTGCGCTAAGACTAATAACACGAATAAGACACCCCCAAAACCCACTACACAACCCCTCCACCCAACTACTATACGAACGCACAAAAATGACAAAGATTTCGGAAAGACTCATACACGTACAGACAAAATGGACAAACAACCCTTACAACTGGACCATACTGAATCCCCTGTCTTACAAGACCAACCAGACAATCCCGCTTTCGTTTCCCTACATCAACGCTACTCGAACACTTACAAACGCAACTGACTACTGGACAATAAAATTATTTCTTCTTGTCATTAGAATTGGAAAGTTTATTTAATAAGATTGATAACCTAGAATAAGAGAATTTTCATATTTGTTTTTTATTTAGATTAAGACTACATGTATTAAATAAGGGCAGAAAGACCGATAGGTCGATACTACTATAAGGAACGTTTCATAGATTTATTTTAGGCACATGAAACTAAATGTCAATCTTTATAGAGTTCATGGCCAACTAATTAAACACGGTAAGTTAATTAGGTAAAATGTATTGTTCAAATGTTAGAAAAAGGTGAACACCTAGGTGTAAGGAACTGCACATATATACATTGTTTGTAATCTTGATGACCTAAATAACCAAATAGAAATAATTGAAGCTTTCGGTATGAAAATTTCGAGGTTTTGTTAATTTTTGAATTCAACAATTTACTCGAACTTATCGTAACATTTTAATGTGTTGTTTATTCCAATGCAGAATGGAAATTAAAAAAATGTTTTGGGAATAAAATTCTGACATTTTTGACCATTCTTTATTAGAACTTTAAAACGAATTGAAAATAGCGTATTCCATTTAAAGTAGAAAATATTTTATAGACGTCGTTTTAACATATTTTCAGTCGGTCAGTCCCATCGACTATATAAAATATCATCAGTTCATAGTTTATTGCATACGTGAATGAAAATAAAATATGTATAAATATTCACATCATGCTTAGAATTATATTGGCTATTCCTGAAAGGCAATGCATGTAGCACGGTTGTGGGAAGGTTTATAGGAAAAAACTTTACAACAAAAGTTGATGGTACAAATTGTTAATTTCATAACGCTGATTTAAACAATACCGTTTTTATAACAGAAATAAATTATGTAACAGATTTTATTATACATTTCTTAGTGATTTCAGTAAATTAAACGAGGATTTAAAACTATGATCTTTGTTCTGAACCTCTTCAAGCATGAACATTAGGACAAAATAAATAATATACCGAGTTCAGGAGGTCAATGAGTCTTATAGATTGATTATAGTAATTTTCGTTCGTCTGAAGAGCCATTTTTGTAAAAAATCCAAGTAATAGGTCAGCTTAAGGTTCTCGTTTGAGGTCAAGAACACCGAGAACACTGACACGATGTCCAAGCGCCAGGGTAAGCAACAACACATCTACGAACTTCATTTCGTGACCATCTGGACTTAACAATACGCAAATCATCTGCTCCTAACAGTTATTCTCATCAACTAAAAACTAACATTTTAATCAAATTTAGTGAAAATACATAATTCGATTCTAGACACTTGTAATTTGCAGATAATAATTGTGTTATAATTGATTCACGATTGTTTTAACCAATATGTTGAAAATACGTTGGACAAATAAAATAATTTAACTTGTATGTTTTAAAAATGTGCCGATTGTATGTCAAAATGTTGTTTTAATTCGACTAGTCAACATGATGTATGTGAGTAAATGTCCAAAAACAGGAGACGAATTATATGGAAATACCTATCAAGTGAGAAATAAATATATTACCAGATTTATTACATAAGTAATTTCTGATCAGAACTTCCATTGTAACCGCTATTTACTATTCAGGACCTTTAAAAGATTGGACCAAGTGAGTGTAGTTCCTGGTTGACATTGTGAACCATCAGTACTTAGTTGGTAGACATCAATTTCATGCATGGTTGCCGAGTCTTTTCTTGCATTTCGATGAAGAACAAAGAGAATGACCGAAGTTGGGAGTTTGTAAATAATATAACATAGACTCGTAGATATTTTAAAGAAGAAAATAGACAATATACAACTTTATTATAAATATATACGCTTGATCTTTCATCACAGAATAGAAAGCTTCGGTGAGGAAACAGAAGAACTATATTGCAAATATTCAATATATGATAATTTGCTTAATTGTATTAAGTCATCTATTAATATTCAATCTGTATGCATAATTATCCAGTAGTGTTAAGTTCACAGGAACAGGAAAATGATTTAACCGGAATCAGTAATTAAGTTATTTACTATTACAACTATTACATAAGATTGAAAAACCGAATGGTATTTCTGCTATTTAACAACACAGCTGTTGGCAAATTGCAGAAGCTTATTGTTGAACTAGAAGTGCACCAAGTGCCTACAATAGAATATCAGCTACTAATTTTGAGAAAAAGATTTTTAAAAATAGTTTATATTTGCCCTGGTTTTATTGAATGAGCAACATTATTTAATATAACGTCACTTGTGAGGGTCTAATCGCAATAACATGTTTTTGCTCAATGCAGTATTCGTTGTCGCTCTCTGAAGCGCAACCACTAAAAGTGGAATTGTACTCAGTTAAACTCAGGGTAAAGATGTCAATATAACAAATACCATGCAACATCGCCTACTAAACCCCAAGAAATTCAGCTACCGACACAACAAAGTAACCAATCTTAAATAATATTCTCCATCTATACCTAACGAGGTCAACCGGTTATGCTGTGCGTTGTGCCTAAGGCAAATCTGAAGAGTTAAAGAAGTGGTGACCTCAGCGCGCAAAGTTACAGACACTGCCGTTGAGGGCGCCACATGCCAACCTTTTACCACTAATCACTATTATAGTTAAAGGGAACATAATCTTATAATCTTTGTCCACTTTTATAGAGAAAGTACTTCTACGTGTTGATGTGTTGGGTAAGGCATAAACCAGCTTCAGATAAACATCTAATACTTGAAATTGCAGTGAAAACGTTGCCTATACTAAAGCAAAAATGATAGATAATATTGATTTATAATAAAATATTTGATTCGCTCCATAGATTTATTTTTGTGTAAATCAGCTACACAAACAGCAATTCACTCGATGTTCTAAAATTAATTTAAACAATTTATAAAAAATGTTGACATTGTTCCGCTTTCCTTTCCGAACAATACTGCAGGCGACATTAAAATGATCAAACCAAATCTCAAAGCTCTCAATAAAATTTGCCTTTTGAAAAATTGGGATCTAAGTCATTTCAAGCCTTATATATTGGTAATTAAGTACTCAAAATTAAACTCTTTCACATTTTGATCTAAGATGATTCCAAAAAAAAGGAAATTATTTGAGAACAGATTGGGAGACTTTGGCGGAGGGACATTATAACATTTAGTTGTAATGAAATATAGAACTTCCGTACTTATTCGAGTAATTAAATTGGTCATTTTTGAAACGTGCATTCAGATTATTTTAAAACTGGAAAATGTAGAGCGATGTGATTTAAAAGTTCGGCTTGAATTTCCTCCACAAAACTCTGTGTGTCAATAATTTACTATCATTCATTCACCAAATTCAGTCAATATTTGTGGTTTTACTTCCTTTCTAATAGAATTTGTTACACAACTTTTACCTCGCGTTTGAGTTACTTTATTATTAATGTCAAAATATATTGTCGGAATATAAATGGTCTGCTGACAAATAAGTCCTTTTCTCCCAAATTACTATAGTTTCTTTGTAATTGATCATAAGGTACCAGGTGTCAAAACCCATTTATGAATTCCAAAAGCGCACTAGAATGTTAGTAAGTACTTTTATACAAGTGAACGTTTGAACAACGAATTAGTGAGATTTAAGTATAATTTAATTAATTAATTAATTAATTAATAATTTATTAAGTATAATGGTTTTTTATGCTCCTAACATGCATAGAGTAGCTGGATTGACAAACGGTTTATCATGAAGGTTTGGATTTTGATTGCTCTTAGGTAAGCTGTTGAAGTCCAACTGTTGATAATGATCAATTTCAGGTGGTATACCCAGCGGACTCAAATGACAATTTAACTCTCAGCTTTTACTGTCTTTGGTTTAATAATTTTTTTATCTATTATAGTAATTTATATCATATTGTTGTTGTAATAAACCACGAAATACCAAAGTAGTTTAGTTCCCTGAGCTGCAATACGTTGTTTTGGTGTGATGGCTTTTTTAATTGATATTTTGAAGGGTTTAAAATGTAATGTTTACAATTTAATCCTTAGTTAAACTTTTATAGTATTCCTTATGAAAAATAATAATGTGTCGAAGCAATTCTCCGGGAAATGCCTTGTACGTATTGGAGATAATGTCCGTGTACTTAAGTGAAGGATAACATCAATTAAGATAATTCAAAACATTTATTACAAACCTTCAACTAAGCATCAACGTTTTACGCACTTATACAAGAATTATACATTCTCGTTATTATCGAATGGAATGTTAGCACATTCCTGTATTTATTTTCCATAAGAGTACTATTTTTCTTTTGCTGCTGTTTTATTTTTGTTTACAGTGTAGTAAACAAATCGCAAACACTCAGTTAGTTTTTGCCATTTATACTACACTTCTGATGGAACTGTTATTTCTTTCGGTTTAATTTTTTTCTATTTGGATTTTTTTTTTAATTTCCAGTACGTTACATTCAGAAGATAATTTTATTTTTTTAAATAAAAAACATTGACTTATATTCTTACATAGGTGGACAGTTTCTACTTGAAGTAAAATAATTTTTAAGTACCGACATCAAAATCAAATAAAACCTGAAAGACAAATATCACAACCAAAAATCTTCTGCGGAGTGAAAACTTGAAAAACCACTAGTATCCGCCATGCATAAACCGCTTGTAACTACTTCAGCTTGTTCGATACTGCATTCAGGATTAATTTTTGAGCAAATTTTGTTAACAGTATTGTAGATACGTGAGAGTTGAATTAATGTTTGATGATTAAGTTAAATATTATTAATTAACTTCTTTGTTTTGTGACTTGACATAAGCATTTTAGTGTGCGAATCCACGGCTATTACTAGACAAATTACAACTATTTAAATGTAATCAACAGAATAGCAATTATTGAAATCGTATTTAATGAATCTACTTTCTATTCAGTTTGGGCTGCGGGAGCTTCAATACAATAAACTAAAGCAAGACTTGGTGAGCATCAAGAACCGTTGCTTGGACCCGTGTTATTTTCGATCTATTTTAATGATTTGGTAAGCTTTCATCTTGTTTGAAATTTTGTGACAGTTGCTGGTTCCAACTGGTTGTGATAAAAAAGAAGTTTCTACAAAAGAACAATTCCTGGTTTCAATAAAATTTATTCAAAGTATTCTAGGGAAATGGTTTAAAAAATGTGTTCAGAGCTGTCGCTAGATCAAAAATATCCTATACAATACTTGCCTGGGGACATGCCTCTAATAGTTTTAGTCTTTAGTAACAAAGAAGTTATTTAAGAACGATGAGCAAGTTAAACTACAGGGATGATCCCGCTAGTGAATACAAAATATTGAATATTCTCCATTAATAAACCTCCTCCTACATGTACTTACATCTTGCGGTGTCTCTTATATGTGACAATATGCAATGAGCATAAAAATTGCATAGACTTGCATCGAATGAATTAAACCAAAATTGGTGTTTCCTTCTATAATTCGCTTTAGGAGTGTAATTTAATATTATCTATTGAATAAAATTTTCTATTCTTTGGACGAATATTTGTACAACTGATTGGCTCTGATTAAGGTGGATTTTCTAATTTTCCACAAGGTTGATGAGATTATTTAACTATATTGTGACGTACCAAGAATAAAACCCCGATCTATCTATCTATAAAAATGAATTAATTATACTGCCTTAAAATAACATATTTTAAGTATATGTACTTTTTATACGTTGTCTCGATGGATAATTATTTGTTAATATTATCAATATATCTTTTGCGATATTAATAACTCAATGATATTAGCTTACCTTCAGTGCACAGAATATACAGGATTCGGCCAGGCATGCATGCCCAGTGAGGTCCCGAAAACTCCTTCTGAAGACATCCAAATGCCATAATACCTGCAACAAAATTCAAATAAATATATATCACATTTAGATTTTTTATACTAAAAACATATTAATTGCTTACGTTAATTAATTTTGCTTTTGCAAATATTATTAACTTTTTTATGTGATGCATACCATCATTCCCCGATTTTATGTAACCCATTGCATATGCACAAAAATTGCTAACCTACCAGTGGCTAGTTACTTTCTAGTACCGAAACGTAAAATGAAAAACACAAAGTAGGATAAAACTTAAATAAGATTACTCTAAAATGAGAATAAAAAAGAACAGGTAGCGGCGATAGACGGCCGAAGGAAACAAGAACAAAACCAATACAAAGATCAGTAGTTAAAAAAGTTTTATTGTTAATAATAGAAATCTGAAAAGCGAGTGATATAAAATACGTAAAATATAATATAGTCCTTGAGACAAAGACTTTGAACAAATCTACATGAAGTCGATTATTTTGTATTTCTCTTTTTTGCAGTTTCTATTGAAAACTGTTTTACAAGTTTACCAAAGAACAAGTGGAAAACCAACACATTGTTATTACAAGTTTTGCATTCTGTGCTGTGGCACTCTAATCAAATTAATTTGCCGGGATAAAGCCTTGTTTAATAATTGACCATCATATTTGGTCATCGTTGTCAGTTTTTAAAATTTCATATATAAAAGACCACATCTGATATTCTCTGCAGGTGTCCATAATTCACATAAGGTTACGATTTAGATGTGGAAAAATGTGACTTCTTAAAAATGAAATTTTGAATCAAGAATGCGTTCAGTCCATTTGAGACTTTTGTATAGAATAAAGTAGACTCTCTGTCAATGAATCAGAATACGCAATATCACAGTAGTAAAAATTGTACTGATTAAAGGTACTGACCAAAATACCATCGGCTCTTCGATGGCCCGATCTAAATACTTTAGATTTTTCTTTTTGTTTTATGAAAAATGTTTCATTCCCAAAAATGTTCAAATATCTATCAGACCAATACTTGACCAAAAGGCTGCGCAAGAAATTAATGGTCAGGATATGAATGATATATTAATGATATGATATGGTCTTTATGGCATTGTTCTAATTTATGCGCAGAACGTAACAGTAATTATTTCGAACAATTTATATAATGAGAATTATCTGAAATGTATTATCAAACGCTCCATATTCCATTCTGCTTAATGGAAGCACTTTAGTTTTGTTTAAAATCAATAAAACCTCATACCGTCCAACATTTATGATAGAAAAAAAATAAAATAAACATATTGACTAGAAAAAAAAACACTACTAAATTAATAAAAGTTTTTAAATTGTACAAGCAATTTATTATCAGATGTACTTCTTTATCGATAACCTGAGATAAATCATGCACATCTGGTATTATCTACCCATATAGACCCTATATATAGTTCAATATCAGTTGAATTCTATATAATTGGGGTTTTTTCTAAGTTTGTACATTGAGCAACAATATTGGTTTAAGTACTGTTGCAAAAAACTCGGATACAATATACAAGGTATTAAACTTATCACCTTTGGGATGCGGATTATTTATCCAGGGTCATAGGATCATACTGCTCATATTCAATCAAATATAAAAATATCTTTCAATGAAAAAATCTGGCATTAAGTGACTACACAATTCCAAAGGGCCAAAAATACTTTTCAATGTAAAATAAAGCCAAGCAGTTTCGACATTCACGTCATCATCACTGCCGCGAAAAATTACAAGGCGGGAAATTTCAAAGCTCGAATTAACACCCTCAAGAGCACCCCATATAAATATAATACCAGATAGTTTCATTGATTTTTATCCAGTGTGTGCGCACCAACTGTCTCTTTTGATCTATAAAAATATCTAATAAACTAAGCGATTTGCAAAGATATATCTCTTTAAGCAATGATTGAGTGACAGTAAGCACTGAGAAGCGTTTGATATACCCCCCATATAGTTCTTTATTTATGATTCATAGTTAAAGCTCTTTAAAGAGCATGGTGTGGAATTGGCGCCCTCTTTCTTTGACGTAAGTGGCCGACACAAATAGTGGTACCAAAGTGAGTACTTACATTGGAGATTTGAAATAACGCCTTGGGACGGTGCGATTTTCCTTTAGTCATCTTGACATGTAAATTTTCATCCAGAAAAGTCACAAATCACAATAAACCGGCACATATTCCAATACAGAAATGATGAGTCTGCCCAAACCGATTTGCTATCGCACTAACTACGTTCGGTTTACCTATTATAGCTTCATTTTGCCTGCAGATCGTCAAGTCAATTTACAGACTTACAGGTGTGCCGCTTTCTAGATGCCGCGGTGGGGCTACAGCGGCCATTTTGGTACACGAAGCGAGGTGGAACGAAGAACGAAGGTACTGCTTCTTCGAAACACTTTGTTGAGTAACTCAATTTTTGTTTTCCGAATTTCAGCTATTACTTCCCAATAAATGCAAACATGAATTGGTGACTCAATAAAGATAATTTTTAGCAAATTTTAAATAATGTTTTTTTCTCGTCAACCGAAAATATACTCTGTCGAAAATCCGAAGAACTTCGATATGCTCAACTGCATCACTTTTAAATTAACGCATTCAGAATCACACAATAAATATAAATTAGGTTTGTAAACTGCAGTGGGTGATCCACAATTTGCTGTATTTCTCTTAGTGAATTGTATAAAACCTTATTAGAGAGTGGATTTTTTATATGTCATAGGCTTAAATTGTATGTTTGATATTTGTATAATATTAACACTTCTTTAAATACCTTCCGATCTTTTATGAAAGATCAATGGTAAATCTTCAAAACACACGCTACAACTACTCGCCTTTTAGTCCTGTATGTAGTGTTAGATGGCACAAGACCTATCGGAACACAGGTTTTTTGTTGTTTTAAATTTATTAATTAAAATTATTCAGTTTATGTTGCACATCGCATCATTTAAGGTTTTTAAATACGAGCGTGGCAAGAAAATAGATGGTTCTCTTAGTATACTGGGTACTCCATGTCAGATCTAACGTTATTATTGTACTTACTTAATTTGTACTTTATCTAAGCAAGACAGGAGAGGCAAATATTCGAATACCATGTCAGAAAGCATTGCGTATTTTTTCATTTTAGTGAGTAGGTACGAAAATTTTAAATGTAGTTTGAATCTTTGAAGCTTGAAGTTTATATGGTTGTTTTTTCATAGAAGATCATGAACAAAACCTCTCGAACAGACTCCTTAACATGTATACATAATCTGAATGAAATCTTTTTGTGCGTAGAGTAGAATTGCAAAACGAAAAAATGTATCTTTAGCATAAAAACTATTGAAACTTGAAACCCACTTCTTAGGAAAAACTCGAGTACGCCGAAAAGTGAAAGATTCGTTTAGAATGTCGGCTAGCAGAATTAACTTCAAAGTTTAATAAAACATTTTCAAATTACTACGTTACACATGAATGTATAACCGACTTCAGCTTGGACATCTTTCATATTATAGTGTTCAGTTTCCACGAACAAAGTTGTATATTTGCTTTTTCGACTTTTATACCCATAAATTATAATAATATTTTAAGTTTTATCTGATCATAGTCTAAGTTACCACCCATACGTTGGCATGAAAGCTGGAATTCATCATCCCAGATACAACTCTAAGAAAGTAGAGAACAAGGCAGATGCCTTACAAAATTGATAGTCTAATTTTTGTCATAAGTTGTGCTGAAATAGTACTCTTCCAAGCGAACATTGGTTCATTTTAATACAATTATTTTATAGCAAAATTGAAATGGATCATTAATAAATGTTAATATGTTTACAAATAATTAATTCGGTTGACAAATAATTCAATAAAAGTAATTAGCCTCATCTCGTCACTAACACGCTGAGCATACTCCGGTAGCTGTAGTAAGAGCGAGTAACTAATCGTTATTGACTTTAAGCAAACATTTCATCGCTTTCACACGAGCGGTTTACAGATAAACCGACACGGGGATTAATAAAGGAAAAAAGAACAAATTGAATGTAAAGGTATTACAAAAGTGTGCGCAAAAGTTCAAAGAGCAAAAAAAGAATTAGTACAAATTTGAATATAAAATCCTTGTTAAATTTTTTCAAACGAATACTATTTCATTGAGTTTTCATTTGATAAATGGGCACTTATACTGGCAAATTGTTAACGAGTTGCAAACCAAATTAAACAAATTTAGTTTAGTAGTAGTAAACATCTTTATTTCTAAAAAAGGCTATCGACCTATCGGTCTTTCTGCCCTTGTTTAATACATGCAGTCTTAATCTAAATGAAAAACAAATATGAAAATTCTCTTATTCTAGGTTAACAATACTATTAAATAAATAAGATTTCAGTGGCAAGAAGAAATTATTTTATTGTCCACTAGTCTGTAGCGTTTGTAAGTGTTCGAGTAGCGTTAATGTAGGGAAACGGAAGCGGGATTGTCTGGTTGGTCTTGTAAGACAAAGGGGATTCAGTATGGTCCAGTTGTAGGGGTTGTTTGTCCATTTTGTCTGTAGCTGTATGAGTCTTTCCGAGATCTTTGTCATGTTTGTGCGTTCGTATAGTAGTTGGGTGGGGGGGGGTTGTGTAGTGGGTTTTGGGAGTGTCTTATTCGTGTTATTAGTCTTAGTGCAATTTGTTCTGTTGTTTGTGTATAACGTTTTGTCCTTTCTGTTCCGTTGGTCATGAGTATATGTCCAAAGTCTAGCAAGGGTCTACAAATAGCTTTATATATTTTGGTGGCGGTGTTTGTGCTAATTCCTCTGTCTTTGTAGGTTAGTGATCGGAAGTGTTTTGTTCTCTTTATTGTTTCTGCCCTGATGTTTCGTATGTGTTTAGTGAATTTAAGTTTGTGGTCAATTGTGATTCCAAGGTATTTTACGTCGTTTTTTGGTTGTGTCGTTTGGCCGTCTGCAGTTATTGTAGGGGAGTCAGCGTTGAGTCTGTGGTTTGTGAGCAGAAGTTGGTTTTTTGACGCGTTTGGTGTTAGTCTCCATTTATAAAACCATGTCATTGTGTTGTTTGTTAGTGTTTGGAGTCTTTGCGCTGCTCTATCAGTAGTTTTGTCATGTACAATAAGTGCCGTGTCGTCTGCGTATTGTAATATGTATGCCGATCTGTCGATTTGATTTTTTCTGGTAAGTTGTAATTGTATATGTCATGGCAGTATATATTGTAGAGAAACGGTGAGAGCGGGGATCCTTGAGGGAGCCCTTGTTCAGGGGAAAAAGAAAATGAGAGTGTTTTGTCAATTCGTACTTGTAGTTGTCTGTTTTCTAGTAAGTTCTTTATGGTGTGTAGTAGATATGTTGGTGAATTTAGTTTATTAACTGAAAATTTACATCTTCTTTTACCTCAAGCTGAGAAATAAACTATTCTCAAAAATAAAACACTAAAGGTCGATTCGGCATACACACACAAAAAACCAGCGTATGTTGATGAGTATGGGCTATTTCAACCATCAGGAAAGATGTTGTGCAGAATGAGTCTCATTATTTGCACATATTTAATAAGTCGTACTAGCGGTGTTTAAAAAATATGGAAGTGAGTATAGTTTTAGTTTAAGGTTTATTATCAATATGAGCTTTAATGAAAAAGCTGAATGTTCGGCGACAAAATCTAAAAAGCTGTAATTCTCTAACGTCCCCCATCTCAAGAATTTACAAAATTTATACATATTGGATAATAATACAAGATTGGTTTCAAGAAAAAAATGATTTCAAAGAGCGTGACTATTTACCAGCTACCAAGAGCAAATGTTTACAGGTTACTATTGAATATTGAGAAGTTGTAGATGTATAAAATGTGCACCATTAATTGAGCAGAAATAATTTTTATTTAGAAATGCCTTATTGCAAGCACTATAAATAAGGGCTAAAAAGCGTTTATGGCAAAAACTATATTTCCGTTACTTCGAATTAAGTCATAACTGGACTGTTGGTAAACTTATTTAATGAATGCTAATTACGGTCTGTGTACAGGTGAAGAATACTGTACTTACCTGCCAACTGGAGGGAATCGATGAGTCATATATGTTGTAGTAGAGTAGTAGCTATGTCAACTCGTATAACTTTTACTTCTCAGACAGTTGTAACACTTAATGGTAATTAATGATTGTTAAAATAAGATTTATTTGAAAGGCATCCTTCCATATATATGTTATACGGAAGACTACCTGTTATTTTTTGAATCTACGGCTCATCCAAGGTTAGTTCAAAATTATTCCTGAATTGTTCATTCTTGCGATTTAGTATTTTTCCATAAAAATATCTAGGCGTTTATTTATAAATTATGAAATTATTGAAGAACATAAAAATTGTAACCAGGATTTAATACTGGCGAGTGATACAGCAGATCTACAAATCTCTAGAATATATGTTGGGCTAAAATGTGTAACGTGTAACGTGTATAATTGAAACAGAAAATGAAATATATTAGATTTAATTTGTAAAATATATTGAATTTATACCTCATCATTACGAAACTAAAGAACACGAAAAGATAGATAAAAATAGTTCACAAAAAACTGAATTTTCAAAGATGTTTTCGTAAACTTGATTTGACCCAAGTCTTTTCTTAGTATTTTAGTTAAAAGAACAATTAAACATACAATTGTCAGAAACATTCTATCAGAGGAAAAATAAGAAATATCAGAGCTGGAAATTGAAAGCTATGTAAAACATTTTTTCAGAAGAAATAAGAAAGTAAATACATTTTGGCGAAAATATTATGGAAAAGTGAAATTGGGATTGCAGATTAATCAGCCACATTATTTTTACAGATGAAGGCCGACTTTCATTATAAGGAAAAAACACCTTATCGTTTTCTGTAAAGTACTGGATGGTAATTATAGTAGTTATATACAGGGTGCCCCGTAAGCACATGATCGAAAGGGTACTGCGATATTTTTTGAATCAAAACAAGACGATCTGGCCTAACTTTTATTAACAAAAAATGTCTGGCTCCTCTGCTATTGATGGTCAAAGTTCTTCAAAAAATTTTTCTTTTTTGATATATCGGGAGCATGGTACGATAGATTTTAGTGACGAACTCGCTGTGAATTTGTTTTTATGTAAGGCTCATATTTTGATGAAACCCCTGAGTTCATAAGCTTTGGACAAGTGGTGAATTCTTGAGTATCGTGGTACAAAAACTACCAGAACTTTTTATTTGGTGGATGGAGTCAACTTAGTTTTTTTTTTAGTTGATGCCCTATCCCTTTGCTCTCATTTTTGTGCTCTTTATAAAATATTGTAGCATTCATGATTGTTACAAGATTTTATAAATGAAATACTCAAAATACGAGTCTTACATAAGAACAAATTCACAGCGAGTTTCACTAAAATCCATCGGACCATTCTCCCGATAATTCAAAAAAGATAATTTTTTTAAAAAACTTCGACCATCAATAGCAGAGGAGCCAGACAATTTTTGTTAATAAAAGTTAGGTCAGATCGTCTGGTTTTGATCCAAAGAATATCGCAGTACCTTTTTTTCAAATGTGGTTACGGGACACCCTGTATATTAGCATCGTAACCAGAATACAAGGGCAATCAGAGTACACGAACCATTCATCAAACTTGTTTAGTATAAAATATAAACACGCAAGTAGTGCTCCCTCCAACGGCAGGACGGACGTTGCTTGGACGTTCCAGACGTTGCAATTTTAAACGATATTTCCTTAGATTTTTTTAAAAAAAGGGCACAAATGGAATATAAACAGATAAATAATTGTGCACAACACATAGCAACCTTTTTACGCGAGACGTGTGACACAAATAGTAAAAATAACATTTGAAAGAAAAAAAATATATAAAAATATTATTTTTGATTGAATATATTACTGGGTGATAAAAATTTTATTGAACATTTAAAGCGGTAGTAATACTAATGATTTCAACAGAAGTGAACGTTTTTATACTACCTAGCTTCTGTTTTACCTAGTTAGCATTGTTTTTGGAGAGTGTCAAGGAAAAAATATAGTATAGTATTTCCAAATAAGCCGATCGATATTTTGATTTTCTGACGTGGGATTTTAAACATGTAGTATAAAACTACTAATAATAGTACTCACTATTATACAGATTCAGATTTGCAACACGAGCAAACCAAACGAGTTGACCACAACCACGATTAATCATAGTTAATCGAGATCAATTATGAAATTTTACTTGCGCCTCCTCCTCTAGGAAAATTACAATGTAGTACACCATTTTTGTACGAGATGGCCACAATCTTCAAAGCTGAAAGACACCTGTCATTGCCCCTCCATAGGCTGGTCCCTTTGACAGCCCTTCATTACCGTTTTTTGTGCGCAAGAGATTACCACGTTTGTGAAATCTTCCCAAACTATTTAACCGTTCGCAATAATTATGGGAAAAAGGAAACATACCGAAAGTCGGTCGCGTTCGAGAAGCCCTAGCAAGTGGCTCAGGTCAGGTTTCGAAGAAATCAAAGTGCTTAGCAGGCGACGGGCCCAAACTGAAGGGCAATGACGGAAAAGATGGCGGCGTTTGTCCATCTTGCACGTAGGAGCCCAAAGTACCAGCAGTACTGCCGGAACTTCCAGTACTAAAAATCATGGTATGATATATAGGGAGCAAGACTCCAGACCTAATCTCGAACAAGCGATTAATAGTTCCTTCAGAAGGTAAGCGAAATCATTAGTTTGATACAATGACAACTCCAGGGGTGGACTATCGGGCTGTATGTCATAGTGACGACTCTAAACCCCGTATTCACCTGAATTGGCGTGGTGGTGAATGCATTCGTTTGTTCACCCTGAGATCCATGGTTCGATTCCTGGCCTAGGCATGAAAATTTTTTCTTGTTCTTTTCACGCAGTCACCTCGTGAAAAGCAATAATCGCACGAGTATTGGCAAACGTGTGGCACTTGAAGAAGGAACATGTTTGAAAACCATATTAATTCAATCCAGAAGAACCTGAATGTTACCTACGATCCGACGGATTAAACGACGTAACATGTGTATCTATATATATATATATATTTTTTTTTTGCCCGCCCCAGATAAAGATCCTGGGTTCGCCCCTGGTTGGATACCAGCAACACCCCCTGAGCTAGGATCACAGAACGAATTGAGCATATTCCTTGCAGCCTTACGAGTTTAAGGCCATGCTGCAAGCCCTTACGAGGTTAAGGGCATGCTGTAAGTCCTTACGGGTTTAAGGCCATGCTGTCTGCAAGTCCTTACGAGTTTAAGGCAATGCTGTCTGTAAGTCCTTACGAGTTTAAGGCAAGGCTATAAGTCCTTACGAGTTTAAGGCAATGGTGAAAGTCCTTACAAGTTTAAGGCCATGCTGCAAGCCCTTACGAGTTTAAGGGCATGCTGTAAGTCCTTACGGGTTTAAGGCCATGCTGTCTGCAAGTCCTTACGAGTTTAAGGCAAGGCTATAAGTCCTTACGAGTTTAAGGCAATGCTGTCTGTAAGTCCTTACGAGTTTAAGGCAAGGCTATAAGTCCTTACGAGTTTAAGGCAATGGTGAAAGTCCTTACAAGTTTAAGGCCATGCTGCAAGCCCTTACGAGTTTAAGGGCATGCTGTAAGTCCTTACGGGTTTAAGGCCATGCTGTCTGTAAGTCCTTACGAGTTTAAGGTAAGGCTATAAGTCCTTACGAGTTTAAGGCAATGGTGACAGTCCTTACGAGTTTAAGGCCGTGCTGCAAGCCCTTACGAGTTTAAGGCAAGGCGGTAAGTTCTTACGACCTTACGAGTTTAAGGCGATGGTGAAAGTATTTTCGAGTTTAAGACCATGCGGTTTGTAAATCCGTGTAAGGTTAAGTCAAGGTTTAAGTCCTTGCAAGTTTAAGGCAATAGTGAAAGTCCTTACGAGCTTAAGGCCATGCAGTTTGTAAGTCTGTATAAGTGTAAGGCTAGGCTGTAAGTCCTTACGAGTTAAAGACCCTGCTTAACTCCTGAATGCAAAACAAGTGTTCTCTTTATTTGCCATTCGTCAGACTTATGAGTTTATGGTTTGTAGGTACTGCCCAATTACAAGCAGACCGCCTTACCCGAAATCTTGGTTGAATTGTTCCAATGGCAGTGTTGGGAATAGGGAGGACTGTAAACCAGCTCTCCATGGTCGGTAAAACAGGTGTCGCTATCAAAAAGACCATTGCGGTCGGTGAAGCAGTCTTCTTTAAACAAGAAGAATATATTAATGTCAAACCAGTGACACTAACTGTAATATTACTTTGTCTTGATAGAATTGACCAATATCAATATAACCAAGAAGGCAGGAATCCAAAGTAAAACACCTGTAGGAATGAAGACCCCCGCCCTCGGCGGATACCAAGCCACTTTTATTATACCATTCTGTTGCCAAACCCGAGATATGTACAGCAAGTGCGTTAATAACTTACATCAGTTGCACGAAAGACATCCGTGCACAGATTACTAAGCTACTAGTAACTTTTCGAAAAGGAACAACATTATAACGCCGTGACAATCCAGACGCTGAGTCGCTGGAGTATGAATGTTCTCTAAGGAGTGGTCTAGACACAAGAGTTTTGTTCTGTCCACTCCACTAGCATGCTGCTACCTCGGCTGCCCACAGGAAAAGTATGGAAATACAGCGGGCTGAAGCAAACCTTCTAGTGTCTTGGCAAAAATTTTACAACAGACAATGCATTTTTACAACAGATGCAATTGATATTTGCTAGATAGCGTTGTCGCTCTAAGGAAGAGTGTAAGAGCAACAAATAATTCAATGTTGCAACTTGCTTTAAACATCTACATTGTAATTTTCCTAGAGGAGGAGGCGCAAGTAAAATTAGTAGATTAAACGAACTTACCTAAGTGAAGTTCTATCTTAATTTTACGAAGCGCCTCCTCCTCTAGGGTCCCACCCTATCCCTTACATAAAAGGAACCCTTTTTTGAACTGTTACCTGGTTGCAGTAGAACAGTTTATCCCCTTGTTAAGTTGCAACAACTAGCTTTCAATATAATGAAGGGCTGTCAAAGGGACCAGCCTATGGAGGGGCAATGACAGGTGTCTTTCAGCTTTGAAGATTGTGGCCATCTCGTACAAAAATGGTGTACTACATTGTAATTTTCCTAGAGGAGGAGGCGCTTCGTAAAATTAAGATAGAACTTCACTTAGGTAAGTTCGTTTAATCTACTAATTTTACCCGCTACGACTGACTCACATATAGTATACTATTATTATAATGAGCCAATTTTTGAAACGGCCAAAAATTGTATTCTGTGTGAAGGTGGTTGGACAGAGATTAATTGCCTTAAACTAGAACAACGTGATCTTAATCAAATGTGATACATGGATATAAAACAGTGACCTTAACCTGACCAGAATTGACTTTACAATTAACAGTTAGTTATTTGGGGCTGAATGTCACGACTAAAAGTTCTTCTAAAACTAACTTATTAACATTATAAATTATAAACATATCTGTGCCAGAAAAAAACTAAGCTGATTTATACACACTATGATAGAACAGACACAGAGTCTGTTCTTTGTTGTAATTACCGTTTGGAGTCCAAGCGTTTCAGCGATGTGTAATAACTTATTTTGTTTTAATAAAACTCTTTTTGCAATTTTGCACACACAATTTTATTTGGCAAGCTGAAATTTTGAGGTAAACTTATTTAAATAACTTTTGAGAACGAATAATTAAACATTCACATGGCGATTTTTTATATCACTAAATACAAATTGTACTTGCACCATAGGGATAAGGTGAGCCACATAGATCTAACATAAAAAATAATCATGTTATTATACCATGCACAAAACACTGGGTGAAAACACAATCTAAAACTAGAAGAGTAATGCTTCCATATCCAGATCTTGAACTAATTAAAGCTGCTTAAAATAAAAAGTAGTTTGTTGTGAGCCTCTTCGTGCATTTGTCCGCCTAATAACAAATACTTATTCTAAATTCTTGAATTTGTATGAGTTTCTTCTCTGTAAAGCTTAGTACTTAATAATACCTCAAGACTTTCTTTTATTTTTCACTCTTAATTAGTGTATTTTTTCCATATTTTCAGTTCCCAGCCTAAAAGAAGGCAAATAAAAAAGAGAATTTGAAAAAGTGAACTTTTCTTATTTCAACTTAGACCAAATATTTAGTTCATGATAAAATAGTTAAGTGATACTCAAGTTTACAAGTAGTGAAACTAGCAGCTTATTGCTCGTCTGTATAATTTTTGGTAGAACTGCAAACAGCTAAGTGTGAAAATGCAAAACATAAAACTCTGAAACTGTACGTGTTAGAGTTAAAATTGATTACCAAAGTGGGTGGCATTTTCCATCGGCAAAACGGAGGCAAAAATTCCTGCAAGGCAATGGAATTCCGCATATTTCATTTAAAATAGTATAACTTTTTTTTTAACATTTTCTATCTAGTCAGTCCTATGATGTAACATTGACATGCTCTTAAAATGGATTTCCATAAACCTTGAAGAAAACTGGTTGGCCATAAACTCGCTTAATAGCAGAATATTGAAGTTTGATTAAATTACAAAAAACCTGAACTTGTAATACCTTTTAAAATTTTTGAATTTTTGTGTGTTTTGATAAAGTAATTCGCTTAAAAAAAGTGTTAGAGCTGAGTTAGTCCGAAATTCGGATTAGGTGGACGTATGCAATATTGAAATGAAGTTATTCTCATTCATAAAATATTAGTTACAACATACGTTCGTATTTATGATTGTCTAATAATAAAGTAATAACAAATAATTTCAATTAAAATCAGAAATACAAGAAGCCATACATCGACTTATCTTCCGTGTTAAGAAATCAACAAAAATACTTTATTAATAGTATCCAGTATCCCGCTACAGTTCGTCGTTTTTATTTTGTTTATCAACATAAGTGATTTTTCAAGTCCAAGCCATTAGTACTGTTTTTAATGGAACCGGTTTTAAGACCAAACCACTCCAAGTCCTGAGGTTCTTCGTAGAAGAACCAGCAAAGACGAAGCGGTTACCCACGAGTCGAGTGGATAAACTGGTTCCTCTCGGCGCGTGTCACATCTTACGGCGTAGTAACATTTTCCCGCCTAGACACTCTTTCCTACGAGAGTATTAACCGCGTCTTCTCTTATAGACGAATAAATTGGCAAATTATCGAATTCACCAACAATTTTGGACACTTACAATATTTGGAATTTGGTTAAATGACACATTAGGCTTTTAGAGAAATTATCTTGAGAACAGTTAAAAATACCTATTACTACTTATGTGGGAAAAGTTTGAGTTTTATACAAAGCACTGAGCCAAAAAGAAATTACTACTGAAATATTGGATTAATATTTATTTGTGCACTATAAGCTAAATATAAAGAGCAATTACAAAATATTACGTAGAAATCTTTAATGAACGAGATGATGAAATTTGACGGACCTAAATTATACCGTTAAGAATTGAATAATACCTTTGAATTGTTCAGATCAGTAGCTTTACAATCTTTTTTTGAATGAGATTTCTAAGTTAATTACTGAGAGGAGATTTCAATAGTAATAACAATATTCTTTGGTGGCACTACAATTTTCAATGCTTACACTAATCTGAGATAAAGCAAAGAACTTGTTATGTAGGAGGGTGATTGCAAAAGTCATGTGGTTGAGTGGTTGCAGCTGATATACAATATTGATATAAGTTCACTCCCCTACAAGCAATATTATCAATGATATACATACAGTGTATATAAAGTATGTTTTACATATTATTTTATAAATATTATTATACGTTTTTTTGGATTTTTTATTGTTTTTTGTTACTAAATTTACATAAAACACTGTTTAATAATAGTAGAAAAAAGTTGACGAATCATGTTTTTCTACTGCTCGATTTACAGGCTCTGGAGACTTGTTACTTTTGATTTGCACTAAACAATTATTAAAAATATAGTATATACATATATATAGTATATGTATGGATTTTAGAAGGCAATGCAATATTATTGGAAGTCAATATATCAGAAAGCCTTACTCACTAATGTAAACATCGAAAATATACATTGAAAATGTATAGATGATAGACCAAAACATGTTTGGAAAAGTAATTTTTACACCGTTTATTTCGAAATTTTTGGGGTACAAGTCAATTATATCAATTTTTCTATTGCGTCAATACCCTAATACTATTAAATATTTCGGTTAATTAAAGGTGGCCATGTTAGGGTTTGGTTTGCTTTGGTTAAATTGTAATATTTTCCGTAAGAATATATGTATTTTATTTAAGAACCTTTTCTTCAGTAACATTTAATTGGTATTTTACTATGAAAATATTGTTCACTGGTATTAAACAAGGTGGCATAAACCTGAAAATTTTATTTAGCCAGATTATTTAACCTCGCAAAAACTAGTTCTTCAAATCTAAATTTAACAGTAACCCAATTTATGTTTATAGAACTTTTTTATTTTAATATAGTAGAAAGTATACATTAAGTCGAAAATTACCGCCTTTAAAACTGTTTGCATATTTCATAAAAAACTATATGCCTTTGGACCTATAAAATAATATATAAAAATATAGTTTTAATATATTCTATAAAAATAGAACCAAAGTCACTTCAATTCACAGTTAGGTTAAAAAAGTAATATAAAGCTTAGTTTGTACCGCTATTACTGCGTCACTAAAAATATTTGAAATATATGATATCAAAAATAATTGTTAAATAAATATTGTACAGGTAAATTGTAATTGATAAAAGTTACAAACAAACCTTTTTTAAAAAGGCGATATCAGAAATCACCTCCCTAAATTTTAAACAAAAACAAAAAGTGGCTAAAATCACGTTCTTTGTTCGCCACTCTACGGCACGTTTCTGGTTTTCTTGGCATGGGCGATTCAGTAACCGGTTCGAAAGATATCGTTCATGGCCTAAACCTTCGCTCAACCTCAGAGACCGATCCTCATTATTGGAAGTCAAAGTTAAACACCCATTTGACCCTACCCTGATGTTTCTCTTAGCTAGACTGCAAAGCAAACTACATAGGATCCTGTGTGTGCTAAGGACACGAACTAGTATCTTATTATGATTGTCTCAGCTATTGTTAATTTTCCGATTAATAATACTGTGATGTGTTTAGATTTAACCGATGACATAACTTATGTCAACTAATACATAAATATAATTTATGTTTCACCTACATATTATTGACCCATAATACCTTAGAAATGAAACATATAATAATATCCATAATAACCGCAGGGCATTATAATAGGTACAACCATTGCCATTAGTAACTAAAAGCCGACAAAAACAAACATGTCATTATTTCAGCTTGAAACTACATCCATTAGGAATAGTTTTATATCAGATTTTTGGCACAATTAAATATCAATAAACAGTTATAAACTATTTAATTTTTAAGCAATTATTTGAAAGGGAAGTGTGAGCGTAAACGTGCCTCTAAAAATGTTTGACTATCAACTTTCTATATATTTCTTGATACCAGAATCATCCTGTAAAATGAGCTTCATTTAATATTGAACAGCCTGCGTATGCATGTGCCACTTTTAGAAATATAATCTAATGAGAACTCCGAATCACCAACCAAACATGTCAATTTGTATTCTAATCCACGTGGAAATCTAAATCATATTGTTGTTCACCTGAGAAATATGTAACGTCTCGAATAGAAAATTCACAGATATTGAATTGCTTAACGCGATTGTGTTCACACGCATCTACACTTGCGTGCATAGAAATCGGCCCACAGTAAACTTTTGACTTTAACTATATTTTTTTTAAAAACTATTCATCAGATCAAAAAAAGAAATATTTTGTTTGAACGACAATTTAATATGCTTTAATGTGCGTATAAATTATTGTGCGTATAAATTAACTCATTCCAATGTATTCCTGGGTTTCAGTCAATTTTATTGTTTATTATTTAAAATATTACAAATACGTTTCGGTGTCTTTCTCCACCATCATCAGTTTGTCTAAAATATATATTTACAGTTATCATCAATTTAAATAAAAAACTCTCACCAAAATTCACACATTAAAATACAAATTACACACATATTAAAAAGTACATTAAGAACATTGGTTTTCAGGTGATGAGTCAGGACAAACATATCTGGGAAAAGACTAGAATCTATTGTTTAGAGATTTAAATTTTAATTTCAACCTACGTGTATAGTTCTTTACATCCTAACATTCAACTGGTCACTGAATTTTCCATATTTTATTCGATATCAAGCGAGCGAAACAAAAAAAACTGTTTATCTTTCGTCTTTTCTTTGCATTCTAGGAATGCTTGGCAATTCTTCAATATCAGATGTTTACATTTCATTTACCTGGTCCAATCAGTTCATTCATGCGATCATCTAATTAGCGTATGATACACCGAGCTAAGATTGTCTGTATCTGATCTGAAATTTATTGCATTCTGATGTTTCTTAATTTGTATCATTTCATGGATTCTTCTCTTATTATAGTTGTCCTCATTGATCAATATTTGTGTGTTATCGAAATCAAAATCATGCAACTTTTGTTGTGCATGTTGTGCTAATGCTGTTGCATTTTCGTTAACCTTTCTTAAGCTATACTTATGTTCGTATATTCTTTTCTTTAAATATTGCCCTGTTTGTCCTAAGTATGTGCTGTCACAGTTCAAACAGTCAATCTTGTATATTACGTTAGGTATGTCCAACTTATCGCTTCTAGGCTTAAATTTTGTAAAACACTCTTTTGCCAAGTTGCTTTTAGTTTTTTCCGCTATAGTAATATTATGCGGTTTTAAAATATTTTTTATTTTCTTGTTGATTTCTGGAATATACGGTAATGATACTGTCTGATCAATCTCATTGCAAGATGACGTCAGCTTGTCGCGCTTTGTCCGATAATGAGTGTTAACCAATGGGCACGTCGTAGCTAATTCCGTGTTGTTTTATCAGCGCC
Source organism: Dendroctonus valens (assembly GCA_024550625.1). Taxonomy (NCBI): domain Eukaryota; kingdom Metazoa; phylum Arthropoda; class Insecta; order Coleoptera; family Curculionidae; genus Dendroctonus; species Dendroctonus valens. Next base: position 238,509 of record JAJTJO010000076.1, read on the forward strand.
AAAAGACGAAGAGGAAGTTTATATGTTTATTGTCATTGACACTAACATATATATTTAACTAAATTAATAACATTTGTTATTAACAATGCCGAAACGATACAGTGCGAACAGCGTTTAATTATTAAACTGATAAATTATTTTCAGCTTGAAAAAGCAGCAGGAAAACCCCTTTTACATGTGGATTCAGTGTACAATGTAAATATAGCCTTACTTTTATGTTAATTATTTATTCAAAATTGTATAACCATAATAACTATTTTAAAGAGAGTATGTGATGCTCTGGAAGTATCACCATCTACTGTATACAAGCTAGCAAAGAATGGTGTCCAAAGGGATAATGAGTTCAAGGAGTCCGTGAACACTAACAGAATGTTATCCCTAGGTCCACCACTACATCAAATACATGAACACATTATCAGAAGTCGAATTTACGCAATGTACGCTGCAGGTAAGAATACAATAAATAAAGAGTTCAGTCTCTTATCAACGGATTTCATCTTATGTTATTTAGGAGAAAATGTCACTCTGCGTTTATTGCAGTCAAAGCTACAATGCATTGATACCATTAAAATATCATTTGGTTCGTTAAGAGATGCATTGGTGAAAATGAAGTTCAGTTGGAAAAAATGTACAGTCTCAAACAGGAAATATTTAATGGAGATGCCATATGTTGCACACAAAAGGCTACAATTTCTAAGGGCGCTCGCTGATATCGAAGCATCATCTTTTTCCTTGAAGCCCGTTGTGCTGGATGAGACTTGGATATTTAGTAAAGGTGCATTTAGGAAAAGCTGGCAAGATGATAGCCTTAATACAGTGCGAAAAAAAACTGGAGAAGGCGTTAGATACATAATTCTACATGCAGGCAACACAGAGGGATTCATAGAAAATGCAAGCTTAATTTTCAAATCAGGTAGCAAAACAGGGGACTATCATGATTCTATGAACAGCGAAAATGTTGAGAAATGGTTTGAAGAACAGTTATTGCCAAACCTTGAAGAACCCTCGCTAATCATAATGGATAATGCGCCTTACCATTCTGGATTGGTAGAAAAAATTCCCAATCCCAGTTGGTCAAAAAAAATGCTTATGGAATGGTTAAGTCAGAGGAATATTTCATTTCCACCTTTGGCAATGAAAGACTACGTTTGGACCTTAACAAAACCACATTTACCTCTCAAAAAGTATAGGTATACTGGAACTATCAGGGATCGAATCAATTAGCAGGATATAATGTATGTAAATCTATTTATTTTGCAGAGTAGATCAATTAGCATTAAAACATGGTCATCGTGTTTTGAGACTTCCTCCATATCACTGCCAGTATAACCCAATTGAAATGGTGTGGTCTGAAGCCAAGAGATACTATGACTCCAAAATAACGTCTTTCGAAACAGTTACAAGTGATACTGTACTTACCACCTGGCAAGAAGCATTAGAACAGGTCAATTTTTTCCATTTTATAATTTAATACATGGAAATAGCATTATCGACAAAAAAAAAAAATATTTGTGGTTTTAAATAAATTTCAATAAAATTATACCAAACGTTAGTTTTCTTCCTTTGGTTTCTCAAGTATTATTTAACAATTCAAAATCCATTTCAATCCATTCAAATCAATCAATTGTCATCATTCATTCATCCAATTTAAAAAAAAATTGTAAATACAATTTTCTAAATATTTAAATATTTACAAAGATTTAATTGCAAGTCAAAATAAAACTAATCATTTTATGAAATTCCAATGTATGTTTTTCGTGTTTGCCTATTAAAATCAATATTTTAAACCGTTTGCTTCTTTTAAAGTGTCGACTTTCAGACGAACTTGTTCCGGCATCGAAAAGTGGGTTCATAAAACAAAACTAACTACATTGATATAATATCAGACGAAGGGCCACTTTATGCAATTATCGAAAATATTTTAAAGAAATAAAATAATATATAGCCTTTAATACAGTGTTGCTAGATTGTATGTTAATATGGGAATCCTTTTTCATAGTTCGCTGAGCTTTCACAACACATCAATTGTGCCTGGGAAACACGACTTAATTAAAGTCGTGTTTACGACGTCACGTTTTGTGACGTCATGTTGCAATGAGATTGATCAAGGTATACATACTTGATTTCACCTTCTTTTTTATTTTTTATATTATTTATGTTGTTCCATTTATTTGCATTGTATATTTTATTAATTCTTTGTTTTATAATTGGTTCGAAGAATTCTTTGGGATAGTTGTTCATTATTAGTACCTTTTTTATTTTTTCAAGATTTTTTTGTCTGTATCCCCAATGTGCTAATTTTATCGCTCTATCAGTAAGAGCTGTTACCACACTTTTTTTTATATTGTATAGGTGCATATGATTGGTAATTCAAGCATCTACCAGAACACACATCCTTTGTGTACCAGTTTGTTTTTATTTCCCCATTATCGTCATACATAACCGTCATATCCAAAAAGTTTAATGATCTGTTTTTGTCTTCCTCAATGGTGAATTTTATGGTTTCATGGAATGCATTAAACTTATCTAGTGTGTATTGAACTTTTTGGTTTGGCAGGCACATTATGCAGTCATCAACGTATCTTTTAAAAAATCCACACTTAAAGTTTAAATCAGGTATTAGTTTTTCTTCCAGACTTTCCATTACAAGGTTTGCAATTGTTGCAGCTATGGGAGATCCCATAGCAACTCCATATATTTGTGAATAGAAATTGTCCTCGTACCGGAAGTAAGTGGACTTAAGGCACAGCTCTACCGCCCCAATAAATTCATTTTCGGGTAATGATGTATGTTCCCTAATTTCAGACCATTTATTTCTTATGCACTGTATTGAGTAATCTACCGGGATGTTTGTGTATAGCGATACCACATCAAGCGATATTAGGCGATGGTTCTCAGGTATCTTCTGTTTTTTTATAAATTCGCAGAAGCTCCATGAGTCCCTAATGTGATATTGTGAATTTCCCAATATATTACTCAACACAGCTGACAGGTATTTAGACAATTGGTAAGTTGGGGCATTTATGTTGCTAACTATCGGTCTTAATGGGTGGCCTGCTTTGTGAAGCTTTGGCAGGCCATATATAAATGGTGCTCGGCCGTTGTTTTATATATAAATTTATTATTAACATAAATAGGGTTATTGACAATTTAAAACTTAACACTTAATTTTTTAATAAGGGCAGAAAGACCGATAGGTCGATAGCATTTTTTAGAAATAAAGATGTTTACTACTACTACTACTTTTTTAATAATGGGTATGACCTCCTCTTTCCCTAATAACTTCTCTCATACGATTAGGCATAGATCTAATCAAGTTTGCTATTGTTTCTTGAGGGATGTTAAACCACTCTTCTTCTACTGCAACAATAAGCTTTAGGATCGAGTTTGGGGTATAAAGTCTAGCTCGAATTCTTCGTTTTAGCTCATCCCATAAGTGTTCGACCGGATTTAGGTCAGGTCTGTATGCTGGCCACTCCATAACCCGACAACCGACTTCTGCAATGTAATCTTGCACGATTCTTGCGGTGTGCGGCCTGGCATTGTCATGCATAAAGGTGAATTCGTCTCCAATGTAGTCGACGTAAGGTAGCACATGAATTGCTAAAATCTCCTCGATATATCTAACAGCCGTTAAACCTCTTCTTCCGTGATAACGGTCGCCCCTACGAATGAACTCAGGGTGGGATCGTGCTGCTATAGAAATTGGACCCTAGATCATACAGGCACCACCTCCATAAGCACTCCGCTCTTCAAATTTCAGTTGCAAAAGCAATAATTTTAATATTTGACAATTTTTTTATTTTTGTTACAATCACCACATAAACACGTTTCATTTGTTTACCGCTTGCTACGCATATAAACGACAAGCCTTCTTGATAAATTTATACTCACATTAAAGCATATTAAATTGTCTTTCAAACAGCAAATTCCTTTTTTTGATCTGATGAATAGTTTTTAAAAAATATGTAGTTAAAGTCAAAAGTTTACAGTGGGCCGATTTCTATGCTCGGAAGTTTAGTTATTGCAATGAATAGTGATTTCTTTTTTTTTTTTGTTCGAGGTAATATTTTCTCGTTGTGATTAAATTTTTAAACGGTTTCTGCAGAAGCAAACATAAATTAATTACCTCCTCCTCACATACAGGGTGATTCAGGAGCAAATAGGAATAATTTAAAGATATGTGTAGGAAGGCAAATTGAAGAAAATAAGTTATTATGTTCAAGTTCAGTTTTATTTGTTTGAAATATGCCTTTTTAATTTTACTTTCAAAACTGACAAAAATATATTACAAAACCAAGAAAGAAATCAACAATTATAAACAACTAGCATAAATTATTTACAAACTTTCAAAAACCCACTTCGATACACTTACGTGCAGGTAAATAAATTGATCTATTAACGAGCTTTAACGAACGATGATTTCCAGTCTAATCAATGCGGCCGCATTAAAAATGCGAACTAGTATCGCATCCCTCATGTAAATTCTCGTATTCCAACAACTTCATCCATCCCCAAAAGCTAAAATCTAATGGAGTTTGATCACCAACACCCACAATATTGTAGGTGTTGTTCGTGTCCTCGGTAGCCAAAGGTGTTGGATTCCTCTGCCAATCCAGCAATCGCCGAAATGTGTATTCAAAAAAAATTGCAACACTTGAAAATCGAAAGCGCATTCCATCATGTTGAAACATCATATGTAATACAATATCCAAAAGAACTTTGCCCAATATTTCCTCTAAATAATCTTCTAAAAAATGTAAATAACTGTCCCCACTAAGGCGGCTATAAAATACAAAAGGGTTGCATGGCTGATCATTTAGAATTCCCCATCATATGTTAATGCTAACCCGACGTTGAACATTGCGTTCTTGGGAGGAGTGGAGATTTTCCTCCTACCATCGATGAATCAATCAAATCATTTTACTTATTTAGGTGGCTATTATAAAATAACAGTACAAACTAAACTGGAAGGTTTAAAGAAGCGTCGCACTTCCTGAAAGCAAGTTTCACGAGAATTGAAGCTTGGTTTGATAACAACAGGACAACTGAGACAGATTATTTTCAACGCGTTGATAGCTAAACATAAATATTCGATAATTGTTGAAAAATGCAAGAACAAATCGAAATTATTGGTCCTAATACAGGTAACGATAGAGATAGCACTGAGGACAGGTATTATACTTTTTCAGGAAAAATATCGCGGAAAATAAGTAAACTTTCTGCACAAAAATTTCCATCTTCCACTAATTCTCCTCCCAGAAGTGCAGTTGAGGTAAAACAACTGCTTCACGTAAATAACCCCCAACTTAACATACCTTCCTTTTCTGGTGTCTTAGTGGAAGGGGAAGCATTCCATCAACTATTTGAAGCTCTCATTTTAAATGAGCTCTCACTAACTGACGTTGAGAAATTAGTTTATTTGCGTTCATATTTAGTAGGTGAACCTATGAATCTAATATCGAAACTCAAATTAATTAGCTCCAATTTGGACATCGCGATAAAATCCTTAAAGAGAAATATTCAAATCAATTGAATATCATGTACGCTTATATTAGAAATATGTTTTCGATGCGAGAATTTATCACCACTATTAACCAAAATTGAATTGAAACAGAGTGACTAACCAACTTTGGCAAATTTTTTTACCTTTTAAGATAACAGATGTCTCGTTTTCGAGAGATAAGTAATCCTAGAAATCCAATCAGGTCTCAGGTAGTTAATTTTTCTTGCCAAGGCAAATCCCGAATTTCCTTTAACCATCATAAAAGTAACCTTTCAACCCAATATGTTCTAGTATCACATGTTTATTCTGCGATAAAGGTGGTCACAAGATTTACAAGCGTCTGTCCTTTAACGTTCTCAATCAAAGAGAAAAAAAACATTTCGCTTAGCATCAAGCGCTCTGTTTGAACTTAGGTACCCAGCATAATTTGTAAAGAAAGGCTCCACACCTTGTTGCATCTGGAATGGTCCATTCACAATCAAGAAAACTCTAGCCATATGGTACACAGACCGCGTTTATCACATGGAGAACGGAATATGTCAATGCTCAATGCATCGCCATAATATAGTGTTGGATCTAATTCTAACGAACTCGATATTCAACAGACCTCCCATAACATTAGCCTGCAAAAAATCTTCCTTCAAAAAATTACGTCATAAATATAAAGATTTTGATGCGCTGAATCTATGCCTGATGACCAATTTTTTTCATCACGTCTAGATTTTTCTATATGAATTTTATTCCAAAATATTATAAATTTAGGATTTTTTAAATTAAAAAGGATTGTTTTGCCTTTATAGCTCTAATGTTTCATGCGTTAACATTATAAACAATAAATTGACTGAAACCCAGGAATACATTGGAATGAATTATAAACAATGTAAATACATACGAAATAAGCTTTTGCTAGTCGTAAGAGAAGGAAGGAAAGTGCCGAAAATGATTTCTATGTTAGTACGTATGCGCATGCGTAGTATTCACTGTGACTTTACAACAGTTAGTTGAAAACTTCTATATCAAATACTTTAGTACCTTAGTTTTGCACAAAATGTATATTAAATACATATATTTTGAAGTATTTTATATGTTGCTTATACCAATTTTTTTATGCACAGAGATAATAAATATAAAATAGAAATTAAAAAAATAATAATAAATTCCATTTAATTTTAGTTTATAAAATGCCGCGCACTTGTAAGAATTCTACAGACTGTTTCCAACTAGAGCTTTGAAACATATTCCTGCATGTTCTAGTAAAACATTTTCACTTACAGCAGATATTATATTAACACAGTGTTATGAAGATAACCATCAAATATGATTAAGGCAACAGCTGACAAGCTGACAAGCGAATACTGACTAAGCAATTAAGGTTGAAAACACACCAAACAAGCTTCTCGGGCTGTCTGGTATCCGTCTACAGACGAATTTTCAATTTCAGTCCTTTTAGTACACAAGGGCAATCCTACAAAAAGGATTGTTTTGCCTTTATAGCTCTAATGTTCGACCCCTTGGGCCTCATTGGTCCTCTTGTTGCTAAGGCTAATATTGTCATGCAAAATATTTCGGTCTCGAAAATTGGTTCGGATGAGCCGTTACCATTAGTTTTTTTACATGAAGTCGCTCGAGCACGTCGAATCGTTCTTTTACATGAATTGAAGTTTATACTCCCCAGAAAACCTCATTGGAACGGCCTAGGGGAGGCTGTTATCAAAAGTACAAAGTACCACATAAACCGTAGAGTAGGATATGCACACCTCACTTTCGAAGAACTTTCGACAGTTCTAGCCCAAATCGAAGCAATCTTCAAGATTTAAGATGTCTGACTCCCGATCATTTTCTTATGGGAGACAGTCTTACTTCATTCCCCGAAAAACGTGTAATTAATGTCTCTGAAAATAGACAACACTCCAAATGCAGCAACAGTTTTGGAAAAGGTGGTCAAAGAATTACCTAAATCAGTTGCAAAACAAACCCAAATGGCTGAAACCATCTTCCATACATAATAAAAAACCTAATTTTTTATTATTTATTAATTTTAAAAAATTTAAAGCTCTAAACAATAAATTCTAGTATTTTCCCGAACATGATTGTCCTGACTCATCACCTGTGATCCCAAGAGATTCAAACGATTTTAATATGCTATTTAATATGTTTGTAATTTGTATTTTAGTATGTATATTTTAACAGAGCTCTTGTTTTAAATTAATGACGACTGTGAATGTATATTTTGGACAAACTGATGATGGCTTAGAAAGACACCGAAACGTATTTGTAACATTTTAAATAATAAACAATAAAATTGACTGGAACCTAGGAATTTCTTTTGAATTAAGTTGAAATACAGTCAGGAAAATATACACAATGAGATCTTTTTTCTGTCAATAACGGTAGAGTTAGGGTAGCCAAGGTCTTGAAAAAGAATGGTACCTTTACTCTTGCTATCCAGAAATTGTGCCTTCTTTCCACATAGTAGTCATGGGTAGGGCAATATTATATATTCCTTGTATATTGTCATTCTGTTCAAATGTTTGTGTTCTCTGTACACCTTTTTATAAGTTAGCAACTTATTAGTTATTATTTATTTATAGTCTTAGTAGTACTCGCTCGTTTGTATTACGCAGGACTTTTAATTTGGTAACTTAGAATTTAGTTTATGCTAGTTGAAGCGTGTTGCTTCAAGTTGGCAGTTATGTTCGAGTAACCGCCATTCTCAACTCAACTCCAACCTCAACTCCCCTATTATGAATGGATCCTCCTTTTGAGAATTGACTTAAGAATTCTTAAAAATTAAAGACAATGTATTTTACTGACATGTAACATTGTTTCAACAAAGTGTTTCAATTCTTTTAGAAAAACGAAAAGTATGCTCTCAGCCAAACAACCTAACTTCTCCATGTGAGTTAAATTTAGTAATAATTAAATATACATACGAAGTATCCCTATGGAAAACCATATTTCCATTTCTTTGGTACGTACAGATTTTGTTCCTGGCAGAGTTGATAATGTGTTTCTTCTTTTCCGATTTTTTTTACAGAGTATTATCAACATTTTTCTATCAATATTCGTGTGTCTTACTTATAATATTTAGTAGAGTTTCATTTATATCGCTAGAAGCGTAGATTGTTGTGGTTACAACTTTGAAAAGTTATTTCGATTCCATATGTTATTCAAGGAATATCGTTATTTTTCAACGAAGCATGTTATATCAATCAGGATTAAATCAACTGGGAAATGTATGAATTAGCCTATATTAAATCTATGAGTGGGTATCTCACGTTAAAGAGCCACTCATATTTCTACAAGACTAATTAGGTAGGCTTGAGTAATAATGACCTCTTTATAAATTGAACTGAGGCTCGCATAGTCTAAGATCCGGTCTGGCGACGGGGTTAGTTCTAGTTGAAAGCTTTTTCCCACACTTCCTCGACCTCCCTTTAATTCTGTTTTTTTTATTGCAAATAAAATTTCGATGGCTGCATTTTACGACAGGCAGATTTATACTGCAGCCCGTTTATCAACAGTTAAAAATATTGAATGTTTTAGACTGCAACCAGAGATTAGTTGACTGCTGCAACTATTTCTGTACATCTAATATTTCAGTTTGACGCAAGTGTGATAAAAGCTTCGTAGCCATCATATATGACTTGTGGCGCAATCGTGAAATACACTATTAAGGGCCGATAATTGCTAATATCTGAGAAATAGATGGTGATTATAAATTACATACACATACAATATATAAATTACATATAAATGGACATAAGACATTTCAAATATATTTAGATTGATATTAAATAATTGGTAAAAGATGCCCGTTAGTTGTTAATGTGCTTGGCTTTATCAGTCAATAGGTAACGGCAGATAATAAAACATTTTTTTTGGGCCAACCTTTCAGCTATATTTAAACTATACTCAGGGAACGCGAATTTAGTGTTAATTCTGTCATACACAAGGGCAGCATGTCACCTGAGGTAGGTGTATTATTAGTTATTCGATCGTCTAATAAAGCCTTGTAACTGCAGACGGCCAAACGACACAACCCAAAAACGACGTAAAATACCTTGGAATCACAATTGACCACAAACTTAAACTCACTAAACACATACGAAACATCAGGGCAGAAACAATAAAGAGAACAAAACACTTCCGATCACTAACCTACAAAGACAGAGGAATTAGCACAAACACCGCCACCAAAATATATAAAGCTATTTGTAGACCCTTGCTAGACTTTGGACATATAATCATGACCAACGGAACAGAAAGGACAAAACGTTATATACAAACAACAGAACAAATTGCACTAAGACTAATAACACGAATAAGACCAATCAGACAATCCCGCTTCCGTTTCCCCACATCAACGCTACTCGAACACTTACAAACGCAACTGAATAGTGGACAATAAAATAATTTTTTCTTGTCATTAGAATTTTATTTAATAATATTGTCAACCTAGAATTAGAGAATTTTCATATTTGTTTTTTTATTTAGATTAAGACTACATGTATTAAACAAGGGCAGAAAGACCGATAGGTCGATAGCCTTTTTTTTTTAGAAATAAAGATGTTTACTACTAAAGCCTTGTTCATGACAGAATTAATACTAAATTCGTAAACCCTGATAATGGTTTAATTATTGCCGAGATGTTAGTCCAAGAAAAATAGTGTTTTGTTTTCTGCCGCTATTGACCGATAAATACAAGCATATAAACAGCAATCTTTTACTTATTAGCATCACAGTCACTAACAAATTATAACAATATTCAGTAATATTGACTGTTAAATTAGCGGGTTTGCAAGTCGCTTGTGGGTCACCTTAGAAGAAAAATGGAATTTTAATCCAGTCGGAAATCCGCTAATAAGTTTAGTGATAAATTATGCAATGACAACTTATCTAATGAGTGTACGAGTTAAGATACGAAATCAGTCTAGTTAAACGCTCGTGACAGGATACAACTCAGTAACAAGCTTAGCTTTTCCACTTTTATAATAATTAATCAAAACGAAAATCATGGATTTATTATTCATTCGTGTTAGAATAAAGAACCTGTCAATTGTGTTTTTTAAAAAGTATTCTTTCCGAAACCCGAATCTAAGTGGCGCAGTCGGTAGGATTACTACAATTTAGTGTATTGAACATCGATTTTCGTGTTTACGATTAATTGGGAATTCGAATTAGGTCCGGTCATCGGAGAGAAGAAAAGAAAACCAGTTTGCAGAAGTGCTGGGTGGTGGTCCACATTGACAGCTGCTCATAGGCACCTAGATTAACAACTCCTGAGTGGTGGTCCAACCTCGACAGCAGCTCAAAAACACCGTAGTTTAGAATGCAAAGAAAACTTCTTCTTTTATACATCTGTGTCTACACAGCAAGATTAGACTAGCCAATATATTACAAAATTAAAGAAGGTCCGTGATTATTACCAATTAAGTTAGGAAACGTACAAAATCAAATCGATACTTGGACATTAATACACATTTTTTATGTACCAAATGTAAACAGTGAATTTGAAAATGTAAAATCTCTATATTTCAAAATGCAGGAAACAAATTACAATTACACAGAACCCAAAACTTTTCATCATTTTAAAATATTACAACAAATCGTAATAAAAAAATTTCCTTTCACAAATCCTTCAACTCAACCCATTGAGAAATTCGAAAAGCAAAGGGGGTATAATAGATTGACCTGTTCAACAATAAAATCAATAACAGACAATCTAGATCAAAACGATGCCTTTAAAATTGACGAAGCTATATCATTTCTGACAAATAATAAAAAGAACTTTTAAAACATAATTAACTCCGCCTGCTGTGGGAACTGGATGGATTGAGACGTCCAGTGAAGACGGTTGCCGGTCACAAGCCCTGATAAAGGAGGAGGGTTGTCGGGCGAGGCTAGCAACCTACCCGACGTAAAAACCATCATCTGACGAACCCGGAACCGGAAAACGAATAAGGAAACCAAACCGAACAGGAAGCAAAAATGGAAGAAAAACACAATTCGAACAGTGTGTTGGAACATAATGTCCGGGAACACCAAAGACAGCGAAATATTGTTCGAAATGGAACAGCGCAAAATAGATATATGTGCGCTGTCAGAAACCAAGCGCAAAGGCAAAGGAAGCATTAAATTACCAAACTACGTGTTAATATATAGCGGTGTTGCCAAACGCAAAAGAGCTACAGCTCGAGTGGAATTACTCATAATCGAAAAATATGAACACTTTATCCAGGATATACACTACGTAAACCGCAAGAAGCGTACCTAAGATATGGGGTAACCAAACACCGGAAGGAAAGAACCAGTACATCCAAACAAGAAATAGAGTCAACACAGAAATCAGAACCATAAAACGAAACTTCTGGGAAGGGTTTACCTCTGAATTGGAGCACGACCTATAGGGAGCACAAATGAAGGTATGGGGAATGCTAAAAAGAAGGAAACTCGAAATCCTAAAATATACACAAACTCGACAAATTGATGAACTCCGATGTAAAACCTACTTTGAACATCTGTACACAAATATACCTGAAGAGGAAAACAGAAACGACATTGAAGAAGAAGGCGAAGAAGCTGAAGAACCTCCCGAAATAACCGAGAGAATGACGATGGAACAGACAACGAAGATTAAGAACAGAAAAGCACCCGGACTGGATGGGATACCTGACGAGTTATTGAAATATGGGGGACACCATCTAATGACAGAACTTACAACATACTAGAACTTACAAAGCTATTTAACAGTATACTAACAACCAAAAATTTCCTAAGTGATTGGAGAATCAGCATAACCATTACAATATTCAAAAAAGGGGACATGAATGTTTTGCCTTGCGGCGACCTACCTAGCTTGCGCCTTTAGGTCCATTAATCTCCACCCGTTAGGACGCTACTGTCTCAAAAAACCACTATCACGGAAGCCCATCTCCGTTCCTTGGACCATCCACCCAACCAATTAGCGGGAAGGATGGGGAGCACCAGTCAGCCCTGAGTTTTCCCATCCACGATCTTTCTACCTTCTGGCTTTTACATCTCCGACAATTCCTATCAATATGGGGGCGGCGGCAGGCGTGCTCGAGGTCAGACAAATCCTTGCTCTCACATCATCCCAAAATCCAAATCACTTGAATCTCAAACGGTCCATTTACGTTACCCCCCTTAATGCTCACCTTTCCATCTTGTCCCTCTCTACCATTTCCAATCGGTCCCTTAATTCTCTATCCCGTCATGCAAAACCCCTTACTATCCGTCGGAGATGAACGGTACCTTACTCATCCCCTCTCGTCCCAAACTACTCCCATCTCTCACTCCCAACCGTTTCTGCGGATGTGGCATTCCACTACCGCAATACCGTCGGACTTGTCAGCCGCTTAGCCGACCATGCTGCTCGTGAGTCTTACGCACAGTCTCCCAGGGAATACCACGAGGAGGTGGGCTGACTTATTCCCCCAAGAAAGGGGACAGTCATGAAACTGTTCACGAACATCATAGAAAAAATAATTAGCGAACATCGAAACATAATTAAAGATCAAGTGACTCTCGTGAAACACTCTATTAAAACTTTCCAACTCAAATAAGTTTTTGGACGATCATTCTTTATTATTTAATATGTGCAATTTACTATGGTGTTTATAAATATATTTTAAGAAATAGAAACCAGCCAACCCCACCACATTAAATTAATCTGGGTCTTCAAGAGAATAGAGGACCCTTCTAACTTGGAACCCTGCGGACAAGTGGCCCTGATCCAAAGACGGAGGTGAAGATACCAAACCAGCCTACTCAAACGCACGTGGTAGGATACAATTCAGCAACAATGTCAACATCAAGCTTAGCTTTTTCCGCAAATATAGGTAATTACATCACAGGTTTGAAAACTCGATTGCAGAAACTAATAATTGAGAAATAATTTATAGCTTTATCAGCAATTTTTTAATTTGCCCTTAAACACGTCATTTAAAGGTGCTTCAGTGTATCGCGAAACGTCTGAATTAATTAATTAACTAATTTTCAAATATCTTCGTTTTTTACTGAAATTTTTTTTTTGTAATTTTCTGTATTTATTTCCTCAATTTGGGGTTATTTAAGGAGTAACAAGACCTTCAGAGATATGACGCCAATATTGAATCACCCTGTATATAAAATCATTATTTTATTGTTTTGTTATATATTGTAAAGTAGACTACTTATGTTAAGTTTAATTCTACTGCAATTAGGGTTGAGGACAATCAGATATACCGTGTGTCCGGGTTAAGAACTTATTTCCCTAGTAAAATATTTATTTTTTGATCGATTTCAATCATTTTTTCGTCGGTTAGATACTCAAAATATTTCCACCAGTGATGACTCTCACTTTTCATAAAACACCAAGCAAAAAAATTTATTAATTACTAATGCTTATTTAATGAGTAATTACAATTTTACCTGTTATTAAATGGAAACAAAAAAGAATTTAAGAGTTAAATTGTATTATTTTCGATTAATCCACCAAAAAGCAAAATCGCTTGTGTAATATTTTGTGAGTATTATAGTGCATTTTCTGCACACCCGGTATTGCAGAACAATGAAAATCGTGAAAAATGGATACGAAATTGTCCTAAGGCACTTTTTTTAATTTGACAACATAAACATTTTCCTAGTTCATGCATGTGCATGACTTCGGGTGATTATTGAACGCACTTACTAGTAGATTGTGCATTAAATCTAACCAGAGATTAGTTATCTCTAGTAGAGTCTACTAATCTCTGATATAACTAATAAAAACTCATCATCGAAATCGATTCATAAATAAAGATTTTACAAAGGTGGTAGTATTTAACTCGGACACACTGTATATAAAATGCTTTCATTTCCAAAATTTTCTTAAAGGAAAAACATGTAAAATAAGACAAATGAACACCCTCCCGAGATTTGTACGTCTATCTGTAAAGGTATCTTAAGGAATTTCGAGAAATGTTAATAATGAAGCACGAGTTGAAGTACAGGAAACACTTAAATCTATCTTGGTGATTACTAAAAGAATTATGGTGAAGAAAAAGAGATAGCACGCGAGCTAAAATCGAAATAAAAGCAAGTCTTTGAAATGTTAATGGCTACACCAGAAGAAATAATCGTAGTAAATATTACCTAATGGTTTCTCGTAAATGCAGTGGATGCCTAGTGGTTTTTAAATAGTAATATCTTGTAGAGGTTGACATGAAAATATCCAATGTATGTAAACATCTTATAATATACAGTCAGTCTGCAAATAAATTGATATTAGATATTCTATCATATGATATAGGAAACAAGCGGAATAACTTGACCAGAACTTGACCAGCCGATGTAAAAACCAAAAAAAAAAGTAAAAAGGACAATAATATAATGGCTTTGAACATGCCAGGAGTCAAATTTGATATTTCTGATATCAATTGCTGCAATTGTATTGTTACCAAAGTTGATATTTTGGCATTATTCACAGAATCGCATATACAAAGCTAGAGATTAAATTTAGCGAAAAAATGAACAGCTATCCTATAGGAAACTAAATTAAATTAATTTATGAACACTTATCTTTTGACAAGCTTTCCATATTCGAAACATCAGATTTTTGATATACTACATTCTACAGGTAAACTAAGATGGATATTAAGCTAGTTTGGTCGTTAGCTAAGAAATTCGATAAAAAAAAATTAAAATCGTTTAGTTATTATTGTCAAAATAATATTTAAAAAAATGAGTTTGAAACTCACGTAAAAGCTTACCGTGGCTAGTACTAACTAACTACCAACTATATGTTGAAGAAAATATTATTGGTGCGTGATTTAGTTTGAGAAGGCGTCTCTCCAATTATACGTTAATATTCGGTCCTAAGATTGTTAATTTGATCAAATAGCCACTTTAGTGTAATCACTTTAATGTGATCATATTATATTTGCTCTTTTTGTTAATTTTAGTTTGATTTTTTTCAATAACCTCGATATTTCAGAGCACTGATAATAGACACAAGTTGAAACGTTCGCCTAAGAAAAACGGTGTTTTTTTGCAAACTGGTTACCTTGCAACTGTTGGTAACTGGTAAAAATCTTAGATATTTTATCCTTCGTCCAAAACGGATCTATCCATATTTTCAAGTAACTGTAATATTCATAGGTGCTGTTTTATCATCATAGATGGAGTAGTGTCCTAAGTTTATATAAATAGCTAAAACCTCGACAAGTCACACCCTGGCTGTAGTGATTGTCTGAATACAATTATTACATTTAGGAACTACTGCAAAACGCACAAATGTCGGTAGTCTAACAGATTCTTCTGTGTTTACAAGGTATCAACGAATGCATATAATCCTTAAAACGATGTCGCGTTCATACTTCAGATGTTAGTTTCAATTATGCTACCTAGATATTGCTATGTAACAATGCTTCCAGTACCTTATAACGAACAGAATGAGTGTTACCACAGTAATCAGACATTATCTTAAAGAAAAAAAGGTTCCTTAAGTTTTAGCCTTATAAATGTAAATCGCGCACTTCCCACAGGTCAAAGAAAACACAATAGGAGGAAATGCGCCATCTGGTTTTATTTTCGGTACGTTGAAGTTGCTTACACACATCTTGGGAAAAAGGAAGTAATGACTCATGTCATTAGTTGGCTACAAAATGGTCGATTATTTCAGTATGCTTTTGCTAAATAAATGTAACCGTTTAACGTTGTTCAAGGGCGTTAAAACAGCGCGAGAAATTACATATTAAACCTACATTATATCATCAAACCTCACCCACAAAGATATTCAACAACAATAATTGATTCTATTTAACATATGAGTAGCTACAAAAACTATTAAGTTTTATAAATATACATATTTTACAACATGCAAAAAAATAATACAATGTTGTAGTTACCTCCAAGCTTGGTAGTTTGGGAATCAAACTCTTTAGCAGCCAGCATTTTTACTAGTTATTAACATTATTTACTCCTTCAAAAATGTTTACATTTATTGGTATCAGCATTGAAAGTTTACTATATTTTCAAATAAAAATAAAATAAAAGTCTCATTACAAATCCGTACAACGTATATCAAACCAAGGATATCATGGCACAGCAGATTACTGTGCACTTTTCTCGTTATCCTTCAGCCAGGAAAATATTTATCTAAATACTTTGAAATTTGAAATGATAATGATGAACATTAAATGAAAGTTAAGAAATCAAAAAATATATTTGTTTTCCAAAAATTCCAAGTACCTTTAAAGCAAGTGTCTATTAAGATTCTGTAGCGCATCACTGAGGCTTGAAGGTTCAACATTGACTATGTAGAATCCACTCTCCTTTTAATTATTGCGGCCTAATGATATACTGAGTCCGACATGAGCCTTAACAGTAAAAATCGACTTACGCTAATTTAGTTTTTACTTAAATTTGGATAATTTAAAAACGAGCTGGTGCAAAAAGGAAACTGTTGATTCTTAGGACATCTTATCTAGCAGTTCAGCATACATCGATAGTACATTAAGACATATCAATAAAGAGTCGGCGAAGTTTTTTCGCGAAGAAACGGGTACTTTTATTTTACTAATTGTTGTCCATAGAGCGTAGCTTCACCGTCTGTGATTTTGTAATCAGATTTCCTTGAATCAAAGTAGATTAGTAACTGAAGCTAAGAACAGGTTGATACGTTCCCACTGCAAATTGATTTAATTAAGACCCTATTCAAAGAAATTGTGTGATTTAAACCGTGCGTGGGAAATATAGAGCTTTCTCAGTTATTATTATTCAGACCAGACTATTAATCAGCGTAATAAAATACAATACGGTCTATAAGTAGTAATTAAAGATTTGCATTTGAAAAGGAAAGATGATATTTAAATAAATTGGGCAAACTTACTTTTCAAAATTCGAAAAATTATTTCACAAATATGTTATGCGATCATGCAGAAACAATTCAACATAAGGATATTTTTCGATTTATTACAACTACCGTCTTACGATGGATCAGTCTCTAAACTATTAATTATTCTACAACGGGTGTCCACAAAATAATTGAAATTTTTGGGGAAAAATGATCTTACCTTAAAATTAGTGTATTCTCTTTATTTCTTAAGTGGTTTTTAAATTTAAATAAATATCGACATAACCACTACCTTATTTCGCGACGTGTAATGTGTGTTTTTTTTGCGATTCACACTCTGTATGTATTAATATAATTAATATATACTTCAGTAAGACAATTTTAGTCTAGATCAGTAGGGACTTCTTCATAACTTTTATATTGTCTCAAGTAGCCTGAAATTGTTAAATAAATGGAAGCAGGCTTACGTAGTAGACGCTAAATAATGTAAACTACTTAACAAAAAAACTCCATAACCACATGTAGAGCCTTTACAGTTAACGGAGAGTGCATCAAAATTGAATCTCATCATTGGGAAGTCGGAAGTTAGACATTACTGTCTATGAGATTTATAGCATTCGTTTTACAGATGATTTAGATCAGCATCTTTTCCATTTTTATAGACAAATCGGTTAAAATTATAGAATTTTTGGGAAGCTAAATGCTAAATGAGCTCTGAATCCCAGCGAAGGATTATAACAAACTTTTTAATTAGCGTATTATAATATTAATAGATATATTAAAATAGAGAACATAAACCTTAATGATATCTGTTGGAAACACGTGTCCCTCTTCTGGCAAGTAATGGAATTATTTATTTTCCATAAATGTAGCATGCCGTTAAAATTAGCATTTCTTTAGCTTCGAATAAAACTATAAAGTTAACAGGTTCTAATTTAAATACACTAAGCTGACGGCGATATATGGTGGACGAAATATCCGATTCAACATATTATAAAATAATTTTATTTGATTCCAGATTGTAGTTCGTGTCAGAGAAGGAAACAATAGGTATTTCCTAACTGTTACAGTAACAACGTCAGTAAGACATTGCTAATTGTCTGTAACTGCTGTTATCATGTGTAGTTGGAGCAACTCCTAAAGTCATGCCAATTAAAATGCAAATTTCTATTGCATGAAAATGTTTTCTACAATTAAATTAGATATTGCAATTCAAATAGACCACTATAAGACTGGAAGGACTGTAACCGTGAAAGGATCCATGTAAAATACCCATTACTTGACATTGTAGCTTTTAGTTATCAATCCAGATGATTTCAGATTACAGCCAAGCAATTTCACTTTATAAACTTTTGTGTTCTAAAATATTTAGTATATATTTTTTCCGTAATTAGGTTACGTACAATTTTTCGAAGTAACAGGTTCAAGCCATAAAAATATTTTAACTAACTATTTGTTTATTGCTAATTAAGTCGATTTTTTTCAAATTTTAATATTATTTTAATGCTTATTTAATTTTTAGAAGAAACGTTCGGGGCAAATTACTTTTAAGCATTCTTACATTATAAAATTTTGTATATTTTATATATATAAAATATCTAAAATATTTCTATTCTAGTTTTAATATTTTTAATGATCAATTTTAATAATTATTAAAAACATTTCATAAATCTATCACATAGCCACCAAACGCAATGTTAATATAAAGCTGCCGTGTGGTAACGGAAGAGTTTTCATATAACTGTCACAGTTATCTACATGTTTCGACATGTAGGAAGAAATATTATAAGTTACTTAAGTACAGATGATTGCCTTAATTGTGGTTAATATGCCACTACCACTACCACTAGACACTAGCCATTCAAAATGAAATATCTATTGCCTTTAATTAAAAATATATAAAGAGGAAACGAAAAGATCTGTCAATAATGTTAATAACAATTTAGTTATTGAAATAACTCCTAAAAACCAAAAATAACAGTTAAATAAATTTGTATGTGATAGAAATAATCTATTAGGAATAGGGGTGGGAAAAAACTAACTAATCGTTACTCGAGTACACGTGACTCATCCGTATCCGAAGTAAAGATTGCCGAACCAAGCTATCAAACGATTATTCAAGTAACCGAGTCCGAATCCGAATGAGTTACTGGACTTTATTACTCAAATAAAAACTTTAAATACATTATTTGCACTCAACAAAGACATTTCAACAACTTTCAAGAATGGGCCGACATGTGGAAAATTAAAATTAATACAGATTAAAGTAAAGCCATGATCATCTCTAAAAATAAAATAACTAAAAACACACCTAAGCTTTCAATAAATAACACAGAAACCGACTTCTCAAAATCTATTAAATATTTAGTCATAATAATTGACTCCAAACTTAATTTCACCCAACCTGTAAACAAAATAATCACCAAAGGAAACCAAACAGCAGCCTACTGGTACCCTCTTCTAAATCATAAAAGCACTCTTTCACTCAAAAATAAAATTCTACTTTACAAGCAGGTTATCAGATCTCAAATTTGTTACGGCACTCCAGTAGTAGTAAACATCTTTATTTCTAAAAAAAGGCTATCGACCTTGTCTTTCGGTCTTTCTGCCCTTGTTTAATACATGCAGTCTTAATCTAAATAAAAAACAAATATGAAAATTCTCTTATTCTAGGTTAACAATCTTATTAAATAAACTTTCTAATTCTAATGACAAGAAAAATTTATTTTATTGTCCAGTAGTCAGTTGCGTTTGTAAGTGTTCGAGTAGCGTTGATGTAGGGAAACGGAAGCGGGATTGTCTGGTTGGTCTTGTAGGACAAAGGGGATTCAGTATGGTCCAGTTGTAGGGGTTGTTTGTCCATTTTGTCTGTAGATGTATGAATCTTTCCGAAATCTTTGTCATGTTTGTGTGTTCGTATAGTAGTTGGGTGGAGGGGCGCTCCAATTATCAGTCAAACATACAAAACCAACATTTCTAAACTTCAAGCCTTCCAAAACCAACTCCTTCGCAGGATAACACAAGCATCCTGGTACATCTGCAACTCCCAAATCCATCAAAATGGAGACCATAACGGAATTCATTTCGAAACTCCTCGTAAAATTCGAAAACCGAGTCCTCACCCGCGAAAGTCCCCTAATCCAAGACACTTTCTCCCAAATAATTCCAAAACTAAACTTTCAAACCCCAACTAGCCTCACGGCAGACCCTCCCTGGGAACATCCGCCTTAGCGTATCTCGGCATTTTCCAAATTTCAACAAACTCTTCCAAATTTAAACTTAAATAAATAAATTCAAAAACCAATCAAACCTAAGGCCTCTACAAAAACGTTTAAATTCTCAATGAACTAAACCTTTCAAGGAACTAAATTTTTTTTTAACTTCACTCTTGTAATGTATAATGAATTCAAGGGTTCCTTATGGTTTGTATAAGTAAAGTGTCCGTGTAACCAAACCTGAAGGGCACTAATAAAATACCAATATAGGTCCTCGACTTTCGTAAGACTAGAAGAAGTACTTGAATAACTGATCCGAAGTAACCAGTATTGAATCCAAAAGTAAATAGTCGTTACGAGTATTCAAAAGTAGTCAAATCTCACACCACTAATTAGGAACTATTTAATTATTTAATTAGAGTATTTAGTAATTACTTTACTTGATATAATTAGACGAGAAAGTTAATTGATAAATCAATGAATGAAAGCTTTCACGACCGATGTTCACATTTGTAAATCTGTCTTCTAGGTTTAGAGGTCGCAACCCATTGGTATGCCCGATAACGTTTCGCTTGTATTTGCTACATGCATGTTTAACGGCGCTGAAACAGTGAGAGACATTTTCATTCTATAGCTAGATAGTGAAGGATGTAAACAAAATTCTTACTACTTTCTTAATTATACTAAAATACAAATTGGCGAATTTTTCGAATCTTTAAACCAGAGTTTCCCAAACTGTGTTCCGCGGAACATCAGTGATCCAACCCTGCTTTCCATCGTGGAATAAAATGTCTACTTGACCTTTAGCAAGTTCGAGTAGCTGCATCCTCCTTAAGTTAGATTATTCAAAAATTGAATTCCAGTAGCTCTTATTTAATGGGGAGTTCTGAAAGAACGTACTGTTTTTGCTATGTTATTAGCGTGCCTGATCTGCTAATTATTAAAATGTAAACACGAAGTACGACATAAACTTTAACCTGCATAGTGCATTTGTAACACGCA
The DNA here is from genome assembly GCA_024550625.1 of Dendroctonus valens. Lineage (NCBI taxonomy): Eukaryota > Metazoa > Arthropoda > Insecta > Coleoptera > Curculionidae > Dendroctonus > Dendroctonus valens. The sequence continues at coordinate 260,068 of JAJTJO010000076.1, forward strand.
ACGAGATTCTCCAAGTGAGTGTAGTCGTAATATGCAAATTACGCTTTCCTGTAAAACAATGCATTTATATTCCTCATTTTCTTTCTTTATTGTCAATGAACTTTGACTGTTGGAAATTAAATAAACTAGACTTGACTTTTTCTATATTAATTTTAATTATTAATTTTTAAATTGAAGTAAATGTTTAGAATTATAAAGTGCATTCTTCTTGCCACTGAAATTTTATTTAATAATATCGTTAACCTAGAATAAGAGAATTTTCATATTTGTTTTTTATTTAGATTAAGACTACGTGTATTAAACAAGGGCAGAAAGACCGATAGGTCGATAGCCTTTTTTAGAAATAAAGATGTTTACTACTACTACTATAAAGTGCATGCGATACAGTTTTAACTGAAAGCACTTTAGACCAAAATACTTATTAATGAAAAGTTTTAAAATTCGCTCAATTCGTTAAATTCATAAATAAGTTTTTAAGTTTAAAATTAACCTAAGTGTGATCTCATCATCATGGTCATATCCCATTTTACGTTTAATTATTTAAGGCAATGTGGTTTCCATCATATATTATCGAAAGTTTAATATTTCAGTTATCTCGATCGCTAAATTAGGAATTGATTCAATAAAAATTTTTAGTAAGTTTTACGCCTACAAGTAATATTGGAAACCAAGTAGATAGATATATTACATATGGCGCACGTCATCGGCACTATAATGTATACACATTCCATTTTCGATAGTTTACATTATCAAATACATATATATTTCGTCTGAACGCCATATATTTATAGAGTATTACAAACATGTGTGTGTTCTGTTAAAACATGCATACTGGCTTGATTTTGATAGTGAATCAGTTAATAAATTATAAATTTTTATTGAAGCAATAATTATTCTTGAAGCAGTAATTTTATCAAAAATATTTGACGTTGTGTCCTTATAATATCTGACCTAAACTTATCCGTATTCCTCTAACAAGTACACGACAAATTTCTCAACAAAATATTTAATGTAAATTGGATAAATAGGTTTAAGCAGCAAATAACACTTTTGCGAAAAATTAAAAAAGATATTTCAGCGAGGGCAAAAGATTGGTAGCAAGCCAGTTAATAATTGTAATCATAATCATAATATTCTTCCTAAGATCTGTAGTATTCACACGTCGAGTGCGAGATTAAGAGGATGTTCAGAATTTGTTTTGCTTCTTTCTAATTCTTTACTATATCTATAAACGTATGTGTTCTCCTATTTTAAGAACTGTATCTCTGGGTTTTACTAAAATTCTAAAACGTGGTAGTTTGCCCTATTTAGTAATAACTTTTTAAATTGGTCTTAAACCGAGCTTCGTGGTGATAAGACGTGTTCGCATATTTAAAGCAAATTTGTTTACACATCGCGCAAAGAATTTGAATAATTCTTCAAATATAAACAACCGCATTTATCGTTCAACGAGAATATACGAGTGGAATTCAAACGAAAGGATGAACCCTGGGAGTTCGCAAGAATCCGAATCGGATTATGCCTCCCAGGATGGTGGGTTCAAAAAGCCACAATCGAAAAAACGGGGCAGAAAACCGAAGACAACCCAGCCAACCCAGCCAACCCCCACAACCCCCACAACGCCAACACCTGAGGCCAAACGAATAGCTTTGGACTATCAGTCTACAAACAACAAAAACCAAACAACAAACAGCAAGACAACATCAACAAGATTTCCCACGTATTCGCACACATTCACAGCGAACGCATTGTCGACCATCACCAGAGTCCAACTTGCAATCAGGTGGGAGGAACTCAACCCCAACAACAAGGATGTGATTATCAGACAAGATAATTACTTCCTAATCAAAATCAACCAGGAGGACAAAACATCAAAAATTTTATAACAACTAAAACAAGAAAACACTGTAACAAGTTACAAATTACAAAAAAACGATAACCTCCCACTAATCCGACAACAAAAGTCAGGTCACCACCATATTACACCATCATATTCAGTCGTCGCCACTGGGGTCGACCTGGACATTGAAGACAGCATGTTTCTGGAACGCCTGGAGCAGCAGGGCTTCAAAATAAGGTTCTGCAGGAGAATTATCTCGCGAGAGCGCAACGCACCAACACTCATGATGAGGTTAATAACCGGCGATATATCCACATACGAAAGGTTGATGAGCGACCGTGCGGTTCATTTTTTGGGCCGCATTTTCAAAATCACCGAAAGTAAACCACCAGCACCCGTGCCTGCGCCGTGTGGCAAATGCAACCTATTCAGCCACAAAACTGAAGATTGCAAACAATCGCCAAGATGCAACAAGTGCCAGGGACCCCATCCAACTTGCAGGTGCGAGTCGCCACTGCCAACCAAGTGCGCAGCATGCAACTCAGAGGACCAGGCAGCATGGAGCATGAAGTGCCCAAAACGACCGACAGCCCCAATCGTCGGAATCCCAAACGTAAAAATAAAATGTGTTAACAAACGTACGTCCGGGATTGCGGAGACAACGACAGTGGCAAGTAGAATACACACACCCATTACAACACATGACCACATCATAAACAAATACAAACATCAACTTAACAAGACAAACAATACTAACAGAGACGAACTACTAAAAAAACTACGAAAACAATTTATAGAAGACTTCGACATCGACACCTCAGTGGTTTTCTTCGGGAACCATGTTTACATACTAATGTTTGACATGCTCCTGCCCGAAGGACGCTCTCCAACTGAGCCCTGCGAACAACTGAGACAGACAGTAACGAGCATACAAGATTCAATTTGAAAGTACTTTACGCGAACATCAACGGACTTAACAGCAAAAAACCACTTATTTACAATTACATAGAACAAAACGACACAGACTGCTGCATATTTGTAGAGACTAAAACCAAACTAGGACAAACACCAACGTACAGAAATTGGCAGTATATCTATAGGCATGGAAATACCATCAATCATGCCAGGGGCGGGGTCGCAGCTCTCCTAAAACCAACAGCTAAACTTGGAAGAGCAAATCCTCCTTTCCTCAACAACCCTTTGAACGACTGTCTACATTTTACCATACCATACTTAAACGACCTGATACATATATTTCTGACATACATACACCCACACTCCAACCTAGAACAAAACATACTGACTAAGGCGAGCATCTATAAATATGCAATAATTATAGGCGACTTTAACTTGAACACGAACAAAACGAAACAACTTAAAAGATTTTTGCAAAACTCCGACTATAAAACAGCACACCCCACCAACTTTTCTGATGCCCGCAAACCCAGACTCAACACCAGACGTTCTACTGCACACAAAAAACTTGACAAACACCATCAACAACATAAACTTAACCAACGAGCTGGGATCCGACCACCTTTCAGCATAGCACATTTCAATAGAAACCATACAACAACAACTTTCACTAGCCATAGGAAAATTTAGCCCGGAAATAAAAAATGCTTTCTACCGACATACACTACCCAAATACATACTGAGACTAATAAAACATAAGAGAGAACTGTATAGACTATATACAAACACTTAAAATAACGACCTAAAAAAGACAATGAACCAACTTAACAGAAACATTAAAACTATGATTGGACAATACCGACAAGACAAATGGCTAGAAACATGTAAAGAAATACAGAAGGACAAAGGCAAAACATACTGGCGAAAAATTAAGAAACTGCTGCAATACAGGAAGACTGGCACTACTGACACAATTGACGAAAACGGAATAGAACGCTACACAGACAAAGAGAAAGCGGACGCATTCGCCAGACACTATCAAAGGGCCTTCAGCACATCGACAAACCCTAACTTCGACAATGACAACTGGAACTTGATCAACGACTGGTACTTGAACTATTTTAACAACTCACCAAACTATGCCTGCACACTGATCACAGACACAGAGTACGATGAAGCCCTAGCGCACATCAAGAACACTGCACCGGGGAAAGATAAAATTAAGGCAAAAGTCTTGAAAAGCCTAACTCAAGAAACACACAAACTGATCCTAACTGAATTGAACAACTGCATCACAAATGGCAGAATCCCAGAAACATGGAAAAACGGCTTAATAATCCCTATACCCAAAAATGGACTGGACAATACACAACCGAGCAACTACAGACCAATTACACTGCTTCCAGTACTAGGCAAGATTTTTGAATACATAATGAAGCAGCGGCTTGACAAAGTGATTGGAAAATATATACCTACCTACCAATTTGGTTTCAAACAGCATCACTCGACTGTTCATCCGCTCTTTATTTTGGCCAACAATATACAAACTACCCACCTAACTGACAGAAAGACAGCTTGCCTGTTTATCGACATTAACAAGGCTTTTGACAGTGTCTGGCATAGAGGCTTACTATACAAACTATACAAACTACACACACCAACATATCTACTAGACACCGTAAAGAACTTACTAGAAAACAGACAACTACAAGTACGAATTGACAAAACACTGTCATTTTCTTTTTCCCCTGAACAAGGGCTCCCTCAAGGATCCCCGCTCTCACCGTTTCTCTACAATATATACTGCCATGACATATACAATTACAACTTACCAGACAAAAATCAAATCGACAGATCGGCATACATATTACAATACGCAGACGACACGGCACTTATTGTACATGACAAAACTACTGAGAGAGCAGCGCAAAGACTCCAAACACTAACAAACAACACAATGACATGGTTTTATAAATGGAGACTAACACCAAACGCGTCAAAAAACCAACTTCTGCTCACAAACCACAGACTCAACGCTGATTCCCCTACAATAACAGCAGAAGGACAAACGACACAACCAAAACACGACGTAAAATACCTTGGAATCACAATCGACCACAAACTTAAATTCACTAAACACATACGAAACATCAGGGCAGAAACAATAAAGAGAACAAAACACTTCCGATCACTAACCTACAAAGACAGAGGAATTAGCACAAACACCGCCACCAAAATATATAAAGCTATTTGTAGACCCTTGCTAGACTTTGGACATGTAGTCATGACCAACGGAACAGAAAGGACAAAACGTTATACACAAACAACAGAGCAAATTGCACTAAGACTAATAACACGAATAAGACACCCCCAAAACCCACTACACAACCCCCCCACCCAACTACTATACGAACGCACAAACATGACAAAGATCTCGGAAAGACTCATACAGCTACAGACAAAATGGACAAACAACCCCTACAACTGGACCATACTGAATTCCCTTTGTCTTACAAGACCAACCAGACAATCCCGCTTCCGTTTCCCTACATTAACGCTACTCGAACACTTACAAACGCAACGGACTAGTGGACAATAAAATAATTTCTTCTTGCCACTGAAATCTTATTTATTTAATAACATTGTTAACCTAGAATGGGAGAATTTTCATATTTGTTTTTTATTTAGATTGGGACTGCATGTATTAAACAAGGGCAGAAATACCGATAGGTCGATAGCCTTTTTTAGAAATAAAGATGTTTACTACTACTATTGTTAACCTAGAATAGGAGAATTTTCATATTGGTTTTTTATCTAGATTAAGACTGCATGTATTAAACAAGGGCAGAAAGACCGATAGGTCGATAGCCTTTTTTAGAAATAAAGATGTTTACTACTACTACTACTTTTTAAATTGTTCATGTGTGTTTTCGTTCGAGTTCGGTTCGAACAAAAGCGGTAAGTTCTGCTTCTCATTTGGACCTAATTGTGCAGGTTTCGAGGTGCTAAATTAATTGTCTCTATCTCTGTGTCTTAGAACTGTTAGTATGTTGATTATAAAATGTTGTCTCTATTTTTTGAACTGAAATGTATTCCTAGGACTTTTAGTTTTTGATCTAAATCATATAGCTGTGTTTTATCCACACAAATTTGTGGTGAATTTTTTGAAAATTAAAAAAACATATTTTGAGAATTAAAATACATATTGTTACATCAATATTTAATTTCTTTTTAGCTTCAATATTACATATTATGATTGTGTCATCAGCATGAATTACCACCACATTATTCATTATGTTTTCAATTTCTTTCGGGTACAAAATATAAAAGAGGCATCCAAAAGAGGTATCCAGGGTTGAACTCATCCTGTTGAACTTCTCGATTTACCACTTGATAAGCTGAACTGATTCTTATTCATACTTGTCAATTAACTTCATATACCGAGCCCTCGCTGACCCAACCAGACGGCCGCGTCTAAGCGAAACATTATCGAAGACTTATGTAAAGTCTAAGCGCATAGATTCATAGCTTTTTTAAATTGGATGTTAATAGATTGAAATGAATTTTGAAACTGGAAAGTATAGAAAACCTATAAAGGGCGATTCAAAATTACTTTGATTTACTTTGATGGGACAGTGCTACTCAAAGATATTAACAGTTGAATATAAACTTTACCAGATAGATAGATAGATAAAAATTTATTGAACATTCCCATTAATAAAATTCACAAACAAAGTTAACAAACATAACTCCCATGTCTAGCCAGATGTTCGGCAGGTTGCTCTTTGCCCATGATCTAAATAGGCGCGCTAAGTCGTCCATTACCTGGGCAGTGCCCTAACATGGACATTCCCGAGCTAGCCATACGCACGACAACGTCAGGAGATAGTCTTGAAGTGGCGGTTTTGGTTTTATTCGAGGGGCATTCATTACCAGATACTCATTCATTACCAGATAATTTTAATAATAATTAACAAATGTTTCAGCTTCAAAAATTACGTTTCTATACATTTTCCATATAAATAAATGTTTTAATAATTTTTAGTTGTTAACTACAATTTAAACGTGGAAGTCTTTTTACAATCCAAGTTACATAACTTACCTGAATAGAACTGTTGAGGAAGCAATTATTTTGCCCTGGACGATTTGTAAGTCCTTTGGCAGTCGATTGTGTAGTTGCATTTCTGAGGGGAGTGGCAATTGAAATCATCGTAGACATTTCCCGTAGTGTGTCGACGTTTGTGTCGATCGTCATATCGAGGCGGAAACCGTCACTATAGAAAACATCTGAAATAAACCACAGCATAAATTAATAATCATAACAATATGATATAATAAGATAAAATTAAAAGTCGAAAATAACTGTTATCTAAAAGTAACCGAAAGTTAACGATTCTAGATCATAATTTTCCAATTCAGATCTAAATGTTTTATAAAATTTTTGTGGTCAATAAGGTGTGGGAAAACTTTATTTATGCACCATGCAAAGCTGGTTTTCTGTCTGGCACTCTGAGTAATGTGCTATAGTAGGAGGTGTTGTAGCTTTGTAAAATCCAAAATCCTCCTAAATTATAATTATATGCTAAGTTCCAGCAGTTTTTTTCCGTACTGATTGAAGATGCTTTACGATCTACTTTGTAGTGAAGAGCTGTAGAATTTCCTCCCAGTTCATCCCCGAAAAATCATGAGATAGGTCACAAGCTGTTACTTGGTGAGTCTATGTTTGGTCAGTCCATGGTCTTGGAGTCCCTGATTTCATGAACCATCTACAAATTATGTGACAAGTGCGAGAAAATTGAGCAACTTTCAGATGCATAGGCAAAATTAATTAATTATTATTAAGCTCTCTGAATTGCTCATTACCTGTTTCAGCACCAAATTAACCTTACTCCTGCTTAGTCCAAGTGCCGCAAGTTTTTATACCCAGTGTATCACTCATTGGAACCTGATTGTACATGTTCCAATAGTTCTAATTTTATTTGTGATCGCGATCGTAATATATCATCCTGGGTAAGTAATTTTTCGGATTTTCCGGACGAAATTTGGGAATTTTGGGGACGAATAATATAGGGTTTTTTTATTATAGGACGGTCACAAAATATTGGTGCAATAATCCAAAACTGTCATATATTTACATATTCAGTAAATTCATATCTGCAGCAATTCAACACAACATACATGTATATGGGATTCAAAGTGACGATTTTAATGCAATATTTTCGTAAATATCTATTTGTGTTCAAGTAGTGCTTCCGAATTTGAAAAATTGATCAATTCTGAAGGAAAACGGCTGTATATATTTGAGGCGACGAAGCAGCAAGGTTGGTGAGACGCAATAAAATCACCAAGTGTGTGTTACCGTCTTATTTCGGGTGTTACCAATACTAATGTTAACACTGCCTGCAGGCGCCCGAAATTAAATATATCCCTGGAGTGAAATAAGGTTGTATAGTAATGTTTATTTGTCCTATAAATTATTTCCAGCATGAAATTCTAGATAACCTGCAGTAGCAGCAGTGTGTTTGTGTACACGCTACCCCACGCCATCATACCGTGGCTCAAACGAAATTCTGCAAAATGGTTAATGCAAAGTGCGCCAACCAACTTTCCAAACTCTCGTATTGGAAAAACTATGCGCCTTCTACCCAATAGGCTTAACATCAAATATGTCTCGTATCGTTAAAAAAATATACAAAACTGACATAAAACTGCACATAAGCTACCCAGATTATAACGCTGGAAGAAACGGAAATAGTTGAAGCTGTCTTCAGAATCAACAATAACGAAATGCCCGCCGCAGCTGCGTTAATACTCCCAGACTGGGATGACAAAAACCAATATTTTTGAGTAACTGGTACTATGTGTGACTGTTCCAAACTCATACTTTTTATTAGACATATGTTACTAGTTGCGCTATTGAGTTCTTGCCGCTCTGGGCGCTAATGAGTTGTAACTCATCGCGTCTCACTGCGCCGCACTTTGGATTACGTGAGTTAGCCATGCGTACCTGTTACACATATATGTTGTTTTGTCGCACATTATGTTGACCTATCAATTATTACATATTCCAATTGATCTGAAACCGGGCTGAACGTGAAGCACATATGTTCCATTGAAGGATATCCTTCAATGGAACATATGTGCTTATGTCACTTGTTCCTAGTTATTTGATTTTGAAGCTTGAATTTGCACATTTTATACCTGCTCGGACATCCATAAGTTATGACATATTTACTTCTCTTCCCTTAAGCACGCAAGGGCAGATGAAAGCATCTTTCTAATATTCAGCGAGTGTATGTAAAGTACAAAACCATTTAAATTAGTTTTATGGCCTTGGTCCCGACTGATTTTTGATAACATCCGGTTTTGTAACAATTTTACTCTTCTACGAAAATAAAACTTCTTCCCTTTTCATAGTTTTCTTTCAACATTTACTTCTTTCTATTCTATCTTCTATATTCAACATAATGACTGGTTGCAATTCATCCTACTGCTGAGTTAAGAATTGCTTTTTAATACTTTAGTTATGTTGGATATTAACAGATATAGAAAAATTTCCAGACGAGGTAAGTATAAATAGTACCTACACAAATTGAAATGTGTATTACTCCACTGCGCAGATTGTATAAATGCTATTTTATTAGTGAAGCACTGCTATTCGTTGAATAGTAACAGGAAACAGCTCAGAATTTCGAAAGAATCAAATCACATCAATCAAATTAAAAATCGGTGGCAGTTGTTACCTGAAATTTTGCTATTTGCCTAATCAGGGATTCATAAATTCGAAAAATTAAAAGGTTCTGCTTATACAATATATATATAAAAAAAAATAGAATCAAAAAAAGATTTGTCAAAGTTTCTTTGTTGTACTGGGACGAGCATCGTATGCGAACCCTGTTATTTCAAATAACACGTTATTTTATATATTGGTAACAGGTATGAACTGTTACATGTTATTGTGTATATGTTCCAAAATATCTGTGACAAGTATTTCGTGTCATCTCTACTCCCAGTATTTGGAAGTCCGATGAAACCATTCTACGTTTTTCAATATTTACATCTTGCATTATTTCAGTTCAATAATCTGAAAAGACAAACGGCTCGTCATGCCTGGGGATTGTACCTCTAAAAAGGGATGGTGCTGTATTGTATCCAATTCGTTTCAGATAATAAAACATTCAGGAAACTCAGGAAGCCAATATCCGAAGATACCATCCATTAAAATCATGAAAGCCGATGAGATCTTAGTCTATTTTGCGTAGATATTCTTTAATTCAGTTTGTAGAGAATTAATTTGTCTTAGCCTCCAATGAACTAAAAATCATAGACTATTGTGACGAATGAACTAAAAATCATAGACTATTGTGACGTATCTGCTGTAACGTTTAGGGTTTCTACAATATTTCACTGATTTGGTACATTTAAGACCAACCTTTTAATGGTTTTGATTAAAGAATTTGGCATCTTTATAAAAGTGCATTCAGATATGTCTAAAAATATTTTTTAAATAAAAGAAACGGAATGTATAGTTATGTATTCATAACTGATGGACATATAACTAAATCCTTTTACTTTAGCCTCTTTTTACATGGCACAAAACGACTTGTCCATGAAATGTTCAAGGAGAACTTAATACTACTGTTCAATTCTATTTATATTCTATTGAAGTGCATTGTGATTATATATACGGAAAATGAACAAGTTTAAGTAGACTGTAAGGTTGCTGCGGCAATCACATATTATTCAAAGCAATTTTTTGTGTGAGATATGGTGGAGTGGTTATATGCAGCGTATGTTTGAACATTTTGAAAATTTGAAAATTAGAATCAAGCCTGCAATGGGCAGCAATACCTAATAATAGGACAGCAATACCTAATAATAGGTCGGACTTCTCTGTTAGTGCTTCATTTAATATGTTCGATAAAATGCAGTAATGCAAAATTTAATGTTCTGTTCTTTGCGTCAATGTTAGGACCAAGTCAGATTTTGCAATCTCCGTCTCTAACCTTACATTAATAAAGCTGTTGTGCTTGTTGATTGTAGATATAGCTTATCGCCACAAAGTATTGATAACATTTATCCAATGATTATTAGGTTTTAAACTTCGCGCAAAATATTTTAGCATCGAATGCCGATATCACCAGAAATTTATTTTACATATACTTTCCGTTTCGAACTTCCAGCCGCCGAAAACCCTGAATAAAAACCAGGTAGATCTTTTTTTTCTATAAGGATGGCCATAATGGCCTATTTTGTTTAGTGAACAGGATAAAACAGCTTAAAATGAATGCACCTGTGCACACCTGCCCCCATCAATATGCCCTTTTCCTTGTCCTGTGCTCGCTTCTTCACCATGGTATAATGAGCTTTAATAATTCAAAACCACGTTCAACATTGCCTGGCTCAGTTCATACTGTTTTGCACGTGCCATAACTAGCAGAGGCGTTATTTAGCAGTTTTGTTGCCGGTAGTTAACTGAAAACTAAAATAGTATTTCAATCAACGTGAGATATATAATGTGAATTTACAAAGACATGAAGACTGTGTGGTTTGAAAAATTGATATTGAATTATTCGGCATAGGTACTTACACTAAAGAAAACGATCCGGCGCGTTTACTGCTTTCTTGTAACTGCGGTTTTTTTGTAGAAAAAAGTAGTTGATACAATATTTTTCAAGAACAAGCAACTATTTACCAACTTCAACATTCCAAAGCAACGTCTATTTTGTAACATATTTTCGAGTTTTTCATCTAACTGTGTGATCTCTGGAGTGAGTCTCATATTTTAAAGCTCTGCTTTAAAGGAAGTCCTTAAAGGAAGGACATAATAGTTATAAAAATTTGACCACGAATAAAATCATCATTAAATGAATTTTCAAGGATTTTTTGTAGACAGGTCGGAAATGATAATTTGATTTAAAATAAGTAATTGATCAATATATTTGATTCGTAGAATATGATTGGACAGAACTCAAACACAAAGTAAAGGATGCAATTTGTTTATTGCTTTCTAGGAACAGGTTGGTATAAGCCAAAAGGTCAGCCGAAAACACCAAAGAAATGAAGAAAGTTAAATGTACAAAGAAAGACGAAACGCACTATACATAACATGCAACAGGCGGGGCCATAATAAGCTGCATTACAACGTCACAATTACAATGGCAACTTAATAATCATGAACGGTATCCGGACTGACCTTTTACACGAACTGTAGTTATGAAAATTTTAGCAATATTTCATATTTTACCCTAGTAAGAGAAATTTGCAATATGAACTCAGCAGCAAGGAGAACAAAGTACTTTATTTCAGGCAATCTTACCAAATGATCAAGAATAAATCCAATACTTCGCACGCTTACGCTCGTAAAATTTCAGTAAAAAGATTATTGGTATATGAAATATGATAGCATTTTTCATTGATGGAAAACCTACCTTGAAATATACTATTACAAAATTGGATAAATTATACTTTCTGCCAATTATTTTCACCTTACTCCATTATTGAATCTCATTATTGAAAATTTAAATATGAATTCAAATCTTGATACCAGCGAGATGGTAAAGCAAAGATTGAGGATTTGAAAAGTAGTAGTAGTAAACATCTTTATTTCTAAAAAAGGCTATCGACCTATCGGTCTTTCTGCCCTTGTTTAATACATGTAGTCTTAATTTAAATAAAAAACAAACATGAAAATTTTCTTATTCTAGGTTGATAATCTTATTAAATAAACTTTCCAATTCTAATGACAAGAAAAAATTATTTTATTGTCCAGTAGTCAGTTGCATTTGTAAGTGTTCGATTAGCGTTGATGTAGGGAAACGGAAGTGGGATTGTCTGGTTGGTCTTGTAAGACAAAGGGGATTCAGTATGGTTCAGTTGTAGGGGTTGTTTGTCCATTTTGTCTGTAGGTGTATGAGTCTTTCCGAAATCTTTGTTATGTTTGCGCGTTCGTATAGTAGTTGGGTGGAGGGGTTGTGTAGTGGGTTTTGGGGGTGTCTTATTCGTGTTATTAGTCTTAGTGCAATTTGTTCTGTTGTTTGTATATAACATTTTGTCCTTTCTGTTCCGTTGGTCATGAGTATATGTCCATAGTCTAGCAAAGGTCTACAAATAGCTTTATATATTTTGGTGGCGGTATTTGTGCTGATTCCTCTGTCTTTGTAGGTTAGTGATCGGAAGTGTTTTGTCCTCTTTATTGTTTCTGCCCTGATGTTTCGTATGTGTTTAGTGAATTTAAGTTTGTGGTTAATTGTGATTCCAAGGTATTTTACGTCGTTTTTCGGTTGTGTCGCTTGGTCGTCTGCAGTTATTGTAGGGGAGTCTGCAGTTATTGTAGGATTTGAAGAATTAAGACCAAATTATACTAAATATACTTAACAACGTTAACCTAAATGCTACAGGAATTTGAAAATCAATTTGCTTATTGTCACAAGTATAATACAATAATTTAATACAATAATAACAATTCAAATTATTCCTGGGTTTCAGTCAATCCTATTGTTTATCAACCAAAATGTTACAAATACGTTTCGGTGTCTTTCTCCACCATCATCAGTTTGTCTAAAATATATGTTTTTACATTTATCATCAATTTAAATAAAAAACTTTCACATATTAAAATACAAATCACACACATATTAAAAAGTACAATTAGGAACATTGGTTTTCAGGTGATCAGTCAGGATAAACATGTTCGGGAAAAGACTAGAATCTATTGTTTAGAGATTTAAATTTAACTTACATGTCTAGATGTTTCTACCTTCACATTTGACTGGACATTGAATTCCCTATTTTATTCGACATCGGGCGAGGGAACGAAAAAAACCTGTTTATACTTCGCCTTTTCTTTGGATTCTTGGAATTGCTCTGCAATTCCTCAATATCATCTGTTTACTTTTCACTTACCTGGTCCATTCAGTTCATGCATGCGATCATCTAATTAGTGTGTGATACACTGAGCTAAGATTGTCTGTCTGATCTAAAATTAATTGCATTCTGGTGTTTTTTGATCTGTATCATTTCATGGATTCTTCTCTTATTATAGTTGTTTTCATTGATTAGTATTTTTGTGTTATCGAAATCAAAACTATGCAATTTTTGTTGTGCATGTTGTGCTAATGCTGTTGCATTTTCGTTAACCTTTCTTAAGCTATATTTATGCTCGTATATTCTTTTTTTCAAATATTGTCAATTCAATTCAATATCCAGTCAAATGTGAAGGTAGAAACATCTAGACATGTAAGTTAAATTTAAATCTCTAAACAATAGATTCTAGTCTTTTCCCGAACGTGTTTATCCTGACTCATCACCTGAAAACCAATGTTCCTAATTGTACTTTTTAATATGTGTGTGATTTGTATTTTAAGATGTGAATTTTGTGAAAGTTTTTTATTTAAATTGATGATAAATGTAAAAATATATATTTTAGACAAACTGATGATGGTGGAGAAAGACACCGAAACGTATTTGTAACATTTTGATTGATAAAAAATAGGATTGACTGAAACCCAGGAATAATTTGAAGTGATTAAAGTACAGTCAGGAAAATATACCCAACAATAATAACAATAATAATATATCAAAATTAATATGTTAAAACAGGAAACAATTTTATCATATAATTTTTATTACTAAGGCACAGAATATTTTTAGTAAAACAATATTCACGTTGTTGAAAGCAGAATTCCATCAAAAATTTAGAATTAACTAGCTATTAGTTTTTTTGCTGCGCGAGGGTTTTTAAGGAGGACTTTTAACTTAACAGAAGTAAGACAAACTTGAAGAAAAGTTCAGAACTGAAAAAAAGTCCATGACTTAAAAACATCAGAGATTGGACAAGTCGCGATGACCATACACTTTCCAGAAACTCTTGAGATCTCGAAGAATACGCTACAATTGTCGTTAACATCTAACAAGTAATTAAATATAATAAATTTTAAGAAGAACTTATCTGAATCGCCTCTTGTCAGTCTTCAAGATCAAGTAGCATAATTTCAAAAACTAATACCATTGTACACATTAAATGTGCAATTATATGCAATATTGTACGTATGTGATACTTAACAACTGCTTTCCAGTTGACCAAAACCAATTAACGGTCGTAACTCATGTTTAGGCCACTTTATATAAAAATGTTTATCATCATAAGCAGAAGTCAAAAATATAATTGGAGGTTTGAAACAAGTTTACTGACTGATTACTCGGTCGTATATGCATGGTTCAAGTACAAGTACTAACAGGACCAGTTTCGAACCTATTAATATTTATCAGCTGGGTTTAGGTTGCACCTAACACATCCAAAAGTAAAATGGGTCAATTGGTATAAAAAAACCTATACTGACGCCATAAATTGAAATGTCTGGACGTCCTACCAAAAAACAAACCGAATATTAAATGAATTTGTTCTTACTGTATATGAAGCTTACCAGTGGACTAAAATATTTTTGTTCAAAATCAATCAACAAAAATGCAGATCCAGATTAATTGTCTATCACTGGAAACGTTGTTATCATGAAACAGAAATTAATTCAAATTTGACAACTTGTTGTCAGCAGAAAAAGATCTTGCAAAATCAGTTTTTTCATGCTAAAATACAGCAAAGCAACAAGTTAAAATACTAATACAGCAATCAATCTCAATGATGGCCATGGTATTATTTCCATTGGCTTTGAAAGCATTTTTTGCGAAAAACCTGCATATTACATACTTTTTGTTTGAGCTTTAATCTAAAATTACCAACTCATTTTTCTTCGGTTGCAATCAAATTTTTTTTTTTACTCTAGAGAGCTATTTCCGTTAGGTATTTATGAAATCAGGAGAGAAAAGAGTTTTTTAATACAATATTGAAAAAATAATAAGTGAAAAGTTGACTGTGAAACATGTCGCAAAAACCCAATCAATGCGACTGGTGAACAAATAAACTCATATTTTAGTACAATTCTTGTCAAATGTGTCGACAATTCAGTACGTTTTGGATTTAAGCGTTTACCATATATGTATAAGCTCTACTACATGCAGGAAAGCAGTACTAAATTATTATCGTAAGTATCGAGTTGATCTGTGATAGAAACATTTTTAGTAAAAAATATTTTCTACGAAATGATTACGTTTTACTACGGGAGCTATTGGCAAAAAATAGAAAAGTACTTGTGCGTTAAAATGCTTTAATTCATTTTTTAAGAGAACACGTGAACATTCTGATTTTCCTTCTGGCAACCGTTCAAATATACTCATTGTACGATGGATTGGCTGATGTATTATTCGTAATGTTTGCCCATAAATAAGGTCAAGCGGTACGACCAAAAGAAAAGAATAGAAAAATATATCTCTCAACCAAATGCTATTACCCAATACATTAGATTTATGGGTGGTGTAGGCCTTCATGATAATAGAATAGCTCACTACAGATATACAGTTTTAGATGAAAAATGTTGGTGGCCTTTGTTTTGAAATTGCTTGGAAAGTTTATAATGTAGCTAATGATATAAATGTCACAACTTGATTTAAAATCATATGTAATGTCACGTTTTTTGGAAACGAAAAACGTTTATGTCGTTAGAGCTATTTTACGGTCCGTCAATAACATTCGGTTTGATAAATTGGGCGACACGCCCCACGATTGTTTTGCTCGAAACTAAAGCTCAAACGAGCGGCAGAAAAGTCATATTCACAGTGTAGATTTGAATGTACCATGTTTCACAAAATATCAATTATAAAATATATTATCGGTTTCTAATAATAGATTATATAATACATGCTTATATTTTATTTTTGCTCGTCCTATTGATTAGGTATACTGATATTTCAAGTTACATATTAGGAATATTAATCTTTTCATATACAGTAAATTGTATGTTTTTGAATTTTCTTAAATAATATAATTTTTTAGGGCAGAAAGACCGATAGGTCGATAGCCTTTTTTTAGAAATAAAGATGTTTACTACTACTACTATAATTTTTTAGAAATAAAGATGTTTACTACTACTACTACCTTGGAATCACAATTGACCACAAACTTAAATTCACTAAACACATACGAAACATTAGGGCAGAAACAATAAAGAGAACAAAACACTTCCGATCACTAACCTACAAAGACAGAGGAATTAGCACAAATACCGCCACCAAAATATATAAAGCTATTTGTAGACCCTTGCTAGACTATGGACATATACTCATGACCAACGGAACAGAAAGGACAAAACGTTATATACAAACAACAGAACAAATTGCACTAAGACTAATAACACGAATAAGACACCGCCAAAACCCACTACACAACCCCTCCACCCAACTACTATACGAACGCACAAACATGACAAAGATTTCGGAAAGACTCATACATCTACAGACAAAATGGACAAACAACCCCTACAACTGGACCATACTGAATCCTCTTTGTCTTTGTCAAGACCAACCACACAATCCCGCTTCCGTTTCCTTACATCAACGTTACTCGAACACTTACAAACGCAACTGACTACTGGACAATAAAATAATTTTTTCTTCTCATTAGAATTAGAAAGTTTATTTAATCAAATTGTTAACCTAGAATAAGAGAATTTTCATCTTTGTTTTTTATTTAGATTAAGACTATATGTATTAAACAAGGGCAGAAAGACCGATAGGTCGATAGCCTTTTTTAGAAATAAAGATGTTTACTACTACTGGAGTGCCGTAACAAATTTGAGATCTGATAACCTGCTTGTAAAGTAGAATTTTAGTAGTAGTAGTAGTAAATATCTTTATTTCTAAAAAAGGCTATCGACCTATCGGTCTTTCTGCCCTTGTTTAATACATATAGTCTTAGTCTAAATGAAAACAAATATGAAAATTCTTTTATTCTAGGTTAGCAATACTATTAAATAAATAAGATTTCAGTGGCAAGAAGGAATTATTTTATTGTCCACTAGTCCGTAGCGTTTGTAAATTTAAAAAAATGGTCCAATCACGTGGGTACCCACAATACCTAACCAGACGTTAAATCCAAACCTAACTTGGTGCCTAACTTGACGAACTAGCCGTGGATTTTCATCTGACCAAAAAACGGTATTTTTACGATTAAATAGTCCACATTTAGTAAATTGGCTCTCATCTGACCAAAGGACTTTTAAGGAAAATTTTGGTATCTCGTTGTTTCTTTGAATAAACCACTTACAAAATTCCATTCGTCTAATCGCTTCGCCATTCTGGAGTCCCTGGAAGGGCCTTTAAATACACATTTCTTCAGCTGTCGCTTCATTTCGACGACAGAGAATAAAACACTTGAATATATCGTATTTTTCATAATTTGAAGTGATTCATTTTGAAACACACAATTAATTACAAACACTTGACACTGACAATAAATTCTACTTTGACAGTTATCTAGGTAATTAAAACACACAACAAACGTCACTATGGGGAAATTGAGGAGAAATATCAATGCCTACTACCATAAAATCTTAATTTTGTTAATTTTAATTATTTATCTTGACCGAACATAAACATGTTATACATGGTTGAAGAGCATATTTAAAGGGGAATTTAAAAATGCAGAAATTCAATATGGCGCCCATAAGAAAAACAAACGTTGACTTCGGCCTCATTGAACATAGTGGGCCTAGATTATTTTTTACTTTATTTTCAAATTCACGCTCATTTCTTACCCCCACCCTGAAAATTTCGTTATTGTATCTTTTATAATAAACACGATATAAAGGATTTTATAAAACGCACTTTTTTCTTTTTTTCCCTGTATATCCGTTGCTATTCCGAGTTTGAAGAAGTTGATGACAGATTATTTATAGGCACTTGATTGCGCAACTTTTTCCCCATTTGGTCCACTCTGTATCTTTAACGGTTTCCAATATCCCCATGTACATCATTTTATACTGGACACACTGTATATATATGTAAAATTATCTCCGTTCTCAAAATCATTTTCAAAATTGTAATATGTAAATCATTTAATTATGTTTGAGCCAACTGTATAATAGAACTAGAATTACCATTTATTGAAATATTATAATGCTGGTATAGTATTCTTATACCCATTGAGATGAATACACATTCTTTCAGAAATGGATAAAAAATGTGTGTTTTTGCAAATTATTGGTTTTGCGCAGAACTCTACCGAGACAATATTTGATAATGCTTCTAGGCAATACGAGTAGCAACTTGAATCAAATGCGAAACGTAATTTTCTAATCTAGTTTATACTATAGTAATCAATTTTATATAAAGACATACCTATAAGGCAAACCGTATTGTCAATAAAAATTTTGAACCCCTGCCAAAAATATTATCTATTTACTCACTTTTAATGCAGTTACACCTTCTAATCCGATCCGACACTTGTTGCTAGTAAATACACTTTTCATGTTCTGATATATTTACGTTCCACTACAATTTAAGTATAATCTTAAATATCAACGCGTATATAACAAACTTGCATTTATAATAAAGTAGTGATTTTTTAACGAAATCTACAGGACTTTGTATAGACATTAAGGTAGATGCAAAATGATGTCACATCTGTACTATCACATTAACCCAATATTAAAATATAACAAATTATAAAAGGGTGATTCGCGCCAAAAACGAGCGACATTCAGGGAACATGTTCGAAAAAATATACGTAACAGACCGTATCCGAGAAGACTGACAACAACACTCGAGGACTCGATTCGTTACCACTATTACCAGGCACCCGGCCGTTTCGTTTATTGGTGTAAAGCCAGACGTGCGATAGTAGGTACCCAAGTACCGCTTGAGGCCGGTAGCACAGTACATGTCGTACATCAATAACAATATTTTTTAATAGCCCAAAACACGGCTTTACCGATTTCGGAATTACATCGTTACTAAAAACGTTCCAAGAAAATAATTTTTTTATTGTTGCCATACATATAAAATAGAAGGTCACTATTCCATTTTGAATTTTTCGGCATTGGTGGTAGAGATGGAAACATATAAAGTATATTTCGCAGTCACTCCAGTCTTGCTCCATCTTTCAATATAATCTTTAAGGTCATTTAAGATGCTTTTTATACCAAATCACTTTAAACATTTTCAATGATGCAACTATTTATTTTATTTCAAAAAATGTTTTCCTTGGTTTCAGTCAATTTTATTGTTTATTATTTAAAATGTTACAAATACGTTTCGGTGTCTTTCTCCACCATCATCAGTATGTCTAAAATATATATTTATACATTTACAATTATCCTCAATTTAATTGGAAATTTTCACAAAATACATATATCAAAATACAAATCACACACATATTAAAAGTACATCAAGAACATTGGTTTTCAGGTGATGAGTCAGGACAAACATATCTGGGAAAGACTAGAATCTAATGTTTAGAGATTTAAATTTAAATTCAACTTACGCGTATAGTTGTTTCTACCTTAACATTTAACTGGTCACTGAATTTTCCATATTATACTCGATATCAAGCGAGCGAAACAAAAAAAACTGTTTATCTTTCGCCTTTTCTTTGCATTCTAGGAATTGCTTGGCAATTCCTCAATATCAGATGTTTACATCATGTTGTGCTAATGCTGTTCCATTTTCGTTAACCTTTCTTAAGCTATATTTATGTTCGTATATTCTTTTCTTTAAATATTGCCCTGTTTGACCTATGTATGTGTTGTCACAGTTCAAACAGTCAATCTTGTATATTACGTTAGGTGTGTCCAACTTATCGCTTCTAGTTTTAAATTTTGTAAAACATTCTTTTGCCAAGTTGTTTTTAGTTTTTTCCGCTATAGTAATATTATGTGGTTTTAAAACATTTTTTATTTTTGTGTTGATTTCTGGTATGTACGGTAATGATACATACTTGATTTCACCTTCTTTTTTCTTTTTTATATTATTTATGTTGTTCCATTTATTTGAATTGTAGATTTTATTAATTCTTTGTTTTATAATTGGTTCGAAGAAAGCTTTGGGATAGTTGTTCATTATTAGTATCTTTTTTATTTTTTCAAGATTTTTTGTTCTGTATCTATAATGTGCCAATTTAATTGCTCTATCAGTAAGAGCTGTTACAACACTTTTTTTATATTAAAAATATATTTTTATTATATAGATAGATACAGAACAAAAAATCTTGAAAAAATAAAAAAGATACTAATAATGCACAACTATCCCATAGCTTTCTTCGAACCAATTATAAAACAAAGAATTAATAAAATCTACAATTCAAATAAATGGAACAACATAAATAATATAAAAAAGAAAAAAGAAGGTGAAATCAAGAATGTATCATTACCGTACATACCAGAAATCAACACAAAAATAAAAAATGTTTTAAAACCACATAATATTACTATAGCGGAAAAAACAAAAAACAACTTGGCAAAAGAATGTTTTACAAAATTTAAAAGTAGAAGCGATAAGTTGGACACACCTAACGTAATATACAAGATTGACTGTTTGAACTGTGACAACACATACATAGGTCAAACAGGGCAATATTTAAAGAAAAGAATATACGAGCATAAGTATAGCTTAAGAAAGGTTAACGAAAATGGAACAGCATTAGCACAACATGCACAACAAAAGTTGCATGATTTTGATTTTGATAGCACACAAATATTAATCAATGAAAACAACTATAATAAGAGAAGAATCCATGAAATGATACAAATTAAGAAACATCATAATGCAATAAATTTCAGATCAGACACAGACAATCTTAGCTCTGTATATCATACACTAATTAGATGATCGCATGCATAAACTGATTGGACCAGGTAAATGAAATGTAAACATCTGATATTGAGGAATTGCCAAGCAATTCCTAGAATGCAAAAAAAAGGCGAAAGATAAACAGTTTTTTTTTGTTTCGCTCGCTTGATATCGAGTAAAATATGGAAAATTCAGTGACCAGTCAAATGTGAAGGTAGAAACAGCCATACACGTAAGTTAAATTTGAATCTCTGAACAATAGATTCTAGTCTTTTTCCCAGATATGTTTGTCCTGACTCATCACCTGAAAACCAATTTTCTTGATGTACTTTTAATATGTGTGTGATTTGTATTTTGATATATGTATTTCGTGAAATTTTTTTATTTAAATTGAGGATAATTGTAAATGTAAAAATATATATTTTAGACAAACTGATGATGGTGGAGAAAGACCCCGAAACGTATTTGTAACATTTTAAATAATAAACAATAAAATTGACTGAAACCCAGGAAAAAATTTTTTGAAATACATTGAAGTACAGTCAGGAAAATATACACAGCATCTATTTATGTATTTAGTGTTTCTACTGTCACATTTATTTTTATGTAATTGGTGCAAAGGTAACTCTATTTCTTTCGGCAATTTACCTAAAAAGCATGCGTCGCAGAATAAATAATACTTTAACAATATTTTTAAAATTCTACTTTTTATGTCAATATGTTTTTGTTTCAAGTTATTCTTTTCGGCCACGTACCAGGCAAATATGAAATGAATTTAATAAATCGGGCAGACTGTTCGCCGCCTAACATATTTCTCTCATTCATGTTCTTTTTTAATAACTTACTAAACATAATAAATCAAACACTACTGAAAGAATGTTCCAAGTCAGGGTTCAATTATTAAAAAAGTCAAATATTTGCAATAGAAACTTATACACATATGTTTGCTAAACGGGGTAATTTAGAACCTGATAGATTCACAATATTTCCCAAATCGTCTGATTTATTTGATAGGTAAAAAAATTACCAATGAGAATAACGCACTGAATATATGAAGTCGATAGCAGAATAACTGATGAATTGCAATTGATGTAATTGGTGTCTTATAAGTATTTTTCGGAGATTATGATAACATTTGTTTTAAATGATAGTGGTAGCGTGCGAGCTGCTCACAAAGTTTCTAATTTCACTGTCTCGATTTATATATGAAACAAGTAATTCCAATTGCAATTTGCATCTGTTCTCATAGCTTTGACATTAGAGGCATTGGAAAGCCCTGAATCCCATAATTCGGGTTGTTTGTTTTGTACTACGAGTGGATGATTCTCGTTGTTGTGTGATTTCCATTTTAGAATTCGATCTTTTAGTACATTTTTCTTGTCAATTAATATTTCTACAGAATTTTTAAATAAGGCAGATAAATCCTTATACAAATAGCTGCTGATTTTTATTTGCTTATTATTACTATTATTATATATTTATTTTCATGAACAATCAACATATTGATTTGCTTTTTAAAGTTTGTGTAACGTAACAGAGGTGTCAAAACAACTATAAAATTATTCCGTCAATTCAAGAGATAAATGTTTTTCATGACGGGAAAACACGATTTGCTCTTCATCCTATGAGATGCCTGCAGCGCATTGTATAGTCAATTCTCTGAGACAAAGAGCTCGATATAAAGCTCTGTTTACGTTTCTACGTCAATGTTTTTTTCATCTTTTGTGCCCATGATGACTTCTCTGGCCCGAAGCATTTCAGTCTTGATGAGAGTTACTTTGCCACAATAGTAAAAGCTATTATAATGGAGAATAACTTGAAGATATGTTGATTCTATGTACGTACCTTTAAGAGAAAATATTAAGAATACATTTGCACGGCACATTTGCATGAGAAGCGGAGAAGACACACATTTGGTGAAATGTTTCTAAATATATCCAGCATGTATTTTTGAGTTTATGCATACAAACTACATATTTTAAATATTGCTAAAACGTAGTTAAGGTACATTAAGTAAACTGAAAGTATATATCAAAATGTGGAAAAATTATAAATTAAATTATTAACCGCCGTTATAAATTAATTTTTTGTTCTAAATTCATCATGAGTGACATTATTAAACCTCTGCTCGACACCTGAATAAACCAATTGTTGTTTGACAAAAGAGGACTAAATCACTGATAATTGACTGTTCTTTAGATGAGATGTTTTTAGTTTCCAAAAGCACCAGGTGACTGCTTTTTGCTGGATTTTGTACTTTTATCAGGGCCATCCTCTATGAACAGTTTCTTAAAGCTTTATTTTAAATAAAAGTTGAAGAATAGATAATCTTACTTCTAGGCTTAAAGCAACTGAATTTTAAATCAAAATATCACAAACAAACCACTATCTTGCCCTGCACGTGGATATTTTATATTTTTGCTTGAGATATAAAATGTTTAATCACTTAAATTCTTCAATCATTTGTATTAAGTAAAATGTAGTAAATGCTTGCTCGACAATATTACTATATCAGAATCTTTTCAAATATGCACAGCCAGTAAAAAACATATTTTGGAAGATTGTAGGATTAATTTTTTTTTTAAGATTAGACTTTTTAGAGTTTAGGAGATTTTCATACGTATCTTTTTCATTTTACATTTCATATCATATATCTTTTTTGAAATAATTGTTCACCAAAATTTGATGTACAATTACGTTTTATGCAAAAGTTATATCAAAACAGGGAGCAAATTAATGATATTTTCAATGTGACAGTGAAAATGCAACGAAAGAAAGCATATATCGAAGAAATAATGGAAATGAAAATAATCTCATCCCAATCCTGTTGACATCAATTTGAATTTTATCGAAAAGCGTTAAGTTTTGCGTTTTAAATTATGATGAGCTGAGTTAAAGAACATTTTCGGACATCCTTTAACAACGAATTTTGTATCTTGCCGTCAGATTTTTCAAGCCTTCTAAATAATCCAGAAGTTCATACTTTCCTCTTTAAGGTATATCTTGTAAAACACGGTTTTCTCTGATTCTCTGAAGCATGAGTTTTTATGATTTTTGCGTTTCATTAACAACTGCCTTGTATGTTACTTTTTGGGCCCTTGAGTTTCTAGGTCTTTTTTTCCTAGCTGTCACCTTATTTTCGAAAATCGATCTTCAACAATTTTAGTTTACTGTTCTAGCGTTTTTAGTCACATGACCGGTAAGCTACATGATTAGATCTGTACATATGGTGGAAGAGCTTTCCCACATGTTTTCCCGTGGATTATGCCTTCATCTGTGAGTCTTTCTCGTCAATTTTTTATCATACCGTGACGAATCTAATATTCAACCTTGAGGTTCTTAAGGCAATGAAGGCATTACCTGGCTGAACTACTATTATTTTAGTTTTAATGTGTTTCGTCATCGCCAGCGCAATTCTTCATCTGATTTCTTCGCTGCTTCTCGATTTTTTATCAGGGAATTGATATAGGCATATGTCTGGATCGTTTGGATGTGATGGATGCTCTTTATATTCAATCATTCTGGTTCTGTTCGTCTACGTTGTTTATTTGAAGATCTAGTTCAACGCTTTTTGTTGTACTCGTTGTATGAGTACCTCTGCTTCTAGTTCATATGTAAGTACGAGCAGTATCATCAGCGTATGAAAAGTTATTAACTTTAGCACAGTTAAGGGTTATTCATTAGTCATATGTTGTTGATAAGTGCAAGCATCAAGAATTTTATATGCAATGAGCAATGGAAAGTACAGAGCTAAGTGTGCATAACCATGCTGCCATGTGAAATTCGCGCTATTGTGTGATTCTTTTTGCATGTGTCTCTCGGTTCCTTTTTTATGAAATCAACTGTATATTGGTTTATTCAAGTCCACAGTCCGATTTCCATCGCTCTAGATTAGGTGAGATAAAGTCCCAATGTTTCCACACTACATCCGATGATTTTCATGTATTT
This sequence comes from Dendroctonus valens, assembly GCA_024550625.1. Taxonomy (NCBI): domain Eukaryota; kingdom Metazoa; phylum Arthropoda; class Insecta; order Coleoptera; family Curculionidae; genus Dendroctonus; species Dendroctonus valens. The sequence goes on from JAJTJO010000076.1 coordinate 285,449, forward strand.
CAGCTGTAAATCATATCCTGTAGCTGTAATGTCATGCATTTTTTATATAATTCGTTTCAGTGATTTCTTTTGTGGCTACTACATTGGCAAAATGCCCTTTTTCAGCCTTATTGCTGACTTCAGATCTAATGAGAAATTGGATTTATTTTCTTGAACAATTTTTTGTTTTATTTTTATATGTATGTCTCTTGTGCAAGTTCGTAACAAATCTTGGTCAGATACTAACTTTCATCGTGCTTGTTTTATTTGCTTACCTATTCTTAGTATATGGCGACAACTATATATTTCACATGGTGTGTGGAGAGTTCAACTGTCGAGGATTTATATAGGAGACCATAGCATGTTATCATGTAGATTCGGAACTCCATGTTCAAGTTTGATATCACAAAAATGTCTATCACTTAAACGGTAAGTTGAATCTATATAAGTGTTTTGTCTAATACCGTGACTTTACTTTTTGCCGCATTTGTTAATAGGTAAATGAAAATGTTCGCTATGTCGAACTACATGATTCATTACGTTTTGCAAATCCAGAGCACCTTCCGCCCAGATGTCCTAGACATATATGTTGTTATTTATAATCTTTCTAATGTTATTGTCAAATTCCACTTCTGTGACAACTTCTTTCAGAATCCCTTTGAAAATACATGCAAAAGCGGTGATAACACGCACCGTATCTTATAAACTTTTAGGATCTCTCCTAATCAGTATATACCTCTCTAAATCCCGATTTCCAGATGTTGTGTCATTATTCACTTCTGCCTTTTAATGCAAGTAGCGTTTTGGAAAAAATCGATTTATTTTTACGCATCAAGATATTTTAGCGGGTTTTTTCAGAAACATCTTGCAGCACTTGAAGATAAGGTTTTTTATGCAGTATTCATCATATTCCTCGTCAGATTTTGATCTGCAATATTATGAATATTGATCGCAGTCCACCTGTTAGGATAGCGTCAGTACAGTAGATCGAATTGAATATTGAGTTTGGCTACTTGCTAAATTCTGATCTTCAAACAGCGCTTTTAATTTTCATTGCATTTCTCGGATATCCACTAAGCTTTTACGCATATGTGTTAATACTATTGTATTCTAGGCTTCATCTATTATCTATTCAAATTGGTTTTACAATGTTATTTTTAACTTATGTTGTAAATATCTCAAGAAAAATTGTGCCAAAAATGTTTTGTTGAAAGTAAATCTGACACCGGCTTATTTTCAAATATTCCACTCATGAGGCACGCATTGACAAATAATAACATTACATCTTCACTATACACAGTGATTTAAAATTAAAAGTATTGATGCGAAATTTAGGCTTTTGCAAATATCTCGTAGACAACACCGCCATAGGAATTATATCTGTTTTCAATCATCTTTAATAAAAATTTGAACAGATAATGGTTCGAATGGATGCTTTTACATTTACTTTCCATTGATTCTTTAATTTCAATTTGGTCATTATACTGAAAGAGTTTATGTACTGACATGTAAAATGATTGTGCTTGGTGGCGGTGTAATGGTGGAAGGTTTTGTTCTCGTCCAATATCATTTTATATTTGCCACTCACCAGAACGTCCAGTCACATAACGTGATAAAAGCAGAGATTAGTTGAATCTACTAATCTCTGATAAAAGTCAGTTTTAATGTTGCCGCTAAAAAGTTTTGCATGTTTATGATTTTGGTACGACATGTATCTACATATGCTGTACTTGAATGCACGTTATTGAGAAAGCAGTCATTCATTTGATAGCTTTATTGATCTGTATCGATGGACTAAAATGACAGAATAACCAAAGGAGAGAGCGCAGAAGAGCGGGGAAGAATCTAGATTGGAATATGTGAAAAATGAGGACAAGAAAACAAATGAAAGTAAAAGGAACAATCGTAGAAGACATCGAAAAACAGCAATAAATGTGGTACGTATGTAAGACGTATGGGGGAAGAACGATTGCCGAGGAAAATATTAGAGTGAATACTCCCAGAAAGAAGGAAAAGAGGAAGAGCACTAACAACCTGGATACAAGGCATTTCAAAAGCGGTGTCAGGCAGCATCATCTCAGAGGATGACTGGCAAGAAAGACAAGCCTGACAAACGGGAACCCAAAGGCGTTTAACGCTATGAACGGGATTTAAACATATATAGATCGATCGACAATTCATGACTTACAACCAATATTTGTTGATTGTTCTGAGTTGGGTACTGGAATAAGTTAGGCAGTAAGTCGTAGTCTTCTTATTATGTATTGGATCCCAAATTTACCAATCCTGTCTGTGTCGTCTGCAAAGCACACATTAGAGCTACCAGGACCAACTAACTGCACTATAGCATTCAATATTTGACCTTGTCATTAGCCTCTAAGCTAATACATTTATTTTGTATCTGATTTTCGGCATCTGTATCGTGTGAAAGGTATCATAAAAACAAATTTTAAATTCTTTTCTTTAGTGATAACAATTTATTCTGAGTAAGTATTTAAAAAACAGTACGAATCTAAATTAGATTCTCTAGCCGTAGTAAATGCTTTATTGACATGCTGCAATTCTATGATTTGCGCAACGTAGTTCTGTCAGGTATCGCCACCTCATAAACAGGCTCATTTCCTTCGGAAACCCAAACACTACCATTTGCTCCTTTGGTAATCAAGGTGATCATTCCTTGTGCTACATTGGATGTTCTGAAATTAAAGTAAAATGTCCTACTGTTACTGCAGAGCCAATTTTCAAATATGGTTTGTTTTTCATAATAATCCCGAAAAAGTAATCATTTAGACAGAATATTTTTTAATAGTTTCAAAGATGAAAAATTGCGGATGACTTGTAATACTTTACTTACGGTTGTGCGGGTAGAGATCCAAGTTCGCTTGCTAACAATTCTCCTAATTTAGGATAACCTTGTATAGCAAATCTATTTGCATCTGAGATAAGGGGCGTGTCAGTGACTCCAGGGCACATGGTTACGAACTTAATTCCTGTTAAATTCCAATAATAATCTGTGCCAAAAGATCTGGTCAGTCCAACTACGAAATGTTTTGTTCCCACATATATGGGGCATCCAGCCAGTTTCTGCAACCCCAGTATTGATGCAATATTGGCAACAACACCACCTTTTCCTCCGTTATTTTTGCCAAAATGTTTAACGGCTAGCAGACTTCCTTCCACAACGGCATTCTAGAAGTAAAAATTTATTCTTAAATACATTACATTTCCACACCTTTTATGAAAGATGAGAAGGGCTATTTATTAGTGAATAAGTTGTAAGAAATACTTACACAATTCAGAGCGATTTCCTTTTCCCAATCAGCATCATACATAATTCCTGCATTGTTAATAACGATATCCAACCCTTTAAATTGAGCGATTGTCTTATCGAATGCGGCTGAAATAAAATAAAAACATAATGAAACATAAAATGAAATAAAAACAACATTAAATTGTAAAGTTAAAATATTTATAACCAATCACTAAACTATGCCATTTTTATTTTAAATGAGCAAAAAATTCTATGTAGGACTTACTTTATGATACTCAATAAAGAATTCTTTTTAATTTCTTTGGAAACAATTGAAATTTGATATTGAGATTTCAAATTGTTAGATGTCATAAAAATATATATCTTCAGTTAATATTTGATTATCATTAATAAATCAGTAATATGAAATGAAAGAAAAAAAGTAGTTCAAGAAATAGTTGCAAAAGAAAAATTAATCAGCTTGTGAAGTAGGCCATGTTTAGAAATAAATATTATTAATGCAATATTATCACAATTATTAATTTATTTTTTAAACTATAATAGCAACGTTATCCTTATACTTTCACAGAAAAATACTCAAGTGCTTTCAACCTGTGACATATATAATTAAAACTGTTGAATATCGAATCATTGAAGTTTTATATTGACCCTAAAAATTTTTAAAAAATTAATTGTTTAAATAATGTATGGAATTATATTTATGTTCGACACAACAGCAAGTGATCAAAAATGAGGAAAAATATAAAAACAAAAACTAAGAACGAGAATGAATCTGATGTGAACTTCAATATAAAAATATATAGTTTCTAATTAATGATGCCTACAGATATTTTATTGAGCGAAATGTTATGATAAGTTTAGCGGCGACTTCTCGGAATGTGAGAAACCCAAACAAGTCACATACTCAGACTAATGTTATAACATTGGCAAAATACATTTTAAACCAGAACTTATCAGGTTTATAATTATGAGAATTATTTTATTTAGTGCCTCATACAAAACAAAATTTGGTTACCTTTTTCTTTAAAAAAATGTCTACTTTTCTTATAGGTTGGATTTTTTAATATCAGTTATTTCGCATTAAGTCGGCACTATTGGCAATTAATTAATTTAGTGAATATCGCTTATGGGTTGATAGGTATGTGCAGAAACTTTATTTTTCAACCTTATGACCGTGAAAACAGAAAAACAATCGATTATCACGTTTGCGAAATATCTCCAAAAATACATTAATGATTTTGGGTAGGGTCCTGTGTTTACTATCTGACTATTAGAATTGTTGATGTTGAAATGTTTTCAGACGTCTTAAATAAATAGAGTAGGTAGTCTGCAAATGTGTAATTAATTATTATATATTTAGAAAAAATATGAAACAACAACAGCGTTGAATCCGTACAAGTAAATATATGATCTTTAAAATAGTTCTTGCATTTATTTGCCATACTTTATTGGTTACCAAAAGTGTCATCGTCATTGCAAAAATTTTACGGACCATAGCGAATTATATACCGATATTTACAAAAGCAATAGAAACAAACAAAACAAACACTAATTTGTCAAAATGTCTTTCTTAGCAGATTTCCGTTCTATTTTGTTTCAGGGAAACTAGTTTATTTCATATTAATTATAATTGTTGTGTATATTTTACTGACTGTACTTCAATTTATTTAAAAAAAAATTTCCTGGGTTTTAGTCAATTTTATTGTTTATTATTTAAAATGAATTTGTTTGTTAAGTGTTTAAAATGAATTGTTATTTAAAATTTGTGACATTTTAAATAATAAACAATAAAATTGACTGAAACCCAGGAAAATTTTTTTTCAATAAATTAATTATAATATAGTAGTAGTAGTAAACATCTTTATTTCTAAAAAAAAGGCTATCGACCTATCGGTCTTTCTGCCCTTGTTTAATACATGTAGTCTTAATCTAAATAAAAAACAAATATGAAAATTCTCTTATTCTAGGTTAACAATATTATTAAATAAACTTTCCAATTCTAATGACAAGAAAAAATTATTTTATTGTCCAGTCAATCAATCATCGTCAGTTGCGTTTGTAAGTGTTCGAGTAGCGTTGATGTAGGGAAACGGAAGCGGGATTGTCTGCTTGGTCTTGTGAGACAAAGGGGATTCAGTATGGTCCAGTTGTAGGGGTTGTTTGTCCATTTTGTCTGTAGATGTATGAGTCTTTCCGAGATCTTTGTCATGTTTGTGCGTTCGTATAGTAGTTGGGTGGGGGGGTTGTGTAGTGGGTTTTGGGGGTGTCTTATTCGTGTTATTAGTCTTAGTGCAATTTGTTCTGTTGTTTGTGTATAACGTTTTGTCCTTTCTGTTCCGTTGGTCATAAGTATATGTCCATAGTCTAGCAAGGGTCTACAAATAGCTTATATATTTTGGTGGCGGTGTTTGTGCTAATTCCTCTGTCTTTGTAGGTTAGTGATCGGAAGTGTTTTGTTCTCTTTATTGTTTCTGCCCTGATGTTTCGTATGTGTTTAGTGAATTTAAGTTTGTCGTCAATTGTGATTCCAAGGTATTTTACGTCGTTTTTTGGTTGTGTCGTTTGGCCGTCTGCAGTTATTGTAGGGGGGTCAGCGTTGAGTCTGTGGTTTGTGAGCAGAAGTTGGTTTTTTGACGCGTTTGGTGTTAGTCTCCATTTATAAAACCATGTCATTGTGTTGTTTGTTAGTGTTTGGAGTCTTTGAGCTGCTCTCTCAGTAGTTTTGTCATGTACAATAAGTGCCGTGTCGTCTGCGTATTGTAATATGTATGCCGATCTGTCGATTTGATTTTTGTCTGGTAAGTTGTAATTGTATATGTCATGGCAGTATATATTGTAGAGAAACGGTGAGAGCGGGGATCCTTGAAGGAGCCCTTGTTCAGCGGAAAAAGAAAATGACAGTGTTTTGTCAATTCGTAGTTATAGTTGTGTTCGTACATGTCTGTTTTCTAGTAAGTTCTTTATGATGTGTAGTAGATATGTTGGTGTGTGTAGTTTGTATAGCTTGTATAGTAAGCCTCTATGCCAGACACTATCAAAAGCCTTGTTAATGTCCATAAACAGGCAAGCTGTCTTTCTGTCAGTTAGGTGGGTAGTTTGAATATTGCTGGCCAGAATAAAGAGCGGATGAACAGTCGAGTGATGTTGTTTGAAACCAAATTGGTAGGTAGGTATATATTTTCCAATCACTTTTTCAAGCCGCTGCTTTTTTATGTATTCAAAAATTTTGCTTAGTACTGGAAGTAGTGTAATTGGTCTGTAGTTGCTCGGTTGTGTAATGTCCAGTCCATTTTTGGGTATATGGATTATTAAGCCGTTTTTCCATGTTTCTGGGATTCTGCCATTTGTGATGCAGTGGTTCAATTCAGTTAGGATCAGTTTGTGTGTTTCTTGAGTTAGGCTTTTCAATGGTTTCGCCTTAATTTTATCTTTCCCCGGTGCAGTGTTTTTGATGTGCGCTAGGGCTTCATCGTACTCTGTGTCTGTGATCAGTTTGTAGGTGTAGTTTGGTGAGCTGTTAAAATAGTTCAAATACCAGTCGTTGAATAAGTTCCAGTTGTCATTGTCGAAGTTAGGGTTTGTCGATATGCTGAAGGCCCGTTGATAGTGTCTGGCGAATGCGTCCGCTTTCTCTTTATCTGTGTAACGTTCTATTCCGTTTTCGTCAATTGTGTCAGTAGTGCCAGTCTTCCTGTATTGCGCCAGTTTCATAATTTTTCGCCAGTATGTTTTGCCTTTGTCCTTCTGTACTTCTTTACATGTTTCTAGCCATTTGTCTTGTCCGGTATTGTCCAATCAAAGTTTTAATGTTTCTGTTAAGTTGGTTCAGTGTCTTTTTTAGGTCGTTATTTTGAGTGTTTGTATATAGTCTGTACAGTTCTCTGTTATGTTTTATTAGTCCCAGTATGTATTTGGGCAGTGTATGTCGGTAGAAAGCATTATTTATTTCCGGGCTAAATTTTCCTATGGCTAGTGAAAGTTGTTGTTGTATGGTTTCTATTGAAATGGGCTGTGCTTGCGATTGAATGTAGTCATGTATATGTTGCTTCACTTTGTCTATGTCAGTCTTTGTTAGGTTTAACTTTTTCTCTATAGGAGGTGTATTGGAGGTAGGTTGCGTATGTTGTAAGTCTATGTTAAACGTAATAGCCAGGTGGTCGGATCCAAGTTCGTTGGTTAAGTTTCAGAGTTGCATGCTGCGCATTTGGTTGGCAGTGGTGACTCGCATTTGGAAGTTGGATGGGGACCCTGGCACTTGTTGCATCTCGGCGATTGCTTGCAGTCTTCCGTTTTGTGGTTGAACATGTTGCACTTGGCACACGGCGCAGGCACGGGTGCTGGTGGTTTGCTTTCTGTGATCTTGAAAATGCGGCCCAAAAAATGAACCGCACGGTCGTTCATCAACCTTTCGTAGGTGGATATGTCGCCGGTTATTAACCTCATCATGAGTGTGGGTGCGTTGCGTTCCCGTGAGATTATTCTCCTGCAGAACCTTATTCTGAAGCCCTGCTGCTCCAGACGTTTCAGAAACATGCTGTCCTCAATGTCTAGGTCGACCCCAGTGGCGACGACTGAATATGATGGTGTAATATGGTGGTTTGACCTTTGTTGTCGGATTAGTGGGAGGTTATCGTTTTTTTCTAATTTGCAACTTGTTACAGTGTTTTCTTGTTTTAGTTGTTGTAAAATTTTCGTTGTTTTGTCCTCCTGGTTGGTTTTGATTAAGAAGTAATTATCTTGTCTGATAATCACATCCTTCTTGTTGAGGTTGAGTTCCTCCCACCTGATTGCAAGTTGGACTCTGGTGATGGTCGACAATGCGTTCGCTGTGAATATGTGCGAATACGTGGGAAATCTTGTTGATGTTGTCTTGCTGTTTGTTGTTTGGTTTTTATGTGTTGTAGCCTGATGATCCAACGCTATTCGTTTGGCCTCAGGCGTTGGCGTTGTGGGGGTTGGCTGGGTCGTCTTCGGTTTTCTGCCCCGTTTTTTCGATTGTGACTTTTTGAACCCACCATCCTGGGAGGCATAATCCGATTCGGATTCTTGCGAACTCCCAGGGTTCATCCTTTCGTTTGAATTAGACCCGTATATTCTCGCGGTTGGATTCTTCAAATTCTTTGCCGTAGTGTAAACGACCTTGCTTTAAATATGCTAACACTGGGCACGTCTTATCACCACGAAGCTCGGTTTAAGACTCCTTATAATATATTTTTAATCGAAGCACATAATTTGCTACTGCTTTTTTTCCTGTCAGGCAATGCTAATCTGAAAGTTATCGTCAAAGTAAAAGGCTCATTTTTGGATATTTGTCTGCACAATATCTTGTTTTAGAAAAAAACAATGAAGAAAAAACTTTTGTACTCCAATTGATTTAAAAATATAATTGATCAGAAATTTTTCACAGGGCTTTATTTGAATAATTATTGTTACTTTTTCTTTTAAATTTATAATGCGAGTATTGAAATATGATTTGACTGTTCTTGACACCAGAGAAAGAAACTGTATTTCTGTGGTCAGTTTAGCCAATAAATAGTTATAAATTTTATTCTACATACAAAATGTTTATTTGCTGATGGAAGCTGCTCTTGAGCCGCAGTATCAGATCTACAGATTTATTACTTGAAAGGTTTCTGTATTTTCATTTTTGTTAACTATCTGAAACGGTCAACGATGGAACCGTAACTTTCATGAGTATTCAGCATATAATCAGTAGAAACGCTTTTAAAACATATTGCAAGAAAATAATGTATTCAGTAACGGATTGGAAAAAAAAACGGTTTGGTTTGGTTTTCGCTAAGGAATTGGCGTTTGTTTAAAATAATATCTAAAAAACTGCTTTACCATCTTACCAAAAACCAAGTGTACAAGCACTTGTTAATTTTGTTATTTAGTTTTAGTGTATTTAATTATATAATTTTCGTTAAAGTTTGAATTGGATTATAGAGTCTTCTTTTAATGCTTCCATTTTGTTAAAAGAACTCTTCTACTTCCTACTCAGGTTTAATTACAAAACTTTCAACAATAATTGCGCAAGCTTTCAGCTCATTACTCCCAAATAACAAATATTTTAGCAAAAGGGCAGAGTCAGGACAAAGTGAAACATACAAACCTGAGAGTTCACCCTTATTAATCACATTTGCCAATATGAAAATTGCTGTTCCATCGCCATATTGTTTATTTATATTTGCAGCTACCTCATTGCCGTTAGGGTTGAGATCAACAATGCCAATGCCCTGCAAAAACAGAAAATTTACAATGTGGAAATATTTGTATTAGACAATATTTTGAATTGTATTACTCTCTAAAATCCCGTTTAATTTCGAATATATAGGGCTAGAAATGGCATCTGGAGCTCCAAGAGTTGCTTTAAATGACTTAAGAGTCAAGAATATAATATTCCCTTCATGTTATTCGTAACGCTTGTAAAAATCCAGTTGTTGCTTATTCAGTTACAGCTAACAAGGATTTTTCATATTAGCTAGGAGATAGATAGAGGCTGTGGAGAGAGTAGCAGTTATTTCAAAAAATTTTTTGAGTCTGAGTATGAAATTCTACAGATAAATTTAGGTAACAAAATGTAATTGCAGAATTTCCTTTTGCCCGTATCTTCAAACGTAAGCAGTTTGGAACATTTTTTTTCCTATAAATCATTATCGGTTAAGTCAGACGTATTTTTGCAAATCGAATTAAAATGCTGTATTTTACAGCATCATAATTCAGATTAAGACCAAACAGATTTTGAAATATTAGTTTACTATGTTTTATATGTAAATTATATCAGAAGCACATATATGTGTTTACATATACATGTTAATAAAGTATCTGCTTATTAACAGATACAATGAACCTTTTAAAAGAGATTTGAATTCTGAAAACAATAAATGCAAACATAAATAAGTTTCCGTTTTCAAAAAGCGAGATGGTTAAATAACAACGCAATTTGAATTTTCTGTTGTTGTGGAAGCTGAAACATTTCATATATTTGCCCACGATACACAGAAAGGTTTAGGTGTATCGTGTATATGCCGAACATGATGTGGCAGACCGTTATCTGTATATTATCAAGTTCAAACATATTTATTTGTCTATATTTTCAAAACATATTGATTAAAATAGATTGAGAAATCGACGCAAAATCCAGACCCGCAATATAAGTAGTACCATTAAGATCTTAATCGCCACATGTTTAAACCGGCTTATAAGATTTGAATTTTACTTCGAAGTAGGAACGAGTTACATTGTTTTTTCGATTGACACTCAAATCTTAAGTAAATTCAAAATTTATATTTTATCTCCCTATGAAATAGGCAAGGTAAATGTAAGCATCAATCTATTTTGATTTAAAGTTTTTTAGTTTGAGAGCAACACTGCAGTTACAAAAATGAAGTTGAGAATGAAGTAACAGTTTCAGTACACGAAGTAGTACACTTTATTATTTGTTTTAGTCTTTATAAGGAATAGAAACAGACAGCTTTGACAATCGTTTTGTATGTAACGTTTTCTCGTATTGGTGACATTTAAAAACACAACGTAAAAATGTTTAAAAAGGTGAAACTAAATGTGAAATCTGCAACAGAAATCAACGACATTGTCTGTTTAGCACATAAAGACTTTGGAAGTGTCTTTGGAAGAGATAAAATGCTAGACATGGAAGTTTCACACAAGTAAATTCAGCTGATAGGTCTGAAACCGGTTCTGGGGTCCTTGTTTGTGACAAAAACCTGTTCCTTTTTATTACATAATCGTTGTCTCTTGAAAATATACTTTTTGTTCATTTCTAATGTTAAAATTCTTAATTTGCGCTGACTGAGGCACTGTTAAGTTCCTATTTTTGAAAGAACATTTTAAGTTAAAAAAGTTATAAGATATATTTCTGCATATCTTCTTGACGGTTCTGAGGAATTACCAGCAGCAACTATCACTGTTGTTTTTTTTTGCACATCTTCACATTCATAGCATTTAGATGAACAATTCATCCTAGTTATTGACGATGAATCACCCCTTGAATAACTTTCTGACATTTAATTATTTACACCCTTTTTGTGCGATTATAACCACCACCCAAATGACATGCTTCCAATATTGTTTTAAACACTGTAAATTTAATAAATTTACTGATTTGTTTTTGACTAAGTCTATCTCTTTTGATATTGTTTCTGACTGTTTCGTAATTATCATGTTTACTGCTAATACTACTTTTTACTACTTACTGCTATTTACTACGTTTTTAACATTTACAACCAATCTTATATCACAGAGGATTCACACATCAGCAAAAAATTAGAGAATGAACACGTATTTACCTGTTGGCCTGATCAAATATTAAACTCAATCCAACGGATCCTTAATCGAACTACTGATACTTAATCGTTAAATCATATAACTAAAACGTAATTTTCTAGTTAAGGTGCCAAAATACGGAAAGCAATTGGCGTTTTTATATTGTTAAGTATTTCTCATACCTGCTTGATTAACAACTTCTACTATTAGAGTTGGTGGTATTTAGACATTTTACAGTGCCGCTTCTGAAATATATTTTTAGTAAAGATCGATTCGTTAAGTCACTGACTACAAAAATCCTACAGAATTCTCAGCCTTGTTACCTACATCATACTTATTGTTAGAATTACTGTTTATTTTTGTAATAGTCAACAATTTATGTATTCATAATTTTTGAAACGATGGTTTTTAAATACGTTTTGGTAATACTATCTAACGTTTTGCTTTGAAAAATGTACTTCTGCATAGAGTTAAAAGGAGTTACTTAAAAGCAAGTTAAATATATTAGCTTCAGGGTATAGTCTATGTAAATTTTAATATGCTCCAAACGAAAACCTCCTGTAGGACGTTGACTAAATGTAATTCTAGGAAGAAATCGCTTTAAGTAATGCAAATAGCAATGCAGGAAATACGTCGTGTATTCTGAAAAATTTTCCAGAATAGACGATTTTTAACTTTGAAAACGTTCGGTACAGTTTGAACGCAGTGAAACCTGCACCAGAACAACGTGCGCTCATTTAAGAACTTTTTTATTTTACGGATATATCGCATCCTATTTGTTCCTCTGCAGCTCCCCGCGTTATACTTATTTATAAACCTGTGATGTTTACGATATAATATATCAGAGGTAAACGTCCTTATCTATTTAGATGAAATTGCCACATATTTATATTTATCTAGTGATTTGCTTTATTGCACTTGTGACCCAACTTGTGTTAGAAATTGATACCAAAAATAAAATCGAAAAAACTAGTCGATTGCATTCAAATATCAATTCTCAACATTAACATCCATATGTAACCGTTAGCATTGGGGCACATATATACACCGTTAGCATTCAAACGATTTTTTTTTTAATTGTCATTACTGCTAAATAATAAGTGGAACCTGTTAATTAATGCATTATAAAATTGTTGTTTATACGTTGCAATTATAGCAATATATCAAGCGATTACTTAAAACAATTATTAGGTCAAAAATGATTCGACATGATGGGACATATAGAGATTTAAAAATAGTATCAAAGGATTATTTTAGATTTTCGACTTTATAGATTTCGTTATAAATCAATTTACCTTGAAAGAATGTTTCTATTAAAAAAAAATAAAAATACTGATATGTCTAAATTTAAAATGAAACTGTCGTGCTTTGAGCGAGGTTATTAAATTTGCCTAGATCAACTTACAGTTTAATTACAATTTCATTTTCAGATAAAATTATTAAATTCACCTAGATACTCGAGTAGAATTTAAGTTAGTTTACGACAGTTTTCAAAAATATAAATAAAACTAAGCCTATTTAGGTGTCATCTAATTTTCTAATCAAATTTTAAAAAATGTTTTTCTTTTTCTATTTCTCCTCAAACACTCATGGGTACAGTTTTGACCAGAATTGTATTAAACAAAATGCGTTTAATCCGAAAACGTAGAGATGTCGAATTAAGACAGGGGGAGTTTTTTGTAGCAAATAAGGCAAGCAGAATCAAAGTTTACATTATAAACGAAATTTATACGGAATTAAAGTATTGTAATTATTTAAAATTAAATTCACATTTGAAATTATTATAATTTGAAAGTATAACCAAACGAAATTTAGTACGTAGAAGATAAGATAGAGACTGATCAAGATGTAGGAGATAGACGAAGTAAATATGATAATGGACTAAGAAAACAGACGAACATAAGTGTATTTATCAGCAAACTAAATTTGGCTCATTTACAGGAAATCCATTGCGGAATAAACTTATTATAACTGCTAAAAAACTATTTTGCGTTTCGTGTTCAAATTTTGCATATTAAAAAGCAGCTAGCTTTTATTTCTTTATTTCAGTGACAAGAAGAGATAAGAATACAAAACCGTTATTTTTCTGAATTTATGAAGCAAATCTGTTAAGTGGCAACCAGTTAGCATTATTAAAAAGAAAATTGCCATTCCATGCCATCTAGTAATGAAAAGTTACAATTTTCCAAAATTTTTGAGATATTTTTGGAACCAGTGCCAACATTTTACTAAAGGAGTTTTTGCAAAACTGTCTCAACTTGCACTTTTAGCGGTTTTTCTTTCAATAAGATTCTTGAATTTGTACAAAAAAAAAGAAGAATTAGAGTTATTACGTAAAGAGGTGAGTAGCAACATAAATATATTATACATTACATTACACAACACGATAAGTTAATATTTTCACCTAATCAACAATCCATATTGTATGCTAAACGATTAGCCTACCTTTGATCTGAGTCTTGATTAAAAATCCCTAATAGTTATCATTTCAATTGTGCGGATATAGTTTCAGCAGTACATTTTTTTCAAGTACTACATGAAATATGTCCCAGAACGCTTTTAAAAATTAAAAAGTATTAAAGCAACGAGAAATTCTTGTATTGATAAGTAACTGGTGACCAAAAAACGTAATATTTTTATACAGCTATTTATAAATTCAGAAAAATATTAATTAATTTAGTCAATAATTAAATAAATACCCAAGTATCAATAAAATAAATTTTAATACAGTTCCTATTTTTTTATAAATACATTTTGTAGTTGTACTTGTTTTCAAAATGTATTTTCACTAGATTGGGTGTATTTGGGAAAAATTATATCAAACTGACAAACTCTATTAAAACGTTAAAACATTGTTTTGCTTTTAAATATAAAGGGTGTTTCAATAACGACGGTTTTGAATTGCGCGCCATTTGTAGTGTCATGATTTGACATAAAAAAAGCCGTTCGTAGACACCATGAGGTTAAATAAAATGGAGCGGTTCAATACACAACAACGAATTCTCATTCTGAAAAATTATTATCAAAGTGGTAAGTTGTGCAGCCACAGTTCGCCAAATGCGTACAATTAGAGGCCATCGGAATGCTCCAACTGAAGACACTGTGCCACAATTAATGAAGAAATTTCAGCAAACTGGGTCTGTTAATGAAGTGAAAACCGAAACACGCGTTCGTTCAGGTCGCTCGACTGAAATTATCGCAGCAGTACGTGAAAATGTTGAGAAAAGCCCAACCACATCAATTCGGCAAATTGGTATTTCCACAACCACTATGCATCGAATTTTAACAAAAGATTTGATGCTTCATGCGTACAAAGTTGAATTGGCTCAAGAGCTAAAGCCGGAAGGCCATGGCAAAGAAGAGCATTTGTTAATGGGATTTTGGAACAACGACAATTGGACGGTGATTTTTCAACGAAAATCATCTTTAGTGACGAGGCCCATTTTCATCTCGATGGCTTCGTTAATCGACAAAAATGTCCCATTTGGGGTTTCGAAAATCCACGAGTGATCGTTCAGAAACAGATGCATCCGAAAAGGGTCACTGTTTGGTGTGCATTGTGGACTGGAGGCATCATCGGGCCATTTTTCTTCGAAAAAGTAGTTGGTCAAGCATTAACCGTGAGTGGTGTTCGTTATCGTGAAATGTTAACTAACTTTTTTGTGTCAAAATTGCAAAATATAAGTCTTAACAGCATGTGGTTTCAACAGGACGGTGCAATATGCCATACAGCCAGAGAAACTGTTGAATTACTGCACAAATCATTTCCTGGTCGTGTTATTTCTCGTTTTGGAGATCGGCATTGGCCGCCCCGATCATACGGTTTAACACCTTTGGACTTTTTTCTTGGGGGTTTTTTAAGGTCACAAGTTTATGTGAACAAACCAATAACGATTGAATCCTTAACAGATGAGATTCAACGCTGTATCTCTGAAATAGCACAAAATGTATGCGCAACAGTCCTTGAAAATCTCACGAAAAGAGCACGTCTGTGCCAGCAAAGCCGAGGCGGTCATTTGTCCGATGTCTTATTCCATTCATAACCTCATGATGTGTACTTCATTTTTCAATAAATGTTTCAAACTTATGCCACACATATATGTTTTATTTAAAAGTGAAATCCGTCGTTCTTATTGGAACACCCTTTACAAACCTAACGTTAGAGCGCATTACGTTAAATTAATAATTCATAAAACACTGAAATTCACTCAAATGCTAAAAAAAAGCAATTCAAAAAACATACGATTAAAAGTATAATAGAAATATACGCTAAACAAAAGGTTTAAAATAATTTACTATTGATGCTGTTACCTTTAATCCATTTTCTAGTAGTAAATTAACGTAAGCCAAGCCAATACCATTAGCGCCACCGGTAACCAACGCGATTTTTCCTTTAATATCAAATGCTGCCATTTTAGAAAGAATGCAAAAATAACTGAGAAATTAAATAATTATCCCGTAGAACAATTTAGCTTGGAATCAGCCAACGAACATTTGAGCACCACGAAACAACCTCTAAATATATACCCTGTTTTCTCCACGTGTTCACAGTAAATATTGATCAAGTCGCGTATATAAGTAGATATACACATGCCAGCATTGTTGCCAGTCTCGAAATTTTATTTTTAGATTCCTCGTTTATCTTGAAACCTTACTATTTCTGACATTTCTCAAAAAGATATTATATAGAAAATTAAAAAAAAATTGGCTCTTATATAAATATTTGTCTGTATAACAAAGCCCACAAAATAGTAAATCTAAGACCTTTTTGGACCTTTTTTTTTTAATTTCAATAAGATTTACTATTACTGTTTCAATGCTTAAGTTAAGGTTTTAAAAAAAGTAGAAATCATGTCGGAAGTATACCATCATTTACACATGACAACAATCCGCGTTGATTGATTCTTCTGAACCAAACATACCAAATGCCACCAAAGAAATTTTAGGAAAAGGTAGGTTTCTACATGATAGTTTGCAATGTTTTATGCGTGCTTTCCTGAGCAGCTTAGTCGGGTCTAAATACGTATTCTTGCTTCTTAAGCTTCCTCCCTTTTTAGGACATGGTCTTGGTTTTGAGTTGTGAGAGCGTCTTATTCCAGGAATGTCCAGTTTTGAATACCACCTCTTCCGTGGTGTTTCTTAGGCCGGCATGCATAGTCGATCTCTTACAAAGCGCCGGCTATTCGCCGTTCGCTCAAGGCAATTTTGATGGCACAGTCGATTGCTTGAGCATATGACACGCGCATTTTAAAGTTGTTGGGCGATGCGGTGGAAATTTGTCGGAGATGGATGTAGGCATCTTCAAACGATCGCCAATGCTATTTTGTGAGCGAAAGTTTTCAACTTCTCCTGTTTTTTTTAAACTATTTTTGCTTTGAAAATATGGAGAACGATCTTGATGGATTGTACAGTGTTAGTCTGGATTCTTCCAACTTGGAATTAGATTTGAACAAACCTCGAAGATACGTAAAGAAAACACCAATAAGCGTGATATGCAATTCAAATAATAATTATATTATTTTCAGGTATATTCTTTTTCCTGACTGTACTTTAATTCATTCCAATGTATTCCTGGGTTTTCAGTCAATTTTATTGTCACTAATTATGGTGTTATATGATGAGCCCTGCGTTTCGTCCCGGGTCTACCTATTGGACTCGTCAGTAAGGCTTAGGTAGACCCTGCCTTATACGCCAGACATCGGTTATACGTGTTTTGGACGTAAATGAACCGAGCCGGTGTAGATCTTCTGCGGTGAGATGTTGGCAACCCGTGTTGCCGATGCTGCCACTCGTTCCATTCTGCTTTTTTTCCCAAGCATCTATATCTTTTTGTATATTCTTTTTCCTGACTGTACTTTAATTCATTCCAATGTATTCCTGGGTTTTCAGTCAATTTTATTGTCACTAATTATGGTGTTATGTGATGAGCCCTGCGTTTCGTCCCGGGTCTACCTATTGGACTCGTCAGTAAGGCCGGGACGAAACGCAGGGCTCATCACATAACAACATAATTAGTGACAATAAAATTGACTGAAAACCCAGGAATACATTGGAATGAATTAAAGTACAGTCAGGAAAAAGAATATACAAAAAGATATAGATGCTTGGGAAAAAAAGCAGAATGGAACGAGTGGCAGCATCGGCAACACGGGTTGCCAACATCTCACCGCAGAAGATCTACACCGGCTCGGTTCATTTACGTCCAAAACACGTATAACCGATGTCTGGCGTATAAGGCAGGGTCTACCTAAGCCTTACTGACGAGTCCAATAGGTAGACCCGGGACGAAACGCAGGGCTCATCACATAACACCATAATTAGTGACAATAAAATTGACTGAAAACCCAGGAATACATTGGAATTATTTTCAGGAACATTTGAGATATGAAAAATACCCTAGAGAAATTTACTGAAGCAGATTTTAGAAAACGCTTCTGTTTCTCTAAGGAAATTATGCAATGTTATGTTTTGTTGCCATTAACCAATCACCAGGAACTAATCACAAATCGAGACCTTCCTGTTCCTTTGATAATATATATTTTTAATGCATTTTATTATCAGTCCAATGTATTCCTGGGTTTCAGTCAATTTTATTGTTTATTATTTAAAATGTTACAAATACGTTTCGGTGTCTTTATCCACCATCATCAGTTTGTGTATATAGTTGCTACCAACTTCACATTTGACTGGTCACTATTACTGACTGGTTATTATCAGTACTTGGTGAAAACAAAAATTTCAAGGATGTATGTATGATGTGTTGTTGAAATGATAATAAACAAAGTTATTATTGCATTACATTTTTTTATTGTTTAGAAAAAGGGTTCGGAATCAATTGGTTGATTTTCTCAAAGTTAATGTTCCTTGTATAACTCTTTGTCGGTACATTACTAATAACACCGTAAAAGGCAGACAGCATTCTTAGCATTTAAACAATGATATCTTGTATGAATTTTCAATTACCAATTTATCGTCCAATCTGCGAATCTGAGGGCGATTGCGGTTAGAATTGCTTTGATGTGCAAAAAATTGCAGGACAAATAAACCAGACCTATATTAATTTGTCTGAAGTAGCTTATAAAAGAATTTCGAACACGCTGTAGTCTTTGGTCATGAATTAAGTCCAATTCTAACCTAAATCACCAATTCAGCAAACCTGAAAATACACAGCCGATAGCTCACCGCCCGCGGATGCGCATTAAAGGAATTCGTATTCCATCGTTTAGCCGCCAGTCGCAAAAGTTAACATGAACATTCTGTTTGAAACTCGCCGGCGCTTGCATCTAACGAAGAACAACTCTGCATCAAGAACTTGCGCGGCGGCCCGCTCAGCCATCCACCGAAACAATCTCCGGTAAAGTGCCGAAGATCGACTATGCATATCAGCGTTAGTTTACTATTCTGTTGAAGTTAGTTGTTTATAGTTTAGATTTGCCAGGATCTATTGTGTTCACTTGGGAATGTACTTTTGCAATTCGTTGAAAATTGAATACGTCTTTGAAAAACATAATTATAAAATAACAAAATGCTTTTTTCTAGCAGTTTTCCCGTAGATCGACTCAACGAAAATATTCGCTTTGAACAGATGCAATACGAAGATTTGTTATGACAACGGCGTAGCGATTTTTTAATTTGCAATTCAATTAATTGGACTTTAAATAACTTGTATTGTCTGTAAACACCGCATTGTAATTGTAGGTGTTGCTAAGTGCGCACAGGATATTATTCACTATTTGTCTGATAATTAGAGTGTTTTGAAAAATACTGTATTATTACATATCACCCATTTTATCTAGAAGTTTGACTGGCAATTATTTGGAAATGGAACAACAGAAAAAAGTTGACAATTAAAAAAATGATAGCGGTTCTTCGCGAAGTTCATGAAAATATTCCTGGATGACATAATTTAATTTTCTTGATAATGAGCCGTGTAATGATCATACCTCAGACTGCTGATATGTCTTTTACTAATTAGATCTTCCAAGCAAGCGGATATTTCAGAACATTTACTCCAGAGTGCTTTTTATATTTCCAGACGTATAGTAGTCAGTACTAACTTTTTCTTTTCACAGCATGGCTCGCTGCAAGAGTAATTTTACAGATACATATATCATAGACATGCATTAGATCATAATTGATTAAAAAAACTGAGAAAGACTAGGAAAATCGAACACTGCAAATTATCTGACTTGAAACATTTTTAGACTGTGCTATAGGGTGGATTTTCTTAATTTCGCGCTTGGAGTGATCGCTAGCAGAAAAGCCATGAGTCATATTAGGAAATACCTGTAGCTCACGCACAAGTGAACTAATAAGTTACTGGTCCGTTGTTACATGATTTCCTTTCTATATATTTGCAGAAGACAGTTCAGTAGTTTTCTGCCATGATAAATTTGCTCGTTGAGGTGTTCCTTGTCGCTCCACTCGCACCGCAATACTCCACGCTTTCCAATAAAATTACAAATGTAGTTCTATACAAAAGTTAACACCGAGCATTTATTATTCATACAAGAATACAATACTAAGAATAATATTAACCATCACACTTAATTTAAAGGATTAAAGATATATGGAACTGACTGTTTGCACCAAATATGTGAAACCGTAAAATTTCAGGATAGAGTAGTTTTTCGACATAGTAGTTTTTAAGACATTTTGTTATAGAATATTACGTGGTTGAAGATTATTTAGATTAAGTAATACTGAGGAATACTCAGTTTAAGCGGTTGGTAATTTTGTCGTATTATTGTCCATCACCAATACACCAAAACTGTATATTAGAAAAAATCAAATAACATTACAATACTGTACAGTTTCTCGACCAAATTGCAAGTTCTTAGAAAGAAGACGTGAAATGAAAATGTTCAAAGTTTCTGATACTGAAGGCTCAGCTAGTACTGAAACTATTCGAATTCAAAGAAATACGAGGAATTTAATGCTTTTTCATCAACTATTTTATGTTAAAGAGCCATGTGAATTTTGCTCAAAATATTGATTGAGGATATTTTAGGTTTAGAGCAGAATTCCTCTCTAAATATACCTCCTAAATATTCCTCTCTAAATATATAATAAATTAAAGTAGACAAAAATTAATCTTATGTTTGAAAAGAAAGTTAATATGACAAATATTTTGAAAATGTTAAAAGTTAGGCGATATATAGGTAATATCGCACTCAATATATAAATAAATATCTGATTCTCATAAGCGTTATTAAATGAAATATTTCAAATTTAATATGTTAGAAGCTTGGCCAAAACGGCTAATGCAGGTATCTACATACAAAATTGTGTGTTGAACGATTTATCTTTTTTAAACGACTACTTTGCGAGAGTTTTCCACATTGCCGAGAAAACGAAAATGTCCATAATTTGTTTATTATTTGACTAATTCAGACTTGCTATTCAATATAAAACGTCTTTAAAATTATAAAACTAGACCTAGGCCATGTACCAGAATCCAGTGAAATTCGGCATCCACAATATGCTTGCCAATAAATAAATGGTTGAAAAATCGTAATTATTTTTTAATGAAATTATTTTTAAAGTGCATGTAATTTTCCGCTTTGATGGCATTGAGAGATAGACTCTTTATCTGGCAACACTGTTCACAAATCTCATCATTTTATTTAGTTTGGAGCGCGTGATGGCGTCTGGTTATGTTAAGTTGGTTGTTTTTATTTCGTGGCAGAACATAGACCCAGCGCTGTCTACCCTACGGATTTATCCGTAGACCTACGGATTTGGAGCTGAATGCTCCGATATACGGATAGCTAGTCCAATTCTACGGATTTTTATTGAAAGTCCATGGGACTATTTAATACTCGTATTTCCAACTATAACATCAATATTATCAAACTCATAACGTGCAAATATCTTTATATGCACCTGTCCTTGTTGATAAAAAGACATCCGTACACAGTGATGTGTCAGTCCATGCAAATGTCCGCTTCCAACAAAACGATTTCTTTTTCTGACCAATAAGAATTACATGTGTTGGCCGTGGAAGGGTACCTACACTTGTTTCTTTCGAGGGCGTGATTTTAGGGAAGCCTTTGCGATGAAGAGAAGGCATATCAAAAGCTCCCTGAGTGTTTACTTTTTACCTCTTCATTACGTATATGTATACAGACATATACGTGATATATTTTTATTATCCTTGACCGATGTACTAATACTTGAAAGATATTTTTATTTCTTGGGGATTCGGTCTGGACAATGGTGTACAAAGTAATGGATACTGGACAATATACGTACATACGGAACAAAGTAAACGCGGAACAAAAACTTAAAATACATATACAGGGTACTTACTGCTAATTGTTCCCCATGATAAATTAGGAACCCTCAAGAATCCTATCATTACTACAATCTGATGAAACATCCAATTTTCATGGATTTCATCGTGTTACAAGGGTAGAACTATTTTATTACTATTGTTCACCAAAGTCAGATTGCTGGGTTATAAGTTGTCATAGATTAAAATTGTTTCAAAATTATATTTTATGGAGAGACAAAGGGACGAATTACAATAACTGCACACTAAATGATGAGCTGAAGGCCTTGTACATCGAAATGATTCATTTAAATATTTCCAATGTTAATCGCAAACGTTATAAGTTCAGGATTTCTCCAAAATTCACCTTTTCTTATTTTTTTAAAAACATAAGAAAATGAAAAAGGCCGGAGTCTTAAACCGAGCTTCGTGGTGATAAGACGTGCACAGTGTCAGCGTATTTATTTAAAGCAAGGTCGTTTACACTACGTAAAGAATTTGAAGAATCCAACCGCATTTATCGCTCAGCCAGAATATACGGGTCTAATTCAAACGAAAGGATGAACCCTGGGAGTTCGCTAGAATCCGAATCGGATTATGCCTCCCAGGATGGTGGGTTCAAAAAGCCACAATCGAAAAAACGGGGCAGAAAACCGGAGACGACCCAGCCAACCCAGCCAACCCAGCCAACCCCCACAACGCCAATGAACCAACAACCTGAGGCCAAACGAATCGCTTTGGACTATCAGTCTACAACCAATAAAAACCAAACAACAAACAGCAAGACAACATCAACAAGATTTCCCACGTATTCGCACACATTCACAGCGAACGCATTGTCGACCATCACCATAGTCCAACTTGCAATCAGGTGGGAGGAACTCAACCCCAACAACAAGGATGTGATTATCAGGCAAGATAATTACTTCCTAATCAAAACCAACCAGGAGGACAAAACATCAAAAATTTTACAACAACTAAAACAAGAAAACACTGTAACAAGTTACAAATTACAAAAAAACGATAACCTCCCACTAATCCGACAACAAAAGTCAGGTCACCACCATATTACACCATCATATTCAGTCGTCGCCACTGGGGTCGACCTGGACATTGAAGACAGCATGTTTCTGGAACGCCTGGAGCAGCAGGGCTTCAGAATAAGGTTCTGCAGGAGAATTATCTCGCGAGAGCGCAACGCACCCACACTCATGATGAGGTTAATAACCGGCGACATATCCACCTACGAAAGGCTGATGAACGACCGTGCGGTTCATTTTTTGGGCCGCATTTTCAAAATCACCGAAAGCAAACCACCAGCACCCGTGCCTGCGCCGTGTGGCAAATGCAACCTGTTCAGCCACAAAACTGAAGATTGCAAACAATCGCCAAGATGTAACAAGTGCCAGGGACCCCATCCAACTTCCAGGTGCGAGTCACCACTGCCAACCAAGTGCGCAGCATGCAACTCAGAGGACCACGCAGCATGGAGCATGAAGTGCCCAAAACGACCGACAGCCCCAATCGTCGGAATCCCAAACGTAAAAATAAAATGTGTAAACAAGCGTACGTCCGGGATTGCGGAGACAACGACAGTGGCAAGTAGAATACACACACCCATTACAACACATGACCACATCATAAACAAATACAAACATCAACTTAACAAGACAAACAATACCAACAGAGACGAACTTCTAAAAAAACTACGAAAACAACTTATAGAATACTTCGACATTGACACCTCCGTTGTTTTCTTCGGGAACCATGTCTACATCCTAATGTTTGACATGCTCCTGCCCGAGGGACGCTCTCCAACTGAACCCTTCGAACAAGTGAGACAGACAGTAACAAACATACAAGATTCAATATGAAAGTACTTTACGCGAACATCAACGGACTATTTCTAAAAAAGGCTATCGACCTATCGGTCTTTCTCCCCTTGTTTAATACATGTAGTCTTAATCTAAATAAAAAACAAATATGAAAATTCTCTTATTCTAGGTTAACGATATTATTAAATAAAATTTCAGTGGCAAGAAGAGATTATTTTATTGTCCACTAGTCAGTTGCGTTTGTAAGTGTTCGAGTAGCGTTAATGTAGGGAAACGGAAGCGGGATTGTCTGGTTGGTCTTGTAAGACAAAGGGGATTCAGTATGGTCCAGTTGTAGGGGTTGTTTGTCCATTTTGTCTGTAGCTGTATGAGTCTTTCCGAGATCTTTGTCATGTTTGTGCGTTCGTATAGTAGTTGGGTGGGGGGGTTGTGTAGTGGGTTTTGGGGGTGTCTTATTTGTGTTATTAGTTTTAGTGCAATTTGTTCTGTTGTTTGTGTATAACGTTTTGTCCTTTCTGTTCCGTTGGTCATGAGTATATGTCCAAAGTCTAGCAAGGGTCTACAAATAGCTTTATATATTTTGTTGGCGGTGTTTGTGCTGATTCCTCTGTCTTTGTAGGTTAGTGATCGGAAGTGTTTTGTTCTCTTTATTGTTTCTGCCCTGATGTTTCGTATGTGTTTAGTGAATTTAAGTTTGTGGTCAATTGTGATTCCAAGGTATTTTACGTCGTTTTTTGGTTGTGTCGTTTGGCCGTCTGCAGTTATTGTAGGGAGTCAGCGTTGAGTCTGTGGTTTGTGAGCAGAAGTTGGTTTTTTGACGCGTTTGGTGTTAGTATCCATTTATAAAACCATGTCATTGTGTTGTTTCTTAGTGTTTGGAGTCTTTGAGCTGCTCTCTCAGTAGTTTTGTCATGTACAATAAGTGCCGTGTCGTCTGCGTATTGTAATATGTATGCCGATCTGTCGATTTGATTTTTGTCTGGTAAGTTGTAATTGTATATGTCATGGCAGTATATATTGTAGAGAAACGGTGAGAGCGGGGATCCTTGAGGGAGCCCTTGTTCAGGGGAAAAAGAAAATGACAGTGTTTTGTCAATTCGTACTTGTAGTTGTCTGTTTTCTAGTAAGTTCTTTATGGTGTGTAGTAGATATGTTGGTGTGTGTAGTTTGTATAGCTTGTATAGTAAGCCTCTATGCCAAACACTGTCAAAAGCTTTGTTAATGTCCATAAACAGGCAAGCTGTCTTTCTGTCAGTTAGGTGGGTTGTTTGTATATTGTTAGTCAGAGTGAAGAGTGGGTGAATAGTGGAGTACTGATGTTTGAATCCGAACTGATACGATGGTATGTACTTTCCGACCAGTTTTCCCAGTCGCTGCCCTATTATGTACTCAAAAACCTTGCTAAGTACTGGTAGCAGTGTAATTGGTCTTTAATTGCTCGGTTGTGTATTGTCCAGTCCATTTTTGGGTATAGGGATTATTAAGCCGTTTTTCCATGATTTTGGGATTCTGCCATTTGTGATGCAGTTGTTCAATTCACTTAGGATCAGTTTGTGTGTTTCTTGAGTTAGGCTTTTCAATAGTTTTGCTTTAATTTTAGCTTTCCCCGGTGCAGTGTTTTTGATGTGCGCTAAGAGTTAAATATTTTAAGCTTGATTCTCAAGTACATTTCATGTCAGAAATAAGTGCAATATTGGTTGCAATGTATATGACATATTATTTTTATATATTTCTGAAATTGTGGCTTATAGCTTTCTTTACGCAAACAATTTCACCTTTGCAGATAATATAAGCAAATTTTTGAAGCATGCGAAACTTACTAAAATGCTTTAATTCAATCCCAAAAGAATTATTATCACGATTTTCCGACACAATATATTTGTATTTAACTGCGAGTAACCGTAAATCATGATTTCGGGCAGTCGCTAGTTTTTCTTTTTCAATTATATAACAAAAGACGTAGGTAGTATAAAAATAGAACTATAATGACAGTTTTAAATGTTTGTATTTCCACTTATAACCACTTAATATTAATATCATTACAAGTGGAGCAGATGTATTAGAATCCATTTATCCATTATGCCATTATAGCTAAATTAATTATAAGGTGATGGCAGAAAAATTGCTTTGATATATACAAGAGTGTTGATATGTATATAATCTTCAAGAGCTCTAAAGCAGTAGTTTCTTTTCTCGTAGACCACTTTCGAAATTTTATTGGTTGTTGCAGTAGTAGTAGTAAACATCTTTATTTCTAAAAAAGGCTATCGACCCATCGGTCTTTCTGCCCTTGTTTAATACATGCAGTCTTAATCTAAATAAAAAACAAATATGAAAATTCCCTTATTCTAGGTTAACAATATTATTAAATAAATACAATTTCAGTGGCAAGAAGAAATTATTTTATTGTACACTAGTCCGTTGCGTTTGTAAGTGTTCGAGTAGCGTTAATGTAGGGAAACGGAAGCGGGATTGTCTGGTTGGTCTTGTAAGACAAAGGGGAGATTCAGTATGGTCCAGTTGTAGGGGTTGTTTGTCCATTTTGTCTGTAGCTGTATGAATCTTTCCGAGATCTTTGTCATGTTTGTGCGTTCGTATAGTAGTTGGGTGGGGGGGTTGTGTAGTGGGTTTTGGGGGTGTCTTATTCGTGTTATTAGTCTTAGTGCAATTTGTTCTGTTGTTTGTGTATAACGTTTTGTCCTTTCTGTTCCGTTGGTCATGAGTACATGTCCAAAGTCTAGCAAGGGTCTACAAATAGCTTTATATATGTTGGTGGCGGTGTTTGTGCTAATTCCTCTGTCTTTGTAGGTTAGTGATCGGAAGTGTTTTGTTCTCTTTATTGTTTCTGCCCTGATGTTTCGTATGTGTTTAGTGAATTTAAGTTTGTGGTCAATTGTGATTCCAAGGTATTTTACGTCGTTTTTTGGTTGTGTCGTTTGGCCGTCTGCAGTTATTGTATTGCATTGGTTGTTGCATTTCTAAAACATGAGAAGATTATCTCTAACAATGGAAAAAAGAGAGTCTCTCGTGGGCCCCAGGGGGGTGCACCATGGACCACTGGGAATCACTGCTGGGAGGGGGGGGGGCAAGGATGGCATAATGCGCCGGGCGCTACTAATTTCTGGAAAATATATTTTTAATTTAGTGCCAGTATTACACTGACACACAATAGCAAAGGATATTTCTAGAAAATCGTTTCTAGGAAAGGACACAAACGCATTACTAAAAACGCAGGAACTATTAGAAAAATTAACAGAGGGCCCTACCACAACAAGATCCTAAAATGAATTTTAGAGAAGCATTCCATGATCTTGAGTCATTAGCGACTGAACTAGATGAAATTCGAGCGAAGTCTATTTTTGAAAAATGAGATGTTGATACAATACGTGTAAGACGCCGCAAAATGCCGGGAGAATCGGCTAGAGATGTTTGTCTTTCTTCGCGTTATGAAAAGTGTTCTTCATCGTCTCCAGCAAAAAATGTGTACACGATGTACACGATTAAGTGACCTTAATTTCAAATTTGGATTTCTACTAGACGTTGAAAATTTATTAAATAAGGATAATGTTGATCGGCCTTGAAAAAATTGTAAAAATTTGGGTAAATTTTATAATCCAGGTTTCAATGGAATAGACCTCTTTATCGAAATATGTGACTGCAAAATGTTACTTCACAGTAGAAAAGAAATTGAACCTAACACTCCATTAGAATTTCTTACTTTTATAATCTCGTATGAAGAAGATGTTTTTCCAAACCTGAGAGTGACACTTCAAATACTCTTGACTATCTCAGTATCAATTCCTAGCTGCGAACGTTCATTCAGCAAATTAAAATTAATCTTGACATATCAACGATGGAACAAGATCGCCTAAGTGACCTAGCATTTTTAAGTGTGGAAAGATAAAAATTTGAAGTGATCCACTTTGATGATATTATTGATAAATTTGCTTCATCAAAAGCAAGGAAAATGTACACATAGTAATTGGTTTTATTAATGTATTAATATATATTGTATAAATATATGTACCTCCTTAGAGATAAAAAATTTTTACTTTGTTATTGGTCTCCCATAGCTGCAACAATTGCAAACCTTGTAATGGAAAGTCTGAAAAAAAAACTAATACCTGATTTAAACTATAAATGTGGATTTTTTAAAAGATACGTGGATGGCTGCATAATGTGCCTGCCAAACCAAAAGTTCAATACACACTAGATAAGTTTAATGCATTCCATGAGACCATTAAATTCACCATTGAGGAAGACAAAAACAGACCATTAAACTTTTTGGATATGACGGTTATGTATGACGATAATGGGGAAATAAAAACAGACTGGTACACAAAGGATGTGTGGTCTGGTAGATACTTGAATTACCAATCATATGCACCTCTTCAATATAAAAAAAAGTGTTGTAAGAGCTCTTACTTATAGAGCGATTAAATTGGCACATTATGAGTATAGAACAAAGAATCTTGAAAAAATAAAAAAGATACTAATAATGAACAACTATCCCAAATCATTCTTCGAACCAATTATAAAACGAAGAATAAATAAAATCTACAATCTATTTCTGCTCACAAACCACAGACTCAACGCTGACTCCCCCACAATAACTGCAGACCGCCAAAAGACACAACCAAAAAACGACGTAAAATACCTTGGAATCACAATCGACCACAAACTTAAATTCACTAAACACATACGAAACATCAGGGCAGAAACAATAAAGAGAACAAAACACTTCCGATCACTAACCTACAAAGACAGAGGAATTAGCACAAACACCGCCACCAAAATATATAAAGCTATTTGTAGACCCTTGCTAGACTATGGACATATACTCATGACCAACGGAACAGAAAGGACAAAACGTTATACACAAACAACAGAACAAATTGCACTAAGACTAATAACACGAATAAGACACCCCCAAAACCCACTACACAACCCCCCCACCCAACTACTATACGAACGCACAAACATGACAAAGATCTCGGAAAGATTCATACAGCTACAGACAAAATGGACAAACAACCCCTACAACTGGACCATACTGAATCTCCCCTTTGTCTTACAAGACCAACCAGACAATCCCGCTTCCGTTTCCCTACAACAACGCTACTCGAACACTTACAAACGCAACTGACTACTGGACAATAAAATAATTTTTTCTTGCCATTAGAATTGGAAAGTTTATTTAATAAGATTATTAACCTAGAATAAGAGAATTTTCATCTTTGTTTTTTATTTAGATTAAGACTACATATATTAAACAGGGCAGAAAGACCGATCGGTCGATAGCCTTTTTTAGAAATAAAGATGTTTACTACTACTAAAATCTACAATTCAAATAAATGGAACAACATAAATAATATCAATAAGAAAAAAGAAGGTGGGATCAAGTATGTATCATTACCGTATATTCCAGAAATCAACACGAAAATAAAAAATATTTTAAAACCACATAATATTACTATAGCGGAAAAAACTAAAAACTATTTAGCAAAGGAATGTTTCACAAAATTTAAACCTAAAAGTGATAAGTTATACACACCTAATGTAATATACAAGATTGACTGTTTGAACTGTGACAACACATACATAGGTCAAACAGGACAATATTTAAAGAAAAGAATATACGAACATAAATATAGCTTAAGAAAAGTTAACGAAAATGGAACAGCATTAGCACAACATGCACAACAAAAGTTACATAATTTTGATTTTGATAACACAAAAATATTAATCAATGAAGACAATTATAATAAGAGAAGAATCCATGAAATGATACAAATTAAAAAACATCAGAATTCAATGAATTTTAGATCAGACACAGACAATCTTAGCTCTGTATATCACACACTAATTAAATGAGCGCTTGCATACACTGATTGAACCAAGTAAATGGAATATAAACACCTGACATTGAACAATTGCAGAGCAATTGATATTCCTAGAATGCAAAGAAAAAACGAAATATAAACAGTTTTTTTTATTCTCTCGCTCGATACGAACAAAGTATGGATTTTCAATAGCCAGTCAAATGTGAAGGTAGAACATGTATGTTAAATTTGAATCTCTGAACAATAGATTCTAGTCTTTTCCCAGGCATGGTTGTCCTGACTCATCACCTGAAAACCTATTGTTTTTAAGTACTTTTTAATATGTGTGTGATTTGTATTTTAGTATGTGAATTTTGTTTAAAAAAAATTAAATTAATGATGACTGTGAACGTGTATTTTAGACAAACTGATGATGGTGGAAAAAGACACCGAAACGTATTTGTAACATTTTAAATAATTTTTTTCTTTAAGTACAGTTTCTTTAAGTACAGTCAGGAAAATATACACAACAATAATTTTAAATAATAAACAATAGAATTGACTGAAACCCAGGAATATTTTTGGATTAAATTGAAATATCCAATTTGGGTTCAGGCCAGAACACTCGACAATTGAACAAGTTCAAAGGACCACTACCGCTATCAGAGATTGTTTTGGAGATGCACCTTGTAAAGCTGGAAACGTGGCTCAAGCACAATAGAATCAGCATAAATACAGACAAGTCAACCCATGTAACTTTCTCACTCCGAAGATACACCAGGTCTCAATTATATTTAAATAATGACCTAATACCGCATAAAGACGAAATCAAATATCTGGGAATTCACTTGGACAGTCGGTTAACATGGAGACCACATATATGGGCAAAACGGAAACAATTAGGCTTAAAAATCTGGCAAATGTACTGGCTAATCAATAAGAACTCAGCACTGTCTCTTGAGAGCAAGCTCTTAATCTACAAATGCATACTGAAACCGATCTGGACGTATGGAATCCAATTATGGGGCTCTGCAGCAGACTCAAACATTGAAATAATGGAACGTTATCAATCCAAAACACTAAGAAACATAGTAGCAGCACCATGGTTCGTACCCAATGAAATTATCATAAAGACGTTGAAATTACTACAGTGAAAGAAGAAATAATAAACTACGTTAAAACATACAAAAACAGATTATCGAAGCATCCAAATGAATTAGCAAGAGAGTTACTTAATAATACAAATGTGGTGTCTCGTTTTCGGAAACGCAGGAACTTGTTCAACTTGTAAATTTTTAGAATGACTTAACTTATTGTTCACTCAATTTAAATGTTTCGTAAATAAGTGATCATGCTTGTAAGAGGGCTTTACTAATGAGTGAACACTCACATGTTATTTCTTATGTTAACATTTTTTACTTATTGTCTCAGGACGGATTGTAAACAAATAAAAGGAGTTAATAAAAAAAAATAATTGAAATACAGTCAGGAAAATATACACAGTAATTGGAGATAATTGCAGCAGAGCCTTCCAGGAGTGTTCGGAGCATTGCCCAACCACTGACACTTTGCCAGGCACCGGATAATTGTTCCGATAACTCCCCCGAGGAAGGGCTACATTCCTACCATGTATGTAAGATACACATGACACTTGGAGACATTAAATCTCTGATCTTCCGAACATCGGTACAAATTGAGCAGGAGTTAATTAAGCAAATACGAGAAGCTGTTAAATATGGGAACCCAGTATTGCTGCGAAGAGTGCACAATAAAGTGATGTGACACGGGCACAAACATGTTTGTAGTTAAACGGGCAGAACTTCGTCAACCTCTTGTGATATAACAACTTAATTGTATTAAATTTGATTAATATTAACCATTGATACATAACCTTACACAGGAGGTTTTTATTTACGTCTCTGGCGAGTTTAGGTGGTATATCAGTCATCTGCCCCAAAAAGGTTGGCAGCACTGACAGCAAAGTGACAACGTTATCCTAACCTCAAAATATTTTTTTTACTTTCCCCTTCTTTGTTTTGTGTTTACCCATGGTTATTAAAGTTTTCAATAATTAAGAAGCAATAGGTATTTACGTAATGTTAATGAGACAGATTACTTTGAAAAACATTGTTGCCATCCTTATGATCCAGTTTTTTCCAAATATCTCAGTTTTTAATAATAATTCATTTTTTAACTATTTTTCCTGTACTCGTAAAACACCCCCAGAGGAATAATGCCAATTTTGAATCACCCTGTCTGAAGATCCTCAACAGTGATTGCAGCAGAATTAAACTCTGAATTAACATAAGGAGTCTACTTATTGTTAAATAACTTTTTTTAAACAAAAGTTTAAGAATAGACAATCTTACATCTATGCTTAAAGCAACCAATTTTTTAAATCAAAATATCACAAACAAACCATTATCAAATATTTATTTTAATTAACATTGGCGACATCATTATAAAATTCACAGTTCAATAATTAGTTCAAAGATTGCCTCTTTTGCATAAACAAATGTTGAGCTGATATTGCTTTGTCGTTGGGCGACATAACGAGAGTCGTATATTAATACGACTCTCGTTTTATCCCTTTTGATTCGTTTGAAGCCTTACTTGTATGATTTTACGTACTGCCCTGCTCCTGGATATTTTATATTTTTGCAAGTGATATTTTTTATTATTGACGGATGTTGAAATACTTGAAATATGAATATTTCTTGGGGATACGGTCTAGGCAGTGGTGAAGAAAGAAAATTTTTTCAGCTACCAAGCTTTTGGCGATTTAGTACCGCCTTCTTCAGGGTGCTAATTGTTCCTCATGATAAATTAGGAACCCTCCAGAATCCTATCATTACTACAGTCTGATGAAACATCCAATTTTCATGGTTTTCATCATATTACAGGGGTAGAACTATTTTTTAAAATTGTTCACCTGAGTCACATTGCTGGGTTATAAGTTGTCATGGATTAAATATGTTTCACAATTACATTTTACGCAGAGACAAAGGGACGAATTACAATGACTGCACACTAAATGATGAGCTGAAGGCCCCGTACATCGAAAATGATCTCATCATCTAACCGTTTTTGATATATTTGAAATTTTATGTAAAAAATTACAGTTGCAGCCACTCGAATAATTATACATTTTTCCTATAAGAAGGGAATATGTGCTACTTAATTTGAGTCATTTCTTATTGACAAGGACTAACTTTAATGGAATCTCAACAAAATTTTGATAAATATTAATACAAAGTGCGAAAAAAATAAGTTTCAAAATGACGTTGAGAGAACCCCCAAAATAAATGTTTTCAAATGGAAACCCCCATTTTTGGTAATTGTACCTTATTGAGTTTTACAAGCAAGGGCAAACTTGTGTAAGGTTGTCTATTCCAAATTTTTTTCCAAAGTTTAAATTTTTGAAATATTGTCAATTTAACGTTTTCATATGGCTATTTTGCCGCATCTTATTCTAAATGTAGTCACTCTTAGTTGCCATTCCGTATCCCATGCCCACTTTTAATACAATAAAATTCTAAAGAAATGTTTACAATTACCGTTTGAAAATAATTATTTATCATGCCCGGATGCTTAAATTATACAATCGAAGAGTATTTAAACTTATTTATTATTTATGGAGAATGTGGTAGTTATATCAAGAACGGTTTATATATTATTAATTATTATTATATCAATTATTATTGTTATTGTATCAATTATAATTATGTCAAGAAACAAAACCAGTGTTTTTTAAATCTAGGGTTCTCTAGTTTTTCTGGTTGCCTTTACAAATTGAACATGCACTGTTATTGAGACGCATCCAAAATTCTTGAAATTTTTTATAATTTGTTTAACAGCACAGCATGAAGGCTTCTGTTTTTGTGGATATCGAATGGCAAATGTGTCACATGTATTACTAGTTATCAATTTTTTGTCGAAATTCCATTTTCCAAAAAAATCCATTCTTTTCAACAGAAAATGCCACTCAAATTAAGTAGCACATATTCCCTTATAGGAAAAATGAACAATTATTCGACTGGCTGCATACCTACTCCCGGTACAACCGGAAGTGTGGCCATCTTGAAAATATTTTAAATCGCTTGCCCCAATCAGTTACGTATACTGTCGAATTTTCAAATTTTTCCTGATTATAGTTTGCCAGATATCAATCGCGGCGGTTCCCGGTGGGCACCCTGTAGATCGACAATTCATGACTTACAACAAATATTTTTTGATGGGACTAAGTTGTGTACTGTACTAAGTTAGGAGGTAAGTCGAAGTCTTCGGCTCTAGTCTAATTGTATCCCAAATGTATCAATCCTGGTCGTGTGCAAAGAACTCAGTAAAGCTACCAGGACTAACTAACAGCACTATAACATTCAATATTAGGTCTTGTCATTAGCCTCTAAGCTAATACATTTTTTTCGTATCTGATTTTCTGCATACTGTATCAGGTGAAAGGTATCATGAAAACAAATTTAAAATTCTTTTTTTTTTTAGTGATAACAATTTATTCTGTGTAAGTATCTAAAAAACTGTACGCATCTAAATTAGATTTTCTAGCCGTAGTAAATGCTTTATTGGCAAGGTGCAATCCTATGATTTGCGTAACGTAGTTCTGTCAGGTATCTCCACCTCATAAACAGGCTCATTTTCTTCAGAAACCCAAACACTACCATTTGCTCCTTTAGTGATCAAGGTGATCATTCCTTGTGCTACATTGGATGTTCTGAAATTCAAATAAAAGGTCCTACTGTTACTGCAGAGCTAATTTGCACATACAGGTTGTATTTAATAATAATCCCAAAAAATGTATCATTTAGACAGAATATTTGTTAATAGTTTAAAACATGAAAAATTACGGATGACTTGCAAATAAAAGTTAAAATTTCTGGAGCTCAATTTTTTCTTGCCACTCACCAGGAAGTTTGCATCTAATGCTGAATATTTAATACTTTACTTACGGTTGTACGGGTCGATATCCAAGTTGGCTTGCTAACAATTCTCCTAATTTAGGATAACCTTGTAAAACAAATCTATTGGCATCTGAGATAAGGGGTGTGTCGGTTGCTGCAGGGCACATGGTTACGAACTTAATTCCTGTTAAATTCCAATAGTAATCTGTGCCAAATGATCTGGTCAATCCAACTACGAAATGTTTCGTTCCCACATATATGGGGCATCCAGCCAGGTTCTGCAACCCCAATATTGATGCAATATTGGCAACAACACCACCTTTCCTCCGTTATTTTTGCCAAAATGTTTAACGGCTAGTAAGACTTCCTTCCACGACGGCATTCTAGAAGTAAATATTTATTCTTAAATACACTGCATTTCCTCACCTTTTATGAAATATGAGAAGTGCTGTTTATTAGTGAATAACAAGTAAGAAATACTTACACAATTCAAAGCGATTTCCTTTTCCCAATCAGCATCATACATAATTCCTGCATTGTTAATAACGATATCTAACTCTTTAAATTGAGCGATTGTCTTATCGAATGCGGCTGAAATAAAATAAAAACATATAAAACTATCAAATGAAATAAAAACCACAACATTAAATTGTAAAGTTAAAATATTTATAACCAATCACTAAACTATGCCATTTTTATTTTAAATTAACAAAAAAAATGTATGTACTTTATGATACTCAATGAAGGATTCTTTTAAACTTTTTGAAAATAATTGAAATTTGAATATATATTCAAGTCATTAAAATATATATTCAATTAATATTTGATTATCATTATTAAATCAGTAATATGAAATGAAAGAAAAAAAGAAGTTCAAGAAATTGTAAAAGAAAAATAAACCAGCTCGTGAAGCAGGCCATATTTAGAAATAAATATTATTATTGCAATACTTTTACTATTATTAATTGATTTTTAAAGTTATAATAGCAACTTTATCCTTGTACTTTGCCAGAAAAATACGCAAGTGCTTTCAACCTGTAACATATCTAATTAAAACTGCTGAATATCGAATCATTGAAGTTTTATATTAACCCCAAAAATTACTAAATTGTTTTAATAATGTATGGAATTAGAGTCTTAAACCGAGCTTCGTGGTGATAAGACGCGTCAGTGTCAAACGAAAGGATGAGCCCTGGAAGTTCGCAAGAATCCGAATCGGATTATGCCTCCCAGGATGGTGGGTTCAAAAAGCCACAATCGAAAAAACGGGGCAGAAAACCGAAGATGACCCAGCCAACCCAGCCAACCCAGCCAACCCAGCCAACCCAGCCAACCCCCACAACTCCAACACCTGAGGCAAAACGAATAGCGTTGGATCATCAGGCTACAACACATAAAAACCAAACAACAAACAGCAAGACAACATCAACAAGATTTCCAACATATTCGCAAATATTCACAGCGAACGCAATGCCGACCATCACCAGAGTGCAACTTGCAATCAGATGGGAGAAACTCAACCCTAACAACAAGGATGTGATTATCAGACAAGATAATCACTTTCTAATTAAAACCAACAATGATGACAAAGCAACACAAATTTTACAACAACTAATACAAGAGAACTTTATTTTTTATATTCTTTTTCCTGACTGTACTTTAATTCATTCCAATGTATTCCTGGGTTTTCAGTCAATTTTATTGTCACTAATTATGGTGTTATGTGAGATTATGTTGTTATGTGTATGTAGATCTTACACCGGCTCGGTTCATTTACATCCGAACGCGTATAACCGATGTCCGGCGTATAAGGCAGGGTCTACCTAAGCCTTACTGACGAGTCCAATAGGTAGACCCGGGACGAAACGCAGGGCTCATCACATAACACCATAATTAGTGACAATAAAATTGACTGAAAACCCAGGAATACATTGGAAAGAGAACTTTATAACAACGTTCAAACTGCAGAAGGGTGCTAACGTGCCAACAACCCGACAACAAAGATCAAACCACCATATTACAGCCCTTTGGTGGTTTGATCACTGAATTGACCCAATTCAGTGGTTGCTACTGGAGTGGACCTTGAGATCACGGATGAAATGTTCCTGAAACATTTGGAGAAATCAGGTCTAACAATTAGGTTCTGTAAAAGAATCATCTCCAGAGCTAGAAACAGTCCCACCCTGCTGATGAGGCTGATAACGGGCGACCTGGCGACGTACGAAAGGCTGATGAGCGACCGCGCAGTGCACTTCCTTGGGCGCGTGTTCAGGATTGTCGAGAGCAAGCCTCCAACTCCGATTCCTGCTCCATGCGCCAGGTGCAACTCTTTTCAGCACCGCACCGAATCCTGCAAAACACCTGCAAAGTGCAACAAGTGCCTTGGCCCTCACTCAACATTTGGGTGCAGTTCTCCACTTCCCGTCAAGTGACACAATTGACGAAAACGGAATAGAACGCTACACAGACAAAGAGAAAGCGGACGCATTCGCCAGACACTATCAAAGGCCCTTCAGTATATCGACAAACCTTAACTTCGACAATGACAACTAGAACTTGATCAACGACTGGTACTTGAACTATTTTAACAGCTCACCAAATTACATCTACAAACTGATCACAGACACAGAGTACGATGAAGCCCTAGCGCACACCAAAAACACTGCACCGGGGAAAGATAAAATTAAGGCAAAACTCTTGAAAAGCCTAAGTCAAGAAACACACAAACTGATCCTAACTGAATTGAACAACTGCATCACAAATCGCAGAATCCCAGAAACATGGAAGAACGGCTTAATAATCCCTATACCCAAATATACGAACGCACAAACATGACAAATATCTCGGAAAGACTCATACATCTACAGACAAAATGGACAAACAACCCCTACAACTGGACCATACTGAATCCCCTTTGTCTTACAAGACCAACCAGACAATCCCGCTTCCGTTTCCCTACATCAACGCTACTCGAACACTTACAAACGCAACTGACTAGTGGACAATAAAATAGTTTTTTCTTGTCATTGGAATTTTATTTAATAATATTGTTAACCTAGAATAAGACAATTTTCACATTTGTTTTTTATTTAGATTAAGACTACATGTATTGTATACAAGGGCAGAAAGACCGATAGGTCGATAGCCTTTTCTAGAAATAAAGGTGTTTACTACTACTATTTGACTAATTCAGACTTGATTTTCAATATAAAAAAATCTTTAAAATTATAAAACTTGACATGGGCCATGTACCAGAATCCAGTGAAATTCGGCATCCTCAGTATGCTGTATATACAATATGCTACAATATACGAGTAGATAAATCGTTGAAATTTTGTAATTGTTTTTCTAAAATGAAATTTAGTTTTAAAGTGCATGTATTGTTCCGCTTTGATTGCATTGAGAGAGAGATTCTTTATCTGACAACACTGTTCACAAATCTGATCAGTTTGAACTAGTTTGGAGTCCGTGGTGGCGTCTGGTTATGTTAAGTTGGTTGTTTTTTTTCTTGGCAGCGCCATAGACCCAGCGCTGCTAACCCGTGGATCTACGGATTTGGAGCCGAATGCTCCGCTATACGGATAGCTAGTCAAATTCTACGGGTTTTTATTGAAACTCCATGGGACTATTTAATACTCGTATTTCCAACTTTAACACCAACATTATCAAACTCACAAGGTGCAAATATATTTATATACACCTTTTATACTTTCATAAAATACATTATTCATATTCAACAAGCAAATGAAAGTAATCATTTACCCTCCTGCAAATGAATATAAAATTACGTGTCTGTGTTCTATTGACCCGCGTTGTCCACTTTTGCGCAGGGACTTCAAGTTTGCGAAATTCTCTAACAAATAACTGTATTATCTCAATACTATGAAAATGACAAAGCACTTTTTTTGTCTGTGGTCATTTTTGTCTGTCAAATAGTGTTTGAATAAATAACTTTACCACCTAATTTACTGTTTTATTAGCTGGACTTGTACCATTTATTTACCTATTAATTGCCTCTTCACAGTCCAGTTTGCCTGAAATTTGCTATTAAAAAGTTGGCTTCCCGCATATACCGCACATAATTCAGCATTGAGCTTCATTACCCCGTTTCTATCAGTTCGCTAAATTTGGTCTTCATCTCACGGTGAGTACATACATGATAACGGCATAAACATAATATGTTCCAGTAAATTAATCTAAATTTGTAAGGGTTTTATTGATTGTTACATTTCTACCAAATTTCCAAAACTGATCAAAACATGAGAAGATTATCTCTAACAATGGAAAAAAGAGAGTCTAATATTAATTCCTGAAATTTTTCAATAATAGACACATTTGTTTATGTTGTTCTTACTTATTACTATCAGAATAAACTATAAACCATTCTTGAAAGGTATTACAACAATGATTAATTCGCGTTGCTTCCGAGTCACTAACATATGCATGAAATAAGACCATAGAGCACTGATCTGCAGAGAAATGAATTATTGGAAGTGAATTTTTTTGGTAGGGAAGGAGAGTTTCCTATTCAAGACGAAGCTGGATAACTGCTTTTAGAGCTTCTCCCCGAATACCACACGTTTCCAATTTACACACAAAGATGTGAAAGAAAACGAAAACTTTATAAAGATTAAAGTTGGGGTTCCGAGTTAAGTATCTAGGTATCCTGATAAGTCAAACTTCGATCATCACTACACAAGGTTTTTAGCTGCTTTTAAGTCGATGTCGCTGCGAGATCTGGATATTCACGGGGAGGCAGCGAAAGTTGATTCATAGTGCGTCAAAACACAATTCACCTTAAGCTGTAACTTTTTTTTATCACTTTTATAGGCTTATACGGGAGTAAATCTGTAAGGATTCTATGCCCAGGAGTCAACACTTAAATTTATTTTATGGTTTGACAATATGGTTTTGAGATGGCATGGGATAGTTAACGTTACATTTCAATTTATAATGTTATAGTTATTTTAATTCTCATTGTAACAGATTGATTTTTAATCAATTATGGCATCTTATCAACGAGAAATTATGAATACTTCTCACTACCCAAGCTAGACGGCGATTTATTTCATAGTTCTTTCAATGTTATCGCTTTTTAAGTACATAGAAATGTTATCTGTATTTCTCACTGATGGGAAAAAATATACTTTTTCTTCGCAATATGGAGAAGACAGGACACTTTTCGTTATGCCTCCATCATTTTCATTTATCCTGATTGACTAGTCAGTAAACTGCGTGGATGACCAGTTGAAACTAGCTTTAATTTAATTTTTTTACAAAGGCACATTTTAATTTATATATTTCTAATCTCCCCACTACACAACCCCCCCACCCAACTACTATACGAACGCACAAACATGACAAAGATCTCGGAGAGACTCATACAGCTACAGACAAAATGGACAAACAACCCCTACAACTGGACCATACTGAATCCCCTTTGTCTTACAAGACCAACCAGACAATCCCGCTTCCGTTTCCCTACATTAACGCTACTCGAACACTTACAAACGCAACGGACTAGTGGACAATAAAATAATTTCTTCTTGCCACTGAAATCTTATTTATTCAATAACATTGTTAACCTAGAATGGGAGAATTTTCATATTTGTTTTTTACCTGGATTGGGACTGCATGTATTAAACAAGGGCAGAAATACCGATGGGTCGATGGCCTTTTTTGGAAATAAAGATGTTTACTACTACTATTGTTAACCTAGAATAGGAGAATTTTCATATTGGTTTTTTATCTAGATTAAGACTGCATGTATTAAACAAGGGCAGAAAGACCGATAGGTCGATAGCCTTTTTTTAGAAATAAAGATGTTTACTACTACTACTATTTCTAATCTCGTTTTAAAATGTTTAATGTTTCGTGATTTACAAATTTGATTTTCAACTTATTGTTTTGGGACGATTTTTTACTGTTTTCCTTCGTTTTTGGACATGTTTTGTGTGGAGCTCTTGGAGTGGTACCTACTATTATATTAAAATATAATTATTTTTAAATATATTTTATATTTAAATATATTTAAAATATAAATATAAAATATAATTATCTTTTACACATATGAAAATTTTGTCCACATTTACTTGCTCCTTAATTCTTATGATTACTTTTGGGGAATTTGAAACACTATACTTAATAATAATAAAACTATAATAATAAAATATACATGGGGTGAGTTTTTTTCGATGACCAGTACAGGGATCTTCGGAACTAGAGCAGTTACGAAGAAGGTCAAATGGACAAAGAATTGTAGTTTCGAATGCTCTACTCGAAACCAAATTAATTTTTCTAAAATTTGACAGCTGTCAAAAGATATTTGGGAAAAACTAATTTATATCTCATTATCATGATATGATATCTCATTTCACGTACAGTTTGATATCTTATTTCACGTACTCAGCGTAAGGAAGTATCTAATTACTCTTACATTATAAATATTGTTCTGTAGTTTCACTGATGGTATGTAACACCTCAGCACTTAAATAATATAAATTCGAACAAATCTGTAATAAACAGGCAGTTGTATCTTGAAGCTGAATCAATATCAATCGAAAGTAAAATAAATTTGTTTTAAAAACTCCCTTTCCAAGGTAGCGATTCTAACTGGCACAGTCGGTAAGATTTGTCAACGAAAAGTCGTAAGAAATTCTTCAAAACGATCGTCGTGTGAGTATCAAAAACGATCATCGTGTAAGCATCGTGGAAGAACTTTCAAAACGGTCATCCCGCATCGTGCGTGATAAATTCGGTTCGTTTCAACGATTTGTGACAAACCCGAAGATTTCATTGATTGGCAGCGACAGGGCAACTCAAGGCCAGAACGTGAGGAACAAGCATCGTCCGATCAACTTTGGTGCGAGAAGAAGGGAACAAGCATCGTCCCACCTCTCATAGATTAGCCAGGGAAGAGACAAGCATCGCCCTTCCTATTGGACCCTAGCAACTACGGAAGAAACAAGAATCAAAGAAATGAAAACAACATTGGTACTTCTATCACTGTAAGTCCACTTTTCCAATTTCCATTTTTTTGAACAATTCGAATATTGCGAATTTTTCCGCTTTTGTTTGCACAAGCAGCAAAACATTCTTTCGCTCAACATAATTTTAAGTTTTAATTTAAGAAAAAAAAATTAAAAATAAAAATATTAGACAATGGCACACCCTAATTTTGCTTTGATCAAATATCAAGCAGATAACATTCCCCCATTAGACGACATAATAATTTTCTCTACCTCTTTACAAGAACATATCGAGAGACTAAAATCTGTTTTTGAAAGGTTAAGACAGTCAAATTTCAAAGTTCAACTTGACAAAAGTGAATTCTTACACCATGAAGTTGCTTACTTAGGTCACAAAATAACAAATAAAGGAGTTAGTCCTAATCCAGATAAAATGAATGCACTTTCCAATACCCCAAACACAGAAAGAAATAAAATCATTTTTAGGTTTAGCTGGTTACTACCGCAAATTTATTAAAGACTTTGCAAAAATCACCAAACCGTTAACAATTTGTCTCAAGAAAGGAGCTAAAGTCACACATTCACCCGAATTTCTAAAATCAATCAATCTATGATACTTTAGCAAAAATAGAAGTTGCCATAACGTTCTCAAAAATCAATATTCTTCATAATTCAATAATTAGTCCAACCGAACTTCTAAGAGAAATCAACCAACTACATCCCCAATTACACAACAAGTAACCAATTGATATCAACTCTCAACAAATAACAAATCTAGAAAACTTAATAAAAGTTAAAAGTTTCATAAAGGAATTTGAAGTAATTTTTATTTTAGAACTTCCATTAGTCGAGGCGGAAACATACCAATATTACAAATTGTGTCCTTCTCAAATTCCCTAACTAACTCCCTAACTCAAGTTCAAATTCCCTAACTCAAGTTAAAAATATTTGTCATTGTTTATTTAATGAAACTAATAGACCAGGCAGAAAATTAAACTTAATATTGGGTATTAGCGTCCCGAATTTATAGATGTAGTGTTTAATTTAGCGGGTTTATAACAATTGAAATGAAACTCTTTACTTTTTTTGAAAGAACCGATGTTTCGACGAACGGAAGTTTGCTATTTAGTTTAACAAGGAAAGTTTACTGTTTAAGTAGCAAACAATTTTGAAAACTATGTTATTTCAACGATTTCCGTCACCTGTTAAATCATCCTAATATTTGGATATTTTTTTACCTTTATTCTATTCATTAAAACAATGCCATAGGCGTGAGTCCCTCCTCAGTAAAACCAAAGACACAGAGATGGAACGCCCTGCCAGCTGTACCGCGTAAAAGCGAAACCCACAGCACATGTATCGATCGTCTGGCATACGGCGTAATATACAGCGTGATTCAAAATTGGCGTCATTCCTCTGGGGGTGTTGTCTGGGGTGTTTTAGAAATACAGGAAAAACAGTTTAAAAAAATAAGTGTTATTAAAAACTGAGATATTTGCAAAAAACTATATCAGAAGGATGGCAACAATGTTTTTCAAGGTAATCTGCTTTATTAACAATACGTAAAAACCTGTTGCTTCTCACTTATTAAAAACTTCAGTAACCATGGAAAAATACAGAAAGTAGTACGGGAGTGTAGGAACGTACTTTGTCGAAATGTCAATATTGTCAATGAGAAAGTTCTTTTATTGGCATGATAACCTCAAATTAATGATGAGAAACATACATTTCTGAGTTTAACTCCAAACAAGTTTCTATCCGTGTAATCACCTTATTGTGCATGCTTTTCGAGCAGCTTCTCGTATTCGGTTATTTAGCTTGTGCTCAGTTTGTACCGGTGTTCGGTAAACTAGAGATCTAATGCCTCCTTGTGTTGTTGTGATCTAATACCTCTTATCGTCCACTATCTTACTGGAGTCAATCGTCCAGTGTCTCTAGCTCTTTGTTGGCCTAAGTTTTTACAGTTTTTGCCATGTTCCTAATAGCATATCTGCAAATTCGAGGTTGATGTAAATTGTGGAACAAGCTTCAAACTTAGTCATAATTTGACAAATGCTTGTTATTCTTGACACAAACTATCTACCTGTAACTGAGTTACCCATCTCTACCTCCCATGAAGTAATATACTCGCTTATAAAATAAAAGTAAATTACTGAAGTTCTCGAAATCAACAAGTTAATGTTAAATGTATGTGGAATATGCAATTGGTAAAATTGACACTTTGCTGTGGTAAGATTTACAAATTGGTCTCAGTTTCTAGCGATGGGTAACTCATTGAATGTTCAAGAGCCGGTGCATCGCCGGCGGAATAGCTTGGTGCGCCAACCCAACTCACCGGCGCAGTAACCGCCGCAGTTTATGTTGCAGGAAACTCATATAACAGTAAACTGATTTATATATTACGCCGTACCCCAGACGATAAATGGATAAATGTGCTGTCGTGTAGTCATGCGTCGTGGGCTTTGCTTTTACGCGGTGCAGTCGGCAGTTCCATCTCTTTTTCTTTGGTTTTACTGAAGAGAGACACACGCCTGATGACTGGAATAAATAATAAAGTCGAAATATATTTTCGGCTTGTAAAGACTAGTTGTCTCATAAGCGAATTTTCGGAGAAAAGATCCGAATATTTGGATGATTTAACAGGTGTCGGAAATCGTTGAAATAACGTAGTTTTCAAAATTGTTTGCTACCTTTGGCACTAAACAGTAAACTTTCCTTCTAAAACTAAACAGCAAACTTCCGTTGCAAAACTAAACTGCAAAACATGTGACACTCAGATTGTCTGATGAGTGCGGCATTATGCATATTGCCTGAAATACCGTAGTCAATTTGC
Organism: Dendroctonus valens; assembly: GCA_024550625.1. Lineage (NCBI taxonomy): Eukaryota > Metazoa > Arthropoda > Insecta > Coleoptera > Curculionidae > Dendroctonus > Dendroctonus valens. Next base: position 329,629 of record JAJTJO010000076.1, read on the forward strand.
AGATTACCCAAAGTAGTGCCTAGGCATTTCGCACATTGGCATATTTCATACATTGCCGATAACATATTTGTAACATGTAATGAGGGTTTGAAAATAAAATAAAACGTGGAACTCTCTCTGGGGCTTCAAAATTCCACAATCGCACGAGCGGCATTATAATTACATAACGGGTGTTAAAATATAATCTCTGCCGACAATGCCAGGAATCATGTGGTGTCTACCAGGCCTTCACGAAGTTGCAATCCGACATCTCCCATCTTGAATGAGGTTAATTGTTGCAACCAGGGTTGGTACTGCCACCTGTGAGTTTTTGGATGAAGTCCGCCACAAGAGTAATAGCGTAATAGAAGGTGCGGCGCAGTCAGAGTTACAACTCATCAACTCACAGAGCGGCAACAACTCAAAAGCGCAACTCAACTCAGTGTTACCCATGCCTATCATTTTCACATATACTTAATTTTAAAACGTATAAGCTTATATACCATACGTACAGGGTTTACGGAACAAAAGTATTATTTTTAATGATTTATGTTGTGATTTTTCGCATCTTCTTCTACAACAGCTACTAAAACAACTGCTATATTAATGTTTTTTTTTATAATATTAGGTGTAAGATCTGTCTAAAGGAATAAAAGTCTAAAAGGATTTCTGCTTCGAAAGTTCGGTCTACTGTATCTAGTGCGTAGTATCGAAGTAGGCATCCACTTCGGATGTTTCTCATACAATGTTAAGGCTATATTATTTCATAACAAACGAAAGTCAATGTACAAGGTATAGGAACTGTATATTCTATATTCAGCGACCAATATATATTTTTCTCCCACAAAGATGGATCTGCAAATGTTTAGGTTCGATATAGTACTGCAAATATAAAATATAACTATTTTATTTCCAGTTGATTTGTACTTCCAAAACAAATTTTCTGGCTTTTAAATCGGTGTTTCTCCGTTCCTTGATCCTCAACTTTAACTCTAAATAATTGTTCATTAGTCAGATGGACTAATTACTTTTGATAAAAATATTTAATTTCATTAAAATGGTATTTGTTATAGTTATGTTAATGACTAAAACGTAAATATTAGCAGATTATTTAGGACGAAATTTGACCATGATTTAAAAAATTAATGAGATTGTTTCAACGGGTCACATCACGAAGTAAAACAGCGACATTATTAATATTGGAATTCCTGTATTCCGAATATACGGAACTCCCTTGAAACAACTAAACCAATTAACATTTATTACAGTTATCATCTCTAATAAATGACTAAGCTAATTTTTGGGTTCATTTACTAGATACATATGAACATACTTATCTTCATAACAAAGTCCGAACTGTACGAGTTGGCCAAACTGGGTGGCCAGTATGTTGAGGCCGCTGGTACCGGGGGTAAAGAAACTAAGAAAAAATACCCTTGAAATGCTTTCCATAATTTATTATTGGAAGGCATATAGCAAAAGCCTATTCAAGAGATCATTATTAGATGTACAATGGAAGTAAAGTTGCTAAATATATGTATTGTCCAAAAACCCGAAATTTTTATTACAATTGTTGTCAACTGGCCTGTAAGCCTAGATGTGGAAGTTTAGTTTACAGTTTTTATTTCGCTCACAGAATACTAAGCAGTTTTGGACCACTCTTTGTAACCTCTATTGTCAGATATACGGTGAGCAATTAAGAAAGATCTTTAGCTATATCATAAAAGTTGTTAATTCGACAAAATCTGATGACACACTCACTAAATTTATGAAAAAATATCCGCAAGAAATATTAAGAAGTAATTTAGAATTTTGCATTAAATTACTTCAAAACTACATTTTATGTATTAAAAACAAATTACATCAGTTGAATTAGTAGAATTTGAATTTTTAATGTGGGCTAGTCGTGGAATACCGACCAATGTTTGTAATGACTGGACTAGAAAGTAATGGACAGAGCCATTTTATAGTTAGATTTCATATTAGACATGTGAGGATTTAGAACTTGACTGAATGTTCCACAATTTTTAGGGCAGAATTTTTTAAATTAGAATTAGTATTAGCTTATACTAAATAGACAATAAAGCTCACTGGGGTCTGTTTTTCTTCTCGTTCGTCTCAAGGTTAATGTGTATTCTTTCAGTGCTTCTGCTGATTGCATATGCATGATTGTGCCGAAAGTACAATCTGGAGGCAGCAGAATAGATCTACCATTCTCCGCGAGTTAGAATCGCTACCTTGGAAAGGGAGTTTTTAAAACAAATTTATTTTACTTTCGATTGATATGGATTCAGCTTCAAGATACAACTGAATATGTTAATTTTGTGAAAGTTTTTTTAATTGAATTGATAATAAATGTAAAATGGATATTTTAGACAAACTGATGATGGTGGATAAAGACACCGAAACGTATTTGTAACATTTTAAATAATAAACAATAAAATTGACTGAAACCCAAGAACACATTGGAATTAATTAAAGTACAGTCAGGAAAATATACAAAATTATTGACAAAGGCTATCTACCTGTAACTATCTAGTAGTAAACATCTTTATTTCTAAAAAAGGCTATCGACCTATCGGTCTTTCTGCCCTTGTTTAATACATGCAGTCTTAATCTAGATAAAAAACAAATATGAAAATTCTCCTATTTTAGGTTAACAATAGTAGTAGTAAACATCTTTATTTCTAAAAAAGGCTATCGACCTATCGGTATTTCTGCCCTTGTTTAATACATGCAGTCCCAATCTAAATAAAAAACAAATATGAAAATTCTCCCATTCTAGGTTAACAATACTATTAAATAAATAAGATTTCAGTGGCAAGAAGAAATTATTTTATTGTCCACTAGTCCGTTGCGTTTGTAAGTGTTCGAGTAGCGTTAATGTAGGGAAACGGAAGCGGGATTGTCTGGTTGGTCTTGTAAGACAAAGGGGATTCAGTATGGTCCAGTTGTAGGGGTTGTTTGTCCATTTTGTCTGTAGCTGTATGAGTCTTTCCGAGATCTTTGTCATGTTTGTGCGTTCGTATAGTAGTTGGGTGGGGGGGTTGTGTAGTGGGTTTTGGGGGTGTCTTATTCGTGTTATTAGTCTTAGTGCAATTTGTTCTGTTGTTTGTGTATAACGTTTTGTCCTTTCTGTTCCGTTGGTCATGAGTACATGTCCAAAGTCTAGCAAGGGTCTACTAATAGCTTTATATATTTTGGTGGCGGTATTTGTGCTAATTCCTCTGTCTTTGTAGGTTAGTGATCGGAAGTGTTTTGTTCTCTTTATTGTTTCTGCCCTGATGTTTCGTATGTGTTTAGTGAATTTAAGTTTGTGGTCGATTGTGATTCCAAGGTATTTTACGTCGTTTTTTGGTTGTGTCGTTTAGCCGTCTGCAGTTATTGTAGGGGAGTCAGCGTTGAGTCTGTGGTTTGTGAGCAGAAGTTGGTTTTTTGACGCGTTTGGTGTTAGTCTCCATTTATAAAACCATGTCATTGTGTTGTTGTTAGTGTTTGGAGTCTTTGCGCTGCTCTCTCAGTAGTTTTGTCATGTACAATAAGTGCCGTGTCGTCTGCGTATTGTAATATGTATGCCGATCTGTCGATTTGATTTTTGTCTGGTAAGTTGTAATTGTATATGTCATGGCAGTATATATTGTAGAGAAACGGTGAGAGCGGGGATCCTTGAGGGAGCCCTTGTTCAGGGGAAAAAGAAAATGACAGTGTTTTGTCAATTCGTACTTGTAGTTGTCTGTTTCCTAGTAAGTTCTTTATGGTGTGTAGTAGATATGTTGGTGTGTGTAGTTCGTATAGTTTATATAGTAAGCCTCTATGCCAGACACTGTCAAAAGCCTTGTTAATGTCCATAAACAGGCAAGCTGTCTTTCTGTCAGTTAGGTGGGTAGTTTGTACATTGTTGGCCAAAATAAAGAGCGGATGAGCAGTCGAGTGATGCTGTTTGAAACCAAATTGGTAGGTAGGTACATACCCTCCAATCACTCTCTCAAGCCGCTGCTTCATTATGCATTCAAAAATCTTGCCCAGTACTGGAAGCAGTGTAATTGGTCTGTAGTTGCTCGGTTGTGTATTGTCCAGTCCATTTTTGGGTATAGGGATTATTAAGCCGTTTTTCCATGTTTCTGGGATTCTGCCATTTGTGATGCAGTTGTTCAATTCAGTTAGGATCAGTATGTGTGTTTCTTGAGTTAGGCTTTTCAAGACTTTTGCCTTAATTTTATCTTTCCCCGGTGCAGTGTTCTTGATGTGCGCTAGGGCTTCATCGTACTCTGTGTCTGTGATCAGTGTGCAGGCATAGTTTGGTGAATTGTTAAAATAGTTCAAGTACCAGTCGTTGATCAAGTTCCAGATGTCATTGTCGAAGTTAGGGTTTGTCGATATGCTGAAGGCCCTTTGATAGTGTCTGGCGAATGCGTCCGCTTTCTCTTTGTCTGTGTAGCGTTCTATTCCGTTTTCGTCAATTGTGTCAGTAGTGCCAGTCTTCCTGTATTGCGCCAGTTTCTTAATTTTTCGCCAGTATGTTTTGCCTTTGTCCTTCTGTATTTCTTTACATGTTTCTAGCCATTTGTCTTGTCGGTATTGTCCAATCAGAGTTTTAATGTTTCTGTTAAGTTGGTTCATTGTCTTTTTTAGGTCGTTATTTTGAGTGTTTGTATATAGTCTGTACAGTTCTCTCTTATGTTTTATTAGTCTCAGTATGTATTTGGGTAGTGTATGTCGGTAGAAAGCATTTTTTATTTCCGGGCTAAATTTTCCTATGGCTAGTGAAAGTTGTTGTTGTATGGTTTCTATTGAAATGTGCTGTGCTTGTGATTGAATGTAGTCATGTATATGTTGTTTCACTTTGTCTATGTCAGTCTTTGTTAGGTTTAAGTTTTTCTCTATAGGAGGTGTATTGGAGGTAGGTTGCGTATGTTGTAAGTCTATGTTAAACGTAATAGCCAGGTGGTCGGATCCAAGTTCGTTGGTTAAGTTTATGTTGTTGATGGTGTTTGTCAAGTTTTTTGTGTGCAGTAGAACGTCTGGTGTTGAGTCTGGGTTTGCGGGCATCAGAAAAGTTGGTGGGGTGTGCTGTTTTATAAAGTCGGAGTTTTGCAAAAATCTTTTAAGTTGTTTCGTTTTGTTCGTGTTCAAGTTAAAGTCGCCTATAATTATTGCATATTTATAGATGCTCGCCTTAGTCAGTATGTTTTGTTCTAGGTTGGAGTGTGGGTGTATGTATGTCAGAAATATGTGTATCAGGTCGTTTAAGTAGGGTATGGTAAAATGTAGACAGTCGTTCAAAGGGTTGTTGAGGGAAGGAGGATTTGCTCTTCCAAGTTTAGATGTTGGTTTTAGGAGAGCTGCGACCCCGCCCCTGGCATGATTGATGATATTTCCATGCTTATAGATATACTGCCAATTTCTGTACGTTGGTGTTTGTCCTAGTTTGGTTTTAGTCTCTACAAATATGCAGCAGTCTGTGTCGTTTTGTTCTATGTAATTGTAAATAAGTGTTTTTTTTGCTGTTAAGTCCGTTGATGTTCGCGTAAAGTACTTTCATATTGAATCTTGTATGTTTGTTACTGTCTGTCTCACTTGTTCGCAGGGTTCAGTTGGAGAGCGTCCCTTGGGCAGGAGCATGTCAAACATTAGGATGTAAACATGGTTCACGAAGAAAACAACGGAGGTGTCGACGTCGAAGTCTTCTATAAATTGTTTTCGTAGTTTTTTTAGTAGTTCGTCTCTGTTGGTATTTTTGTCTTGTTAAGTTGATGTTTGTATTTGTTTATGATGTGGTCATGTGTTGTAATGGGTGTGTGTATTCTACTTGCCACTGTCGTTGTCTCCGCAATCCCGGACGTACGTTTGTTAACACATTTTATTTTTACGTTTGGGATTCCGACGATTGGGGCTGTCGGTCGTTTTGCTGCGTGGTCCATGCTGCGTGGTCCTCTGAGTTGCATGCTGCGCACTTGGTTGGCAGTGGCGACTCGCATCTGGAAGTTGGATGGGGTCCCTGGCACTTGTTGCATCTTGGCGATTGTTTGCAATCTTCAGTTTTGTGGCTGAATAGGTTGCATTTGCCACACGGCGCAGGCACGGGTGCTGGTGGTTTACTTTCGGTGATTTTGAAAATGCGGCACAAAAAATGAACCGCACGGTCGCTCATCAACCTTTCGTATGTGGATATGTCGCCGGTTATTAACCCCATCATGAGTGTGGGTGCGTTGCGCTCTCGCGAGATAATTCTCCTGCAGAACCTTATTTTGAAACCCTGCTGCTCCAGGAGTTTCAGAAACATGCTGTCTTCAATGTCCAGGTCGACCCCAGTGGCGACGACTGAATATGATGGTGTAATATGGTGGTGACCTGACTTTTGTTGTCGAATTAGTGGGAGGTTATCGTTTTTTTGTAATTTGTAACTTGTTACAGTGTTTTCTTGTTTCAGTTGTTGTAAAATTTTTGATGTTTTGTCCTCCTGGTTGGTTTTGATTAGGAAGTAATTATCTTATCTGATAATCACATCCTTGTTGTTGGGGTTGAGTTCCTCCCACCTGATTGCAAGTTGGACTCTGGTGATGGTCGACAATGCGTTCGCTGTGAATGTGTGCGAATACGTGGGAAATCTTGTTGATGTTGTCTTGCTGTTTGTTGTTTGGTTCTTATTGGTTGTAGACTGATAGTCCAAAGCTATTCGTTTGGCCTCAGGTGTTGGCGTTGTGGGGGTTGTGGGGGTTGGCTGGGTTGGCTGGGTTGGCTGGGTCGTCTTCGGTTTTCTGCCCCGTTTTTTTGATTGTGGCTTTTTGAACCCACCATCCTGGGAGGCATAATCCGATTCGGATTCTTGCGAACTCCCAGGGTTCATCCTTTCGTTTGAATTAGACCCGTATATTCTCGCTAAACGATAAATGCGGCCGGATTCCTCAAATTCTTTGCGTAGTGTAAACGACCTTGCTTTAAATAAATACGCTGATACTGTGCACGTCTTATCACCACGAAGCTCGGTTTAAGACTCTGTAACTATCTATTAATGACAAAAAACATCATTGCCGCTTTGACTTTCCATCAAAAAATTGTAGAAGAGGTTTTTTTTAATATCAAAAATTTTCGTAATTTGAAGCAAAGATAATTTTTCTTTTCGAATGGTTAAGTATTCCAAAAGGCTACCATGCAAACATGGAACTATTTTAAAATAATACTTATAGGGCGTTAGTTTATAATTGTTATAAATAAACATCAACTACTTTGATAATCAGATAATTACACTTACAACACACTTACATTACGTAAACCAATACTTTTCTAATGGCAATACGTCAGGTGGTCAATCGAGATAATACATCTGAAACAACTTTGAAAAAGTAATTGAGTAACCAGTTCAACAAGAAAAGGGATATTATTGATAATTATAGAAACTTGTAAATATATCAGGTTTAGCTACAAGCATCAAACGTGCCTCAACAAGACATGACTCAATCCAGAGTCCCTACTTGAAGCCAACAGTTATCTACCCATAATGCTTATGGAAACTTTAATTGATGATCTCTTTCACTATCTCTGAACCCCGCAAAACTACAACCGAAGTTGCATCCTGCCGGCACTAATCCTGAGTTGTTAAGAGGTATAAAGGGGAAATCGCGCGGTATACCTCCTCAGGAGATCCGTCCTAGTCATCGGCGTTTATCATGATAAATGGTCTCAACATTGGCCATAATAAGTACTGCTGGAATCAGCACACAGCCAGCACCCGCCTCTAGGGTCCTCTCTCTCAATGGGTTCAGAGCCCAGGTACTGCGGGGAAACCACACAGCCAGTACCCGTCCCTAACATAATTACTGAAACTGACTAAATAGATTACAACTTAACGAGCTGCACTCGTTTCCTCTTTATGGTTTTATACGAAGCATTAACAGTATTTAACTTTAAATGGATATTCAAGAGAACCAGTTTAATACTAAGAAAGGTAAATAAATATAAAAGAAAGACAAAATGAATATTGAACTATGGTTGAAGAGGTTACTATCTTTAACGTTTAACCAATAGTAAATATGCTGAAGAGGCTACTCTGTGAGAAACACTCACTAATTAACATTATCTTTAATGGTTCCCCAAATAGAAATAGGCTGAAGAGGCTACTCTGTGAGAAACACTCACTAATTAACGTTATCTTTAATGGTTCACCAAATAGAAATATGCTGAAGAGGCTACTCTGTGAGAAACACTCACCTGATGAATAATTTTCACATTAGCACGAAGTGGCACCAACTGATACTGATAAATATGACGCTGGATCTAAACAAGCACTAATAGTACCGTGTTGAACGTTTTTTTAGACTTAGCCAGTTAAGGCTTTTAGTCCTTAGTGCTGGCCTATGAGTAAGCCTAGGTGAGGAAGGGGATTATTTGCCTGCGATTAATGAGCGGAGAAAAAAAAATTTTTTTGAATAAATAAAAAAATAAAAATAAAATAGATAGATCCACTGAAAAAGAAAAGGTAAGTTTTGGGTAGTTTGGAAGAAACTGGTTCTGTGGTTTGGCCTTATTTATCTTTAAGGTGTTTAAATTTAGTTTTTTATTTAGCCGGATTTTTTCTTAAGGTGGGTGTTCCCAAGGCGGGTCTGCCATTAGACTATTGGGAAATTTGAAGTGGAGTTTTGGGATTGTTCGGGAAAAAGTCTCTTGGATTAGGGGATTTGTGTGGTCGAGGATTATGGTTTTGAACTTTTTGTGTAGTTTCGAGATGAATTCCTGAATCGTTTCCATTTCGAGGTTTTTGTGGATTTGGATGTTTCGAATATACCAAGGAGCGCATGAAATTCCACGTAGGAGTTTGTTTTGGAATGTTTGGAGTTTCTTGATGTTTGTGTTGCATGTTTGGCCGATGACAGGTGCCCCGTAACAAACTTGTGCTCTGATCACTTGTTTGTAAATTAAAGTTTTGTTTTGTAGTGAGAGTGTGCTTTTGCGATTAAGAAGAGGGTGTAGGTAGGCGGCAGTTTGAATTCCTGTTTTAATACTTTTGTTTATGTGATGAGAAGTTTAGCTTAGAGTCTATTATTATGCCAAGATATTTGACTGCCTTTGTGTATTCGATTTGCGTGTTGTTCAGTGTTAGTTTTGGAGTGTTTGTGTTGACTGTTTTTCTAGTTATTATCATGGCTTTAGTTTTTTCGGAGTTAATTTTGATTTTCCAGGTGTCGGCCCAGGCTTGGAAAGTGTTTAAGTGTCGTTGTAAAGGTGGGATTATGTAGTTGATATTTTTATTACAATAATAGAGGCTCGTGTCATCAGCGAAAAGAGCATCTTTGGAATGGGAGCTTTTTGGAGCATCAGCTGTGTATAGGTTGTAAAGAGTTGGGGAAAGCGGGGCGCCCTGTGGGACTCCTTCTTTTATGGATCGGGTGAAGGATTTTGTTTCGTTCAGAGTTATGAAAAACTTTCTCTCGTGGAGAAAGTTTGCCACGAACTGAACGAAGGTTAGGGGTAGGTTGTGGATGTTTTGGAGTTTCCAAACCAAGCCCTCGTGCCATACTATGTCGAAAGCATTTTCTATGTCCCGGAAAATGATTCCAGTGGAGCCCTTTCCCTGGAGCTCGATCTTGAATTAGCCTGGCTGCTTGCAGTACGGCATCATGTTTTTGCACGAAACCGAACTGCTCCCGAGGTATCGTTTGGTTTTGGGAGAGTAGATCGTTGAGGCGTTCAAGGAATAGTCGTTCGATGAGTTTTGAGAGCGTAGAGAGTAGGCTGATAGGTCTCCAGTTTTGGGGGAACGTTTTGTTTTTAGTGGGTTTGGGGATTAGTATGATAGAGGCGGTTTTCCAGGATGTAGGGAATTCTCTGATGGAGAAAGAGGCATTTATTAAAGTTAAGATTTGGTTTAGGAGACTTTCTGGAAGATCTTTTAGGATTTTGTTTGTAATTTGGTCTGGTCCTGGAGCTTTGCGGGTTTTGAGGGCGGATATTTGTGTTGTCAGTTCGGTCAGTGTTACCGGGTGGAATTTGGGGGCAGTCTGGGGGAATTTGTCTATGTTTGATTTCTCTGAGGTTGTCTTTAACTTCCTCTTCGAAATCAGGGTCGCTTGTCTGGGACATGTTGGGAGAAAACTGGTGCTCTAGGGAGTCGGCGAAGACTTCCGCTTTCTCCTTGTCCGTATAGACCAGTCCTCTCTCTCCATGTATTGGGGGGAAGTGTGTTTTTGTTTTTCCTCTCAAACTCTTGGCGATTTTCCAGGCGACGTTGTCGCCTGTTAGGATGTTTTCCAATAGTTCGGACCACTTTTCGTTTTTAATGTTTTTATTTGAATCTGTATTTGTTTAGTGAGGTGGTTTGCTTCTTGGTTGAGAATAGCATTAGAGAATTGCTTGGCCCTGCGTTTTAGTTTGTTTCTGTTTTTAATAAGTTGTTTAAGTTCTGGCGGAAGACCGAACGGGGTTTTATTTGTGTTTAGTTTTTGGCTTTTGGCTTTCCGCAAGGGCTGCAGAAATAGAATTTGAGATTTTCTCTGAAAGGGAGTTAAGCTCCTTTACGTTTTTGGGAGAGTGGTCCTGAGTTTGAATCTCGCCCAGGTAATATGTGAGGGCGTTCCAGTCGGTGTACATACTTAATAACAAAGTTGAAATTCGATTTTCAACTGTTAATATCTTCTAGAAATTTTGGAAAAAAATGTTTTCTATATTTTTCTCGTACTCTCCAAGTGAGCCCCTATAACCCCTTAAAAGGAATGACGCCACTTTTGAATCACCCTGTATAGTATACCTATTACAACACTGGAAATATTTAAGTTTTAAAATATTTTTCCCATTTCTCGCCAGTCAACTATATTTGATCGTTTGTTAGTTAGCTAAAACACGACCTTTTCACCAGGTATACGGAGACGAACCACCCAATCTTGAAAATTCTTGAACCCGAAGAAATCTTTCTTGATAAATTCAGTTGCTTGTCCATAGATAATATGGTTGCATTCTTCTGATTGTTATGGTATATTCCTATAATTTCTACATTTTTATTGCCAGAAATACTCGCTAATATTGGATATACCTGACTAGATGAACTTTTAGCAAGAGGCAATCCGTCAATATTTATAAGAAGACCTACTGATTTATTCAAGCTGTTAATTGATTTTGGGTCCAAACTGTTAAAAATACTGCTGAGACACTTATTTAGCCCAATATGATAGTAACGTCCGGGCATCACTGATTTTACTTCAACAGACGTGACTGTTTGAAGCAGGGTTCTTGCATCCAAAGGCAAATCTTTACAAATAGGTTGTACTAGTTTTAATAAGTCCTTTAAAGCAGTATGGGCTATATTGTGCTTCATTGTCCATTCTGTTGACTTTTCTTTAAATGAGTTATTACTACCACTACTGTTTAAATAACCTTGAAATTCATTGCCGTCTGCTGTTGATTCAGTATCGGAATTATCATGGCATAAAAACTCGCTATTGTCACTGAAAGTTCACATTGTGATATGGTTCAACATGGTGTGCCTGAAACGTTGAGTTGTTTGAGCTGCACCCAGGCTGTGAAACGATGTCACTACTAACGGAACTTACATGGGAATTGTAAAGTTGTCTTTCGTTGGCTCTCTTGGCCCTCACGTAATTTGTTTAGCTTACGTTTGTTACTTTTGTTTAGCTTACCAGTAGCACATGTTCGCTTCATGTTCGGTTAAATCGGAAACACAGAATACACACTATTATAGAGGTGTTATAAACACCGCCATAGACGATTTAATAAAAGGCATTAAATTTATTCATTGCAATCGGAAGCACTCGAGCAAGTTCGTAAAACAGCGAGGAAAGCAGTTTATAGAACTTCGTAAATAACGTCTTAAATGAGTATTTTATAAGGCATTCAAGACGTCTTGTAATAGGTCTTTACAAGTCATCTTAAAGACGTCCTGTGTCAGGCATTTTGAAGACGTCTTGTAGTGGACATCTGTAAGATGTCTGAAAGACGTCTTCAAGAGACGTTCGGACATAAAAACGACATAAAGAAGATATGGCGCTATGTGATGAGCCATGCGTTTCGTCCCGCGCCTACCTATTGGACACGTCAGTAAGGCTTAGGTAGACCCTGCCTGATACGTCGGATACCGGTTATACGTGTTCGGAAGTATATGAACCGAGCCGGCGTAGCTCTTGGGCGGTGAGATAGATGTTGGCTGTCCGCCACAAAGACGTAGTGCAGATGTCTTGTGATGTCTGGGTATTGAGATTCCAACCCTAGTAAGAGCCCGGGAGAAAATGTGCATACATTTTTCCTGCTTAGAGAAGATGTTAGGGTTGAATAATGATATCACTTTAAAAGATCTCGCAAAGGAGAGTCATAGAAATAATTAAGCTAATAATTAAATGTTAAGAAACTAATTTTATTGAAATTATGTGACGGTAATTTGGAAACGTTCAACAACATTCTGTCTACCATTAATGCATAGGTATTTTTTATGGGTCATAGTACATCATATGTGCCTAATTTCGAAATTTTTCCACATATTCGTTTGATAAGTTAGTGTACTGTATGCTGCAATCAGAATATAGATTTTAGATGTTTAAAATGTTTAATATTCATCTCAAATGATGTGTCATGTGTCAAACAAGGGCAGAAAGACCGATGGGTCGATAGCCTTTTTTAGAAATAAAGATGTTTACTACTACTAAATATCAAATGCTATTTTAATAATCTAAGTAGAATATTGGGTTACTAAAAAGTGGATGATTTGGTTACTGAAAAATTAAGATCTTAACTCTGAGGTTATAACCTAGATTAATAGAAGTATCTACTCATGCCATTTCTCATTATATATATTTGTTCTTTTTATGTAGTTGTATCCGCAGTATTACTGGAGGACACAATTTCAACAACATAATACTGCGTATGAAACATCTTATGCATATTCTATATTAATTTTAAATTGCGTATTGTTCTCAATTTCTGTTAAGCATTCAGCCACGCTTAATCATAATAAGTTTAAATATTAAAAGTTTCTCATTAAATATTTATTTTTTAATGTTATTTTTATAAATTCATGTTTTTACTATTTTGATGTATTTGTCATTATATATTGACATTATATTCCATGTTCATAGTGAAAATATTACTAAAAAGGTTTATCTTTCCTTATAGTATTTTTCCTTTATAGTAGTATTTTTTCTTAATGGTGTGTTCCATTTGCTCATAATTTTAAATACGTCGGGAATGTTGTGCCCCAGTGATATTTCATTAACAGATTTCCAAACTGGTTGGACTTCAATTGTCCTTAATTGGTCCTTAACTGGTCCACAGGTCCAATAATGACCCTTAACTGTCTGTATGAGCTTATTAGTTCCCTACTTTTCTTAAAGTTCAGTTCAGTTGAGTACTTTATATGAAAAGTTCTTGGCTTCTGAAACCAGAGATTAGTTGACTTAGTTGATTAGTCAACTATCTCTGCTGAAACAACCAAACAGCTTGGAACAAACCAACAGTATGAGTCTGATCCTTTATCACTGTAGCGGCACCATAGCCCCTTTTTTAAGGTACTTAGAGAACGCTTCAGCAAGTTTCTTCACACAAGGACAATATTCACTAATTCAAAAAAATCTTTTTTGCTTAATGTAATAAGATCGTTTCGTCGAAAATTGGGTTTTTGTAAACCGATACACGGTTGCATGCAGGATATCGAAATGTAAGTATCTGTACAGGTATGAGCTGAAATTTACAACTTATATAACTTGTTGACATTTCAATAAACGGAAATATTTACACAAAAGTTAATAGCATTCTTAGCGAGATATTTACATTGTAAACTGCACGACAGCCCATTACTCATTTGAAGAAATGGCGAATATCAATTTTATCACCGAGTAGGCGAATGGACAGAGCATGCTTGAAGGGATCTTTGCATCTTCTAAGCATGAGTATAAATAACTATAAAGACGGTTGCTAGAACTATAGAAAATTAAAAGCGAGCCGTACAAAATACAGAAGAAAATGATGCAAGAGGCAAACGAATTTCTTTTGGCAAGTTGTGCGCCAAATTCCAAAAGGGCAAGCTCTGTATATTATTCCCAAGATAAGGCTATAAAGATTTCAATAAAAAAGGGTCGGTTTTCGCGGCATTACGTAAGTCGTATTTGACACATTTCGTATTAAAGCATGGATTGCAATGACGTGGCATGTGGATTCTTTCTGTTGCCTTGTGAGATACTCCGTTCTTTTTGTTTTTGTGTTGCCTAATTCGGGAAACCGTGTATTTAGCACCATTGTTACTTCTTTTCTCATAAAATTGTTATTATGTTCCCTCTTGGTGCATTATCGGCCACTGTTGATTTTTCAACTTGACTCCAACTGATCTATTTGCGATTCCTACCTTTCCGCAAGTACATTCTACTCGATAAATTCCGGCGAACGAGGAGGGCTAGGTTCTTCTGCCTTCTGCAATTAACCGATTTTAAACAGCCTCGAATTTTTGATGCGATCCAGAATAAAAAAAATTAAAATGTTTTCTGTCATTATCAGGTAGTCACGGATAGCTTTTGTCAAGAATAACAAGCATTTGTCAAATTGTGACTTAGCATAAAGCTTCTTTACAAAATGTACATCAACATCGAATTTGCGGATATGCGATTAGTTATGGGGAAATGCCACAGTACCATAGCAGAACGTGTAAGAACTTACACCAACAAAGGGCTAGAGACAAAGGACGATTGGCTCCAAGAATTGAACCAGATAGTGGACGACCAAGAGGTGTTCGTGTTTCCAGACATAGAAGGACAGGCAATGAAGATTATTGCAGCAGAGCCTCCTAGGAGTAAGTACTCGGAGCATTACGCAACAACTCACACTTTACCAGGTAACTGTGCACCGGATAATTACCGAAGAAGGGCTACATCCCGACCATATATGTAAGATGCACAGAACACAAGGACACATTAAATACCTGGTCTTCCGAACACCGTACAAAATGAGCAGGAGTTAATTAACCGAATACGAGAACCTACTCAAGATGTGAACCCAGTAATGCTGCGAAGAGTGCACCAAACATGATTGCACGGGCAGAAACATGTTTTGAGTACACAAACGGGTAAAACTTTGAACACCTCTTGTGAGTTGTCCACATTTTAAAACAATTCTTTTCAAACCCACAGATTTATATCTAAGGATTTCTTTTCACCACCATCACCAAAATGTTTTTCTTATTTCATGTTACTGACTTTCTTCTTCTTTACTTACCGTGTGTTTAATTGTAAATATATTATTCAGCCATAACTTTTTATAGGAGGTATTGTTGATATCCTTTGAATTTACCGGTTACTCTAACCTATTTCATTTTCACCTGAGCTTTTGATATTTAAGAAGCAATTAATAGGTATTTACGTAATATTAATGAGGCAGATTACCTTGAAAAACGTTGTTGCCGACCTTTTGATCTAGATTTTTGCCTTTATCTCAGTTTTTGATGAGGATTATATATTTAACTATTTTTTCTGAACGCCCTAAACACCCCCAGACTACACCCCCAGTGGAATGACTCCAATTTTGAATCACATTGTATATATAAGGTATTCAGAGGACTGTCTTCGAATAGTTCTAGCTCTTTTGAGAACTATTTCTCGAGTTTCTTTATAAGAACTTTTTTACATTTTAATCTCAAAAATCACCTTTCAATATATAGTTACGTTATTTCTACACTTCCTGTATAGCTATGACCACGAATACAGGAATGGTGTTTTGTATGTGATCAAAAAGGAAAGTCTGAACGCAACGCCGAATACTCGATTAGTGGTGACAAGTCCGGTGAGGTTATGTTTTTATTTTTTAAAATAATCCAGGGAATTAATTTTATATCAGCTAAACAGGTCAATTTACTTTAAGTTAGAACGTTTTTGTTGATAAGACAAGACTGTATCCATATGTATTTTGCAATATTTTCTTATTCAAAAACCAAACATTTTAACCAAAATATTTTGAAAATACAAAATACGCCGTAAACTTAGTTAGATGCTATGGTTCTTAGAATAAAATTGTTTGTGGTCTTCATATGCGACAGTCAATAACTCTTCACTCTGTGTCCTAGATAACGCGTTGAAATGTCATTCGCAGTTAAAGTAAGTTGGATTACTTTAAATCGTAATCTTAAGCTGGTTGCAAGTCAGTGTCTTGCCAGAAGTGTTTCACAAATGACAACATCCGCACATCCCAGCCAAATGGAAGAAATCGTTAAAAAGTTTCAACTCCCCAAGGCATACGAAGGAAGTCTTCCTAGTGTTTGGTAAGCGAAATTAACTCTAGAATTTGATTGATTTGATTTGGCTAACTACTAAGCTACCAATTAAGATAAGTACAAAATTTGGGTAATTGTAAAGAACACGGTCTTCTTTTCGGTGCCTTCGCGCAGTCGTGGCCTACGCGCTGCCGATAAATCGAGACTGCTCAGCCGCGTTGCCAAACTGCCACTAAAGTACAAAATCTCAACCAAAAATGTAATAAATTAAAAATTAACAACTTACCAGAAGTACGTCCTTAGAGGGAATAGAAGCGCAGTGTCAGTGAAGGAAAGCAATATCCCAAAACACGGAAGAAACTATTACATTATTATAGGAACGTGTTTTCTAAAATTTATGGGTATATTTCGGTTGATCTTAACCATTTTTCCCACGTTCGATTTATCGAGCAACATAAATTACTTCAGCGTGAAATTTGTTAACCCGATGAAGAGAACTTAAATATGGTGCTAATGGACACCACCCGCTGTGTTCCAAAAAAACTTTCGAATCGGTGTTAATAATATGAGCAACAGGTTTCTCCTTTTTGTTAACAAAGAGGAACGACAAGATTTATGTGGTATTTCCAATAGAAACAAAAATCCAAAAAACTGATTTATTTGGAAAGGTACGGCGCAAATAAGATATAAAATAAAAGGAAATGCAAAATCAACCCTGAAATGAGTGAACTTAAAGAAATATAGGTAAAACATAGGTAAAATTGGATGAAGATAAAGAAATAGAAAAGAAATTGGTGCTGTAGAAGGAAAAATGCTTATGAATGGTTAACTGGAGGATACATCCGGGCGACAGTGTCCAAAAAAGCATGAAATCGTTGCGTATGATTGGGGTAACGCATCATAAACACTGCTTCACATAAATAGCCGTAAAAATGTTCTTTTTTCCTGCCAAACATAGGAATCAAATTCCGCATTTCCCTCCACCGTCGCTAAATATTCTGAGTATGAGCACCAGTCTCTGGATCCACGAAATTCAGGGAATGGTTTACGCTCAGATGGATATAGCCCTCCTCACCAAGGCAGTCATAGGCTCTCCAACAATCGTTGTTCCACACAATTGTTGTTCCCGGCCTAATTTTTTCGCGAATAATCTCCAAGAGAGTTTGCGTATTTCGATTTTCAACGGGAACAACAAAAAGTTCCCATTGCCTCGTTGGATGCCCCCAAAAATCCACTGTCCTGGGATAACACGGCCTCTGTTATATTTCTTTTTTCCCACTTTGACCTCGTCTATTTCGACGATTTCACCTTCTCCGCCAATCTGAGAAGAATTTTCATCTGCCCAATAAATAAAAACTTCCCTGATAAAGGAAAACCAATCGGCAATGGTCACCTTACTTAATTTCATTTCGTTAGAAACAAAAGCATATCGCGGAAAAGGCCGGCACAAATAAAACATTACAAGCCGAGCCACTTGGCCCAAGGGCAGCTTTGAATTTGAAAAAAAAGTTCCCTTAAGAACTGAAAATTTTGTCGTGCAAGACGTGCCATCTCTGGGGTTCCGCTTTTGGCAACGAAAGTTAAACGATCGCGGAGTTTTTTTCGAACACAGCACAGTCCCGCAGCAGCAGCGAAAATGGTAAGTCAAAACTCCGTGCCTATAAAAAAAGTCTAACAGAGATTCGCTTTCTACCACAATTTGTTGGAATTCAGTTTCAGTTAATTGGCAGTCACTACACCGCACAACGCTACACACACTATTTCTTGCAATTCCGGCCATCGTCCAAAAATGTTTTTTTCTATTATAAACTAGTAGTAATAACAGTAGTAACTTCAAACAAAACTTGAAACTTAAATGCGATTGATTGTTTCTGGTAAACTGAACGCATGGGAACCCCCGTGTTTAAGGTAGTGGTAGTGATAGTACTGGCAACTGCGCCAAAAATTTCAACTAGTACGCCGTCGCAAAGAGCGATTCATCATGGCGACCTTTGTTTTGTTTTGTAAATTGGTGAATTTCAGAGGGTGAAAAGTGGTGGAAAACGGCATGTTCTCGAAAACTCTATAGGACAAATGTTGTTTGTTATGAGATTTTCTATAAGGTGAGCATATTTTTAATCGGCAAAGCTGCAGTCTTAAAAGAAGACCGTGTTCTTTACAATTACCAATTAAATTGTCAAATTAAAACAAGTTGTATATTTGACGTATTTCACAAAGCCTGATTTACCAACATCGGGAAAAGTCGCCTTTAGTAGTCGTCTAGGTTCTTTTAAGTGTCGTGAACTGTACCTAAGCAAATTACAAACATTCCAAAAATTCAAGTACATGTCCAACCTACATAGTCTCATTGATACAAAAATGTAATAAACATTTAATATATGCTAGAATATAAAGTTTTCATTTATCCATTCCAATCATATCATAATGAGTATTTAAAAGTCCCAAATTTGTATTTCATTGGAAACGTATGGATGCAGCTTCTTACATTTTAAAAGCAAAGGTTCCTTACATACCCCTATAAATGTTTAACTATAATCTGAGTCCACTGTCAATTTTTTAAATGCATTTAAACACAGTTTTACAATATTTTGGTCAATATTACCAATATTTACGATAATTGAGGTAATTGACCAAATTACGTTTTGCAACCGAAAGTTAGATAATTGAATAAATAGAATTAAACAAAATTAACAACATGGAATGCTAAATATATTGCGCATTAAAAATTTTAATTTAACCGGGTGTGTCCGTAATGAGAGAAGTCGTTTATATTGGAAACTGAAGGATGTGAAAAAAATGCACCGTTTAAAAATATAAACTGTTCTGCTTTTAACTTTCATATTTGCTATAGTTTCGTCCTTGTAGTTGTTACCCCCGACTTCTTGTTACTGCGAATGAGTTAAATATTTCTGATTAATACTCCGTGGAACCGAAAGTTCGCTTCATGGAAACTTATTTCCACGATTTGATTATACATGTATATAATTATTCTAGTAAAATCCATGTTTAAACATCTTATCATTTATAATTTTTTTAAATATAATAGTTTAAATGCTTGATTACATGCACAGTAATTGTTAAGCTATTTAGGAGTAATTTTTAAAAATCTTATTGTTGCTTCCTTTCTTGTGGAAAATATGGTCATTTTCAATGTCAGTTATTTCAGTATCCAATATGTGTTTATAAGATACCCCTAGAGTTATTTAGTTCCCAACATTGGTGACCAGTATAAGGATATCGAGCGCCATAAGATACGAAGTTGGTAAAATGAAGAAAAAATTTGGCAGTTAAATGTCTAATAATAACCAGAGCAAAGTTACAGCATTTTCTTGTAATTCAGCATTACCGTAATTCATATTACCTTAGATATTATTTTATTGAGTATGCTGCCATCTCATCTATCGGAGACTCAAGATATCTCAAATGCTTCTAATACAAAATTTTCGAAAGTTTTGGTTTGAAAAGTTGGAAAGGTTTGGAAAAATTGTGGATTCAGTAAAGAATGAATGTTGAACATTTAAACTTTCATGAAGAGCTTAGAAAAGTCGTTAGGTTGAGAAATATATGAAAATGCTAGATCAGGATATGATAACATTAGATTTGAGGACATCATTCTGAATAAAAATAAACTGATCCCAGTTCGTACAAAATTAACTAACAGTTGAGGTTTATACATTTTGTGGATAATAGTTGACTACAATTATACCTCTCCTTGAAAGTGGGGACTAAACCAAGTTAGAAAATTACTTATAGAAAATTGGCGTTATTCTTCGGGGATGTTGATAATTATTTAGACAGTACAGAAAAAATTGTAAACAATTTTAATTCCCGAAAAAGAATTAAAATATTTGCAAAGAAACTAAGACCAATAATTCCAATAAACCACGAAAGGTTCAAAAAGTAAATATAATTTGTACGCTGCTTTAGTAAGGCACCAATTTCTCTTAAATGTCGAATTACTCTTAAATAGAAGTCTCTTAAAATTAAGATTAGTTAGACATAAACTGGATATGGCTGCTGATTTTCGAATTATGAAGGCGTTGTCTGTAGGAAATTGATGATAACTTTTTGATAGCAATCATGGCTAACATTTTCAGAAGAATATTCGCTTCATGTGCTTACTGCTGACTTACACTTACTAACTGATAACTTACACTCACTTATTTTTCAAACTAACAGTTTTTTTCCTGTAACAATGCATAGTAATTTTAAAGTTTTGTAAAAGAAATTTAATTCTCATCATGTCTCATCGGATTCTTATGGATTAAACAGGAAGAAATATTGATATTCCATCACTGGTTGCTTTTGACTCCCTTTAACCGCTTACATCTGCATTTCCCATTGACCACAGATAACTTGTTTAGTGGGACACCTTCATATTTACTAATATCACAAAAACGCAAGTACTTTTACGGCAATACCTAATGATTGTATTGCCATGAAGGTTCAATTGCTTTATTATTTGAAATTGACTTTGAATAATGTGGTAAGTATCATCTAATTAAATAATAAAAAACATCATTTTGTCGTTTTATTCTGTGTTCTCCGGGTATTTAATATTTGCCCATATTAGTATGGGTATCGTTTACTAGTATTAAAAACAGAATGTAAGCAGAAACACACGTTTAAAAGCACACATATATTCTAAATGTAAAACGTATTCTAATGTAACGAAAATTGTACAACTTTTAACTTAATTTACTAATAGACGATAACCATCAGTGAGACCCGTAGTCAAATATCAAATGGGCTTGACGATCGAAAACTAAATTGGCGAAACGTTCGCCGTGTAATTTGGAGTAAATTTAGAACAATAAAATATCATCTCCTGCATTTAAACATTCACCAGTGGTTTATCCAAGATTTTGTCTTAATCAAGTTAATATATTATATTAGAAAATTTTAAAAATATTTTAATTTTCAGGGTGGAATATATTCAGCTTGCATTGGAATATAAGCCTTTAAATCTTGGACAAGGATTTCCTGACTATCCACCCCCTAAATATATCACTGATGCTTTAATGCAGGTAGCTTCAGATCGAAATTTACATCAATATACTAGAGGTTATGTAAGTATAAGAATTTTTTTTTTATTTCCTCATCTCCAGTTTATGAATTGTTGGGTTTTGTTGAATTATTGAATTTTTGCAGCATTATAAATCAGTCCCATTTTTTTGCATACGTCTTGATAATGTGTGTTTTCGCAATAGAAAGCTATTTAAATTATTATTTATATTTGTAATACAGCACTTTTCTTTCATCAGTTGAGCAGTTAAATGCGTTAATAAGACAGTCATTAAATATTACGTTACAACGTTACAATTCGTATAATTCAATTTAAATTACCAAAAATATCAAAATTATTCAATTTCCATACCTGACTCGCTCAGACAAACTACCCGAAATAATGTTACTCAATCGGTCCACATTGTCAAACCAATATTTTTCTATTAAAATGCCGTTTTCAAATTGTGTTAAAACTAGATTTCTTCAAGAGAACTCGATGATAATGAATAAAGTATGTTATATTTTTGTGACGTTCTACCAGCTTGTCTCACTCCCTTAATAACATACAGGGTGATATATTGCACTACGAAAAAATCATATATTTAAAAATAATACTTTATGTCTATTAGAAATTAGACCTTGAAGATGAAAACTTTGCTATGAAGTATTCGTAGCATATCAGTAGTAGTAGTAAACATCTTTATTTCTAAAAAAAAGGCTATCGACCTATCGGTCTTTCTGCCTTTGTTTAATACATGTAGTCTTAATCTGAATAAAAAATAAATATGAAAATTCTCTTATTCTACGTTAACAATCTTATTAATAAACTTTCCAATTCCAATGACAAGAAAAAATTATTTTATTGTCCAGTAGTCAGTTGCGTTTGTAAGTGTTCGAGTAGCGTTGATGTAGGGAAACGGAAGCGGGATTGTCTGGTTGGTCTTGTAAGACAAAGGGGATTCAGTATGGTCCAGTTGTAGGGGTTGTTTGTCCATTTTGTCTGTGGATGTATGAGTCTTTCCGAAATCTTTGTCATGTTTGTGCTTTCGTATAGTAGTTGGGTGGAGGGGTTGTGTAGTGGGTTTAGGGGGTGTCTTATTCGTGTTATTAGTCTTAGTGCAATTTGCTCTGTTGTTTGTGTATAATGTTTTGTCCTTTCTGTTCCGTTGGTCATGAGTATATGTCCAAAGTCTAGCAAGGGTCTACAAATAGCTTTATATATTTTGGTGGCGGTGATTGTGCTAATTCATCTGTCTTTGTAGGTTAGTGATCGGAAGTGTTTTGTTCTCTTTATTGTTTCTGCCCTGATGTTTCGTATGTGTTTAGTGAATTTAAGTTTGTGGTCGATTGTGATTCCAAGGTATTTTACGTCGTTTTTTGGTTGTGTCGTTTGGCCGTCTGCAGTTATCGTAGGGGAGTCAGCGTTGAGTCTGTAGTTTGTGATCAGAAGTTGGTTTTTTGACGCGTTTGGTGTTAGTCTCCATTTATGAAACCATGTCATTGTGTTGTTTGTTAGTGTTTGGAGTCTTTGAGCTGCTCTCTCAGTAGTTTTGTCATGTACAATAAGTGCCGTGTCGTCTGCGTGTTGTAAAATGTATGCCGATCTGTCGATTTGATTTTTGTCTGGTAAGTTGTAATTGTATATGTCATGGCAGTATATATTGTAGTGAAACGGTGAGAGCGGGGATCCTTGAGGGAGCCCTTGTTCAGGGGAAAAAGAAAATGACAGTGTTTTGTCAATTCGTACTTATAGTTGTCTGTTTTCTAGTAAGTTCTTTATGGTGTGTAGTAGATATGTTGGTGTATGTAGTTTGTATAGTTTGTATAGAAAGCCTCTATGCCAGACACTATCAAAAGCCTTGTTAATGTCCATAAACAGGCAAGCTGTCTTTCAGTCAGTTAGGTGGGTATATTGGTTTGTATATTGTTGGCCAAAATAAAGAGCGGTTGAACAGTCGAGTAATGTGGTTTGAAACCAAATTGGTAGGTAGGTATATATTTTCCAATCACTTTTTCAAGCCGCTGCTTTATTATGTATTCGAAAATTTTGCTTAGTACTGGAAGTAGTGTAATTGGTCTGTAGTTGCTCGGTTGAGTATTGTCGAGTCCATTTTTGGGTATAGGGATTATTAAGCCGTTCTTCCATGTTTCTGGGATTCTGCGATTTGTGATGCAGTTGTTCAATTCAGTTAGGATCAGTTTGTGTGTTTCTTGAGTTAAGCTTTTCAAGAGTTTTGCCTTAATTTGATCCCCTCCCGGTGCAGTGTCTTTGACATGCGCTAGGGCTTCATCGTACTCTGTGTCTGTGATCAGTTTGCAGGTGTAGTCCGGTGAGCTGGTAAAATAGTTCAAGTACCAGTCGTTGCTCAAGTTCCAGTTGTCATTGCCGAAGTTAGGGTTTATCGATATGCTGAAGGCCCTTTGATAGTGTCTGGCGAACGCGTCCGCTTTCTCTTTGTCTGTGTAACGTTCTATTCCGTTTTCGTCAATTGTGTCAGTAGTGCCAGTCTTCAAATTTTTCACCAGTATGTTTTGCCTTTGTCCTTCTGTATTTCTTTACATGTTTCTAGCCATTTGTCTTGTCGGTATTGTCCAATCAAAGTTTTAATGTTTCTGTTAAGTTGGTTCAGTGTCTTTTTTAGGTCGTTATTTTGAGTGTTTGTATATAGTCTGTACAGTTCTCTCTTATGTTTTATTAGTCTCAGTATGTATTTGGGCAGTGAATGTCGGTAGAAAGCATTTTTTATTTCCGGGCTGAATTTTCGTATGGCTAGTGCAAGTTGTTGTTGTATGGTTTCTATTGAAATGTGCTGTGCTTGTGATTGAATGTAGTCATGTATATGTTGTTTCACTTTGTCTATGTCAGTCTTTGTTAGGTTTAAGTTTTTCTCTATAGGAGGTGTATTGGAGGTATGTTGCGTATGTTGTAAATCTATGTTAAACGTAATAGCCAGGTGGCCGGATCCAAGTTCGTTGGTTAAGTTTATGTTGTTGATGGTGTTTGTTAAGTTTCTTGTGTGCAGTAGAACGTCTGGTGTTGAATCTGGGTTTGCGGGCATCAGAAAAGTTGGTGGGGTGTGCTGTTTTATAAAGTCGGAGTTTTGCAAAAATCTTTTAAGTTGTTTCGTTTTGTTCGTGTTCAAGTTAAAGTCGCCTATAATTATTGCATATTTATAGATGCTCGCCTTAGTCAGTATGTTTTGTTCTAGGTTGGAGTGTGGGTGTATGTATGTCAGAAATATGTGTATCAGGTCGTTTAAGAAGGGTATGGTAAAATGTAGACAGTCGTTCAAAGGGTTGTTGAGGGAAGGAGGATTTGCTCTTCCAAGTTTAAATGTTGGTTTTAGGAGAACTGCGGCCCCGCCCCTGGCATGATTGATGGTATTTCCATGCCTATAGATATACTGCCAATTTCTGTACGTTGGTGTCTGTCGTAGTTTGGTTTCAGTCTCTACAAATATGCAGCAGTCTGTGTCGTTTTGTTCTATGTAATTGTAAATAAGTGGTTTTTTGCTGTTAAGTCCGTTGATGTTGGAGTAAAGTAGTCTCATGTTGAACGGTCTATGTTAGTGATTGTTTGTTTTAGTTGTTCATGGGGTTCTGTCGAGGTGTTTTGGTTAGGTAGGAGCATGTCGAACATCAATACATACATATGGTTACCAAAGAAGACGACCGAGGTGTCAATGTCAAAATCTTCTATAAATTGTTTTCGCATTTTTTAAGCAGATCTTCTCTGTTAGTGTTGATGGACTTGTTAGTTTGATGTTTGTATTTGTTTAGTATGAGATCGTGAGTTGTTATTGGTGAGTGTATTCTGTTACCTTTAGTTATCGCATCCGACACCTCAGACGTCCTCCTGTTCAGACACTTAATTTTTACATTGGGGATACCACTGATGGGTGCTGTCGGTCTCGTCGGGCACTTTACGCTCCATGCCGCATGTTCGTCCGAGTTGCAGGCAGCGCACTTGACGGGAAGTGGAGAACTGCAACTAAATGGCACGGTTCGATGTTGAAAAGAGTTGCATTTGGTGCATGGAGCAGGAATCGGAGCTGGAGGTTTACTCTCGACAATCCTGAACACGCACCCAAGGAAGTGCACTGCGCGGTCGCTCATCAGCTTTTCGTATGTCGCCAGGTCGCCCGTTATCAGCCTCATCAACAAGGTGGGACTGTTTCTAGCTCTGGAGATGATTCTTTTGCAAAACCTAATTGTTAGATCTGATTTCTCCAAATGTTTTAGGAACATTTCGTCCGTGATTTCAAGGTCCACTCCAGTAGCAACCACTGAGAATATGTGGCTGTAATATGGTGGTTTGATCTTTGTTGTCGGGTTGGTGGGAGGTTAGCATTTTGTTGTAGTTTGAATGTTGTTATAATGTTTTCTTGTATTAGTTGTTGTAAAATTTGTGTTGCTTTGTCATCGTTGTTGGTTTTAATTAGAAAGTGATTATCTTGTCTGATAATCACATCCTTGTTGTTAGGGTGGAGTTCCTCCCATCTGATTGCAAGTTGCACTCTGGTGATGATCGGCATTGCGTTCGCTGTGAATATTTGCGAATATGTTGGAAATCTTGTTGATGTTGTCTTGCTGTTTGTTATTTGGTTTTTATGTGTTGTAGCTTGATGATCCAACGCTATTCGTTTGGCCTCAGGTGTTGGCGTTGTGGGGGTTGGCTGGGTTGGCTGGGTTGGCTGGGTCATCTTCGGTTTTCTGCCCCGTTTTTTTCGATTGTGGCTTTTTGAACCCACCATCCTGGGAGGCATAATCCGATTCGGATTCTTGCGAACTCCCAGGGTTCATCCTTTCGTTTGAATTCGACCCGTATATTCTCGCTGGACGATAAATGCGGTTGGATTCTTTAAATTCTTTGCCGTAGTGTAAACGACCTTGCTTTAAATATGCTAACACTGGACACGTCTTATCACCACGAAGCTCGGTTTAAGACTCTTAGCATATCATTATAACATCATGATTATAATATAATCTTAGCATAACATTACCGCAATATTTGAATTTGGCGGTGTTTGTACAATAAATTGTTAGCAACCCTGAAGATGTTTGACATTTTCATATAAAATACGGTCGAAATATTCAAGTCATTGATTGAAAAATTGATGGAAATTTAATCAGTTTTAGATGCTAAACACGTTTTGGTCGTCCAAAGTCAAACCGTTAAAATGTTAATATAAAATCAGTGCTGAGAGTTTTGGTAAAAATCCCAGAACCTCAATTCGGCGTCGTGGACAAAAATGATTAATTTGAACTTAGTAAAAAGTGAAACTATTTTATAAACTATTGTAACTTGTTGTAATTATCATAAAAATTTAAACACATTGATAAAAATTAATGAAAATCACACTAAATGTTCAAAATCCCTCCTCCTGCCTGTATGCACCCTTCCAATCTTCGTTTTGTTGATTCGCGTGCTCTTTAGAAAATACCTGGAGTATTTTGAATCGCTCTACAGGAGTCCATAATTCGATTTCTTAGCTCTTGTTCATTTTGAATAGGTGTGTGGTAAACTAAAGTTTTTAGATGTCTCGAAAAGAAATAATCTAAACTGTTAAGGTCTGGTGACCTAAGGGGCCATTATGGAGGTCCTCCGTGACCTAGCAACAGTTACTGAATGTGTGATTCCAAAATTATTGCGCGTCATGCATAAACCACATTTCATTTCGTACAGTGGCACATCTTCCACTAAAATAGGCAAATGTTCTTCAAGAAAATCTCTGTCTCTCGACATTTAATCTTTGCGGAACAAAGAATATGCCTGTCAAATAATGTCCAGTTAATCTTGCCCACGGTAACTGTATTTGGCAATGTGATACAAATGATTGTTGCGCATATTGCGTATAGCGTTGCGTGAAAAACTTTGATTTTCAAAGACAGGATTATGAATTCGGCATTGGAGAAGCCAACGACAGAATTTTAAAAGTAATGGAACGTCACGAGGGAGGAATTCCTGAACCCTTTGAATGCGGTCGGGATATAATAAATTTGCAATTAAAATTTTCCATACCAGAACATGAGAAGTTTTTAACGTTAGCTCTATTTTTGCTGATTGTTTCCGGGTTTTCTCCTGCCAAATTAGCAACCTGCTTCTTCGGTGTCTGGGGTTCTTACAGGCCGAGGTGCACAGATGAGAGACAGGCCGAGAGATGACTAGCTTTCTTTAAAGTTCCTGTTTCCTTTAACCGAACGTGAATTCTTGAAAACGTTTTTAATGTAGGTAGAACGCTCCTCATACAAACGTTCTTACGCGCTTCATATGCGATTTCCATTAGCAAGTCCGTATGGAAAATGCATGTCAGCGAACTCAGCTTTGGTAAAGTTAATAATTTTTAAAAATACTTATGATAATAATGATTACTACTTAACTGTTCGTCAAGATATTATTTTTGACATAACAACATAATTTTATAAACTTGATTCTGGCTTAAAATAAATTTTTGAAAATCGCATTCTTCGTTTACTTTAAGTCAAAATATCTCGAAAACGGTTGCTCGTAGCGATTTTTGATAAGAATATTTTCTTTACTCAAAAATTATAGAGAAATCGATTTTCTTGCTAAACATTTTGATACAGCATGCACGAAAAAGTTATAACTGCTCTCAAAGAGAAAGGCATGAAGGTAGCGCCCTCTATATGTAAGAAGAAAATCAAGAACAAATCTTAATTTTTCATGTTCCAAAGCCAGCAAATACCAAGTTTTGTCCAAATTTCGATATTATATCAACAATTACTTAGAAAAAAGAAAAATTAGAATTAATTTTTTAAGACCCTGGATCTGGATAACTAAGGCATTGCGGACACGTGGCTATATGGACTTTTTATCTTAAAAATGCCTGAAAAATCGCCCTTGTAAAATATCACTTATTAAAAAACATCCTGTATATGGTGTGTCAATGGATTTCCATATGCTTTGAAATGTTTAAAGCACTATTGGATTAGTGACAACAGTTATGTCATTACAGTTGCAATTTCTTTCTAATCAAGTTTTATCTTGCAACCAATTAGATTGAAATATCAGTGACGGTAACACTTATCACTTATAAGACCATTAAAAATGTAAATAGCCGCAGCTTGGGTTCCGATAAAAGAGACGGAAGATACGGTGCCGTGTGACTCATTGATCTAAAAACCTCTAAAAAATTTCGGTTTTTTTTTCTATATCATCTAACTAAAATTAAGACAATATACTAAAGATCCTCATAACTTATTGAAAAACTAGTAAATAGTGTAATATAGTATATAATAATATATATAATATATAATAATAGTACCATACTGTTTGTAAAATAAAATGATTAGATTACAAATCCGGATTAAAAAGCACCAAAATCCTCGAAAAAGGCGCTTCAAAAGCAATTTGATTTATCACGAAAAAGCATAATAAAATGAAAAAAAAATTCAATAATATGTAAAAATCATTAAAAATGCACAACATGGGGTAAAAACATATTTATTTCAATGTTTTA
Source organism: Dendroctonus valens (assembly GCA_024550625.1). Lineage (NCBI taxonomy): Eukaryota > Metazoa > Arthropoda > Insecta > Coleoptera > Curculionidae > Dendroctonus > Dendroctonus valens. Next base: position 358,288 of record JAJTJO010000076.1, read on the forward strand.
AATGAAATTTAAAGTATTGAAATGTGAAATGAAATAAATAAACCAAGTTTTCTTAGATGTATTCTAATTACTTCAAAAAACTTGAACAGCTTTTGCCTAAAACTAAAATTTATTTTAAATAAAACCGAGAAACAAATAAGTGAAATGCATTGACATCATTGACATTGAAGAATTGCAGAGCAATTGATTTTCCTAGAATGCAAAGAAAAAGCGAAATATAAACAGTTTCTTTATTCTCTCGCTCGATTCGATATCGAAAGTATGGATTTCAATAGCCAGTCAAATGTGAAGGTAGAAACAGCCATACACGTAAAATTTGTTAAAGTTAAATTTGAATCTCTGAACAATAGATTCTAGTCCTTTCCCGGACATGATTGTCCTGACTCATCACCTGTAAACCTATTGTTTTTAATATACTTTTTAATATGTGTGTAATTTGTATTTTAGTATGTGAATTTTGATAGAACTTTTTTTTAAATTAATGATGACTGTGAATGTGTATTTTAGACAAACTGATGATGGTGGAGAAAGACACCGAAACGTATTTGTGACATTTTAAATAATAAACAATAAAATTGACTGGAACCCAGGAATTTCTTTTGGATTAAATACAAAATTTATTAAAATTGAATTATCAAATTAAAAATTGAAATACAGTCAGGAAAATATACACAGTAATTAACATTAATTAGTGGTACCGTAACAGGCCGTGTCGAAGTTATTGCTAATACTAAATTTACTAGAACATTTAAAACAACTAATATTATCGTGTTCCTCAAAATAGTTCACAATTGTTATGCAAAATATGAATTAAAAATAAAACACATGTGTATTGAATGAACATACGTATGGAGCATATAAACTTGTCTGTTATCATTCTGTTATTGAACTTATGACCTCTTTTAATATTTGTTCCAGTGTCATAGGAGAGTAATACGTCATATCAAGTTTCTGTTGCAATCTCATATAAGCATGAATCAGCTTTTTTAGTAATTATTATGACGATGCAACATCCAGTTTTATCAAAATGAAAATTTTAAGGTAGTATTATAATTAGAATTGCAAGTTAAAAGAAAATGTTGTTGCTCTCTTAATTTTGGAGAAAACTATCTACATGTTTTTCGAGAAAAGTGGAAGTAATGAATCACATTTGTTAGGAATTGATGGCAGCCTTTGATTTAACAACTCAGTATACAGCATGGTCCATCGAAAACAAAACAGAATCATTTTCGGTATTAAGAAATTTATATTCGAAAAATAATCACACCTATAGTTTATGTGCGACGGAGACACATTATGCACGTATAGTCTCTCTTTTCACATTAACCCTTTAGCCGGGAGAGTTGAACCCCTAAATGTTTAACTGAAATGTAGGGTCGAGTAGTACCTTGTTAATACCTTTCGATTCTCGTTGTCATAATGTTCAATTGGACTTTGCTGGTCATTAGCTACTATTGATTGTAAACTGACCAGATAAAGTTTATATGTATCGGATCGATATTTGTTATTGCTTTCATAAGGGCCATTGTAGAGCAAGTTGCAAAGTTTCTTCTAACTAGACGGAAACCTAAACGTAAATTTCAAGTTATTATTATTATTATTAGCCTGCCGAGATTAAAATCTGAATTCCAATGCAGACCCAACTTTCAGCTCGACGAAATTAGCTACAATTAGTAACATCTCTTGAAGAACTATTTAACGGATATTCAAACATCACAAATTTCATCCTCACAATATTCATCTAGTGCACCAATTGACTGACGATTTAATCGGTGGATAGAATTTTGCAAACTTATGACTGGACGAATAACTGTCAAAGGAAATTTTCTGCTCAACATCTGTTTTCCGGACTAGTGTATATTTTTTCAAAATTCTTCTGTCTATCATCCTAACTGTCGCTATTGGGGAGCCGAAAAATAAGCATTTAATGGGCAGGTGTTTTTAGAGGATCGTTTGGTTGAATCAAGCTTTCTTCCAAAATACTTGGAGTTACGGGAGTAAACTGTTAATCCCTTAATCATCGGCATTGTTGAGCATGATCACCGCTCTAAAGCCATCCAGTTAGTGACCCAACAAGCGGAGCTCCTCCGCATTGTGCACGATGTGTTAGGGAGTTTTTGAATAAAGTTTCCAGAGCTACGGATAGGGTGAAAACATTCTATGGAGTGGCCGGGTGGTACTCCAGACTTCTTCACTCCGTTCTTCATTCACTCCGTTAGTCTTCTTCCTATGCGCGCATTTGAAATAGCGACAACGAATTGTTGATGTGCATGTTTTGAACAAAACTTTACATCAATTAAAATAACTTTTGTTAATATTGTACTATTCATCAACTTAATTGACAATTCAAACGAAACATTCCACTTGTTAGCGATGTAATCACAATTGCTTAAATCTATTTTTCCAGGTTTCCATAAAACTACTGAATCTAATTAGTAATTTTGGGCATCATTATAACGCGAGTCCTTACCATTTTAGAAAAACATTTTAAATACTTTTGGAACAAGGTTCTACTCGACTCTACTTGCCATTTAACAATTTAGGGGGTTAACTCACTCCGGCTTAGGCGGTAGATTTTTGATGTACAAGGAGCTATACTTCTCGTGTCCCGATATTTTTAAAATACAAATTTATAATTTACCGAAAATTCCTCTGTCTCGTTTTCAATGGGCTACCCGGTAAATACAGTTATTTCAGCAGATATATTTGCAGTTCACTGGCAGAAACATTTGTCGACATTCCTCTGAAGGTGCTGTTTGGAGGTATTTGGAAATTTCAGCAATAATTTTAACAAAAAACTGAAATATTTGCACGAAACGAAAGTATAAATGGGGCCACAAAGTATTTAAAATGCTGCAATTCCCCCGGAAAATAAATTTTTATCATTAATAATACTTGTTTTGTATTTTTCCTGACTGTACTTTAATTCATTCCAATGTATTCCTGGGTTTCAGTCAATTTTATTGTTTATTATTTAAAATGTTACAAATACGTTTCGGTGTCTTTATCCACCATCATCAGTTTGTATGTTTAGATGTTTCTTTATTTACATCTGGTTGGATATACTATATCCAATATCCAAATATCCAAAATATCCAACCAGATGTAAAGAAAGAAACATCTAAACATACAAACTGATGATGGTGGATAAAGACACCGAAACGTATTTGTAACATTTTAAATAATAAACAATAAAATTGACTGAAACCCAGGAATACATTGGAATGAATTAATAATACTTACTGTGTATATTTTCCTGACTGCATTTCAATTTAATCCAAAAGAAATTCCTGGGTTCCAGTCAATTTTATTGTTTATTATTTAAAATGTTACAAATACGTTTCGGTGTCTTTCTCCACCATCATCAGTTTGTCTAAAATACACATTCACATTCATCATTAATTTAAAACAAGAGCTCTATTAAAATATACATACTAAAAAACAAATTACAAACATATTAAAAAGTATATTAAAAACAATAGGTTCATAGGTTATGAGCCAGGACAATCATGTTTCTTTTGGATTAAATTAATGATACTTAAATAATTGCATTTTTATGCGGAAACCAGCAAAGGTATTAACAGGCAAATAGAGAAAATATATTATTTTACTGCTGGGGTTTCGTCTCTAATCAATTGATTATTGATAATTCAATGTCTCAATATTTGATTTTTCAGTTGAGTTTCCAAAGCAATTTATATAAATACATATATTACAAGGTGTTATCATTGTATCAGTTATCACAGAGCTGTATACTTTATTCCAGAACTACACATATATAATATATGAGACACTTAATAACTTCAGTTTCATAACTGCAGTTTTAGTACTAATGTTTGGACATTAAAGCAAATATTTCGGGTGAAAATCTGAAAATTTTATACAAAGGTAGATATGTAACCCTTTGTCAACTATCAATGTATACGAAACGCGACTTTAGACAAGATGTCAGGATTCAGGAGTTCAGTTGCGACATCTTTCACTTTTTTTGAAAATTTTCACTTTCTCAATTTAACCGATTTACTTCCGAGCGTTTATGGTTCCAGGCACAATTGGCGCAGAACAATTGACTTAGAACATTTGACCGATGCCTCCCCAAAAAATATAAACTTGATGAACTTTCGATATTGTTGCACATTTTAAGTTTTGAAGAGTACAATTTATCAAGTACAGACAAATGTAAAGTTGAGCTCAAATACCTTTAATGTATTAAATTTTTCAAATAGCACATTTTCCTAACGACAAGTGAGTTTCGCAATGTTTCATTTATGACTACTGACCTACTTACTTTAAAATATTGCTCAAAGACGAATGTCTAATTTTATCTTCAAGATATAATATTTTCTATAAATAAACTCAACTTTTTTTTCTAACGTTTTCCTGTACTGCTCATTTAGCCCCAATAGTTCCTTTAAAAAAATGACAGATAATGCAAAGTGAAATATTGAAAAATATATTGGTGTGAGTGAAATATATACGTGTGTGAGTTTTCTCATTTTCTTAATTGCCATATGCCTTCCTGAAAGTACTTCTCGGCCTTCGCTTGTAGCTAATAATTAAATCTAACATTTTCTTGAGACTTATATTACCAAATATTGCTACGTTAGCCACATCTTCTGTTGGCGGATCATTAATCTGAGCAGTGTCTACAACCTTCAACAAGCAAACTGTTTAACTATTTTAGGGCCATCCGAGACTGGTACAAGCGCTAGCAAAATTATATTCAAAGCTGATAGGTAGAGAGCTTAATCCACAAACGGAAGTTTTGACTACTCTTGGTGCATATGAAGCTCTTTATGCTGCTATTACAGGTATGTACTCACCTAATGTAAAAGACAAAGTAAGTTGTTCTATTCGGGCGCGTGGAAAAAGCTGATATTAAATTACATAATTTTAGATTGCATTGCCTAATGTTTATTTAAAATATTTTTCACAATTAAGTTCTTTCGACAGTTCATTCGCTTTTTTAAACTTAATTTAAATTAAATTTTAATAATAATTTATATTGTATTCTGTTATTTTCTATTTTATTCCAATAACTAACTTTTGCCATCTTTCTGGCAGTCGCATGATGCTACGATCATAAAAAATTGATTTTTGCTGACAAAACTGATCCATATGTAACATCCTCATTAGACGAAACAGTTTTTTTCGTCTAAAAAATGTAGTAGAGATCTTAATAAGTAATAATCAGCAGGTGCCAGAGCTGGAGAATATGATGGATGTGGCGGCATTTGGTGGCGCAGCTTTAGAAGTTAGAGTTAACCACTTGTATGAGGTTTCGCATTATCTTGGTGAAACGCTTCGCCTTTGCTAATAATCAATCCTGGTATTTTCTTCACTTGAATCATTCAATTTGTTTAGCTGGTGACAATGCGCTTCAGAATTCATGGTTGTTTTGTCTGGTAGAATTCAAAAAGAAACTATTTCCTTCAAACAAATAGCATCACTTTCTCTAATGAGTATCGGCTTTCAAAGCGATTTAAACCAGGTCATCTTTTTTGCTCCATGATGTCCATGTGTGTGTAAGATTGTTGTAGATACATATTTTTCGTTCTCAGTGATGATGCGCTTCAAAAACGCATCATGATCTTAACGTTTGAGACACAAATCACAGACGTCAATTCCATGATTCACATTTCTTTCCATAAGAACATTAACAACATGAAAACTTGTTAAAATATTTACTCGATATCAATTAATGCCTTTATTGTGTTATCATTAGCTTAAAGTGACCTACCAGATCATAAAGCATATTTAATATCAAATTGCAGAGTGAACGTTTTGGAAACCATCTTCTGCATACACATCGAATAATTTTTTTCTTACGCTAACGGCATTTTGCCTTTACGATAGTAAAAATGTAAATAATAATAAAATGCTGTCTTTTGCTTTCCATTTTTGAAAGGGGTACCAAACAAAAATTGCTGCATTGAATTGAAAGTACTTTTCAAACTACTCCATATTTATACAAGTTATAAAGTTTTAAAATTCAAATGTATTTCAGGACATGTAGATATTGGTGATGAAGTTATTATTATCGAACCATTTTTTGATTGCTACGAACCTATGGTTAGATATGCTGGAGGAGTTCCGAGATTTATAGCTCTGAAACCTGTAAGTATGATGACTATAAACATTCCATTTTCTCCCAACAAATTTCGTGTAAAAGCTTAAAATACTTTTATAAATCCGCTTCTTTTAAACTAATGTTTTAGGAATGTAATATACACGAAGTGTTTGGAAATAATTTGTTTTCAACTGAGATTTCATAGAAAATTTTAACAGACACTTTTAACTTCTGTTAATAACTGTATTAGCTAAAGGATGATGTCGCAGAACATGTGTATCTTTTGATGGGGCCTAGTCACTGTATCTAGACTGGGAATAATAATATGAGCTCTACCCAAAAATAGTCATTTGTTGGAAGATTTATATTAATTTTCGCCTGCTGAAATGACATTTTTTGGAAAAATATTAAATTTTTCAGGGCAGAAATACCGATAGGTCGATAGCCTTTTCGAAAGAAATAAAGATTTTTTACTACTACTACTAGTAGGCATGGGTAACACTGAGCTGAGTTGCGCTTATGAGTTGTTGCCGTTCTGTGAGTTGATCAGTTATAACTCATCCCGTCTGACTGCGCCGCACCTTTTATTACGCTATAACGCTTGTGGAGGACTTCAACCACCAACCCCCAGGTGGCAGCACCAACCCTGGTTGCAACAATTAACCTCATTCAAGATGGCAGACTTCGGATTGTAAGTCCGTGAAGGCCTGGTAGTCACAATATGATGATGATTAATGCCGCCCGTGCGATTATGGAATTTCGAAGCCACAGAGAGAGTCCCACGTTTTATTTGATTTTCAAACACTAATTACATGTTTTAAATATGTTATCGACAATGCATGAAATCCGGCAATGTGCGAAGTGCGTAGGCACTACTTTAGGCAATCTGCAAATTGACTACAGTATTGCAGGCAATTTGCATAATGCCGCACGCGTTAGTCAATCTGAGTGTTACATGTTTAATCTTCCCATGCTACACTCCCAATACCGGAAGCTGCGAAACTTTGCAGTCTACTTTTGCAACGGAAATTTGCTGTTTAGTTTACTATATACGAGTTACTGATATATGAGTTTACTGCGGCATAAACTGCTCCGGTGCGTTAGGTTTGCGCACCAAGCCATTCCGCCGGCACTACGCCGGCTCTTGAAACTTCACTGAGTTACCCATCTCTATCTACTACTACTATTTAATTTTTTTTCAAAAATGCCGTTACCAAAAATCTAGATGTAATTATGAAATACGTAAGAATTCCACTCCACAAACATTCCACCTAATATCATTCGTGAATTTAATTATTATTATTATAAACATTCCTACTCCCAAAATTGTTCAATTTGTCAAATAAAGTACATCATTTTGCTTTCTCACAACATGGAATCAAGATTGGATGAAAACTTCTATTTTTAACAATAAATCTTTTCAGAAAAGTACCGATGGAAAAATATTGTCATCTAGTGACTTTGTGTTAGATAAGACTGAACTAGAGAGTTTATTCAATCGAAAAACAAAAGCGATAATTTTAAATACTCCAAATAATCCACTTGGAAAAGTTTTTACTCTGGAGGAACTAACATTAATTGCTAATTTGTGCAAAAAGCATAATGTTTTATGCATTTCAGACGAAGTGTACGAATGGATGGTATATGAGCCAAATAAACACATTAGAATAGGTAGGTAAATGAGATCCGTTTCTTACATGGGTTTTAGTGGTTTGTAGTGGAATCAATCTGGCAACTAGTACTGGGACATAATTCGTTTTAGTGGCTAATTCTATATTTGATTTAGCTTTTCCTTGCATAAATGCTTTTGCTTGGTTAACGTCAGGTGATATGAGCTTATAATCACATCTTTAACATCTCCACCAATGAATGCAGAAACAACAAAAATTCCAATTAGTTCTTTATGAAATGGTGTCGTTATGAGATTTGCAAAAAACCAAATCATAAATTTGGCAACCATATTTTTCAGTCACACGTGGAAATGACGTTTTTACATTAATATCACGCGAATGCCTGTTTATATACACATAAATCAACAAAAATAACAAAAAAGGGATAATTTTACTGATTGACTAAAAATATATCACTCTAATCAGTTAAGGAGAATTCAATGTTTCGAAATTTACTTTTTTAATTTAGTTCAAAAAGCAGTAATGTATTACATGATTTCAGAGCTTACAGTCGTTACTTGATTTTTACCACAGAATTGCTCAATTTCACTTCCGAACCGCACTTCACAACATCCGTTTTTGTTTTTTCGGAGAAGTGTTAGTGTTTGAATCTGCACAGTTCTATCCCGTTTTTTCTATCAACATTTGCTTGTAATAAACAATACATTGTTTCTGCGTTTACTATGTACACAATTTAACTAATTTTTAATTTAGAGTTCCTCCAAGGATAGCAAACTTAATGCTCTTTTAACAATGTGTAACATTACATTAGTTTTGAAGGCTACAATTTAAAAACTAATCACAGCTGCAATGTTTATTACTGATGTAAACATATTTTCCATACTCTGCTAGTAACCTCCAAACATCTCTTTAAGAAATAACGCAAATTTTATATATACGCAATTTTTATGTAAAAAAATTGTTAGGCTTTCTTAAGAAACATTGTCGACCGCTTGTCACATGCTAATTTTATTATGACGTGATATTTTCATGTTTCTTTCGTTTTTCTTTCTATTGTTAGCTCTTACTATTTAGAATGGCTATTTATGGGTTTGTCATCTGCTCTTACAGCTGTGTCTGGTGGTTTGTATAGAGCTGCGTTGAACGTACAGTTTTCAAATGTAGTATATGTGCAGCCATACTTTTAACTATTTTAGCGGATCATTCTCATTGAATCATTGACTGAATGGATCTCATAATGCTGAACGTTTTGCTTAGGCCATTAACTGATGGATAAACAGCATGCCGACATACAAAAATATTTCGTGTTTCAGTTTCAGGCTTGGTACTGATCGGATTTAATATGATATGATTTTTATTGATCATCTATTCAATTGGTACGAAACTAAGCTTTAATAAAGTTTAACCTGCTTAATACATCAATTATTGTGTTGCTTTTAAGCTATTTTGTTAATTGACATTTATTTAAACGATTGGATCTTTGATTATTTTAGCTACTCTTCCTGGAATGTGGGATAGAACAATTACTATTGGATCCGCAGGGAAAACATTCAGCGTCACGGGCTGGAAATTGGGTTGGGCTTACGGACCTTCAAACTTGTTGTTTAATATTCAAATGATTCACCAGAATTCTGTATATACCGGATGCACTCCTATACAGGTATGATCGGAAAACTTTAACTGCATACCCGTACAGGTTTGATCCAAACATCCAGATAATAAGCAACGAAACGCAATCTGGAATCAGAAAAATGTAGGCACTTTAGATGTAGACGTGTTAACCGACTGTTTATTATACTTTTAGGAAAATACAACTTTTGCTGTCACTTTCAATGTATGGATAAAATTAACGGAGAAGTTTACTAGATTTTTTGCATTAAAAGCAACGTTTTAATTTTTCCAAAATGACTTATTGTAAATAAGACAGATTCGATTTCACGTGTTAAATTCAGTTGGTCAATTGTGTCAAAAACTTGTTGGTTGTTCAGTTTCCTTTATTTATTGGACTACATGTATTTCCTGCATTTGTTAGGAAGCTACGGCAATTGCTTTCGAAAAAGAATTGGGCCGTTTGGAATCTGATGAGTGTTACTTTAACTCAATATCAAAGGAATTGGAACCAAAGAAAGAATACATGGCCACATTTCTACAAGAAACTGGTTTTAAGCCTATTGTTCCGGAAGGCGGATATTTTATGATGGCAGATTGGACTCCATTAGGTAGTCATAATTTTAACTGAGTCATTAATGTATTTAGCTACGCTTCAAGGAAAATTTCATTTCAGAGGCAAATGTGAATCTAAGTTCGGAAACTGATCAATATAAAGACTACAGATTTACGAAATGGATGACAAAAAATGTTGGATTACAAGGAATTCCTCCATCGGCATTTTATGGAGTTGAACACAAGTCATTGGCCGAGAATTTTGTGAGATATTGCTTTATTAAGGTAAGTGCTTACTTTTATTAAGTCATATAAAAATTAGTTGAATCTTAATAGTGTCGGACGTAAGTTCTACTCTATATACAGTGTGTCCAGTATAAAATGATGTACATGGGGATATTGGAAACCGTTAGAGTTACAGGGTGGGTCAAATGGGGAAAAAGTTGCGCAATCAAGTGCTTATAAATAATCTGTCATCAACTTCTTTGAACTCGGAATAGTAACGGATATACAGGGAAAAAAAGAAAAAAGTGCGTTTTATAAAATCCTTTATATCGTGTTTATTATAAAAGATACAATAGCAAAATTTTCAGGGTGGGGGTAAGAATTGAGCTTGAATTTGAAAATAAAGTAAAAAATAATCTAGGCCCACTATGTTCAATGAGGCCGAAGTCAACTTTTTTTTTCTTATGGGCGCTATATTGAATTTCTGCATTTTTAAATTCCCGTTTAAATATGCTCTTCACCCATGGATAACATAATTAAAATTAACAAAATTACGATTTAATGGTAGTAGGCATTGATATTTCTATTAATTATTACTTTAAATTCTTATTGATCATACATCGAACACTGCAAAAGAACAAGAAACATTTTAGGATTAAAGTGGGTGTTCAAATAAGCCACCGTTTTCTCGCACGCACAACGTACATCGTCTCATTACTGCTTCACAGGATTTTCTGATCATTTCTGGGGTAATTCTGTTAACAGCATTGCCCCATACAAAAAAATCAAGCGGTGTTATGTCAGGGGATCTCGCAGGCCATCTTACTGGTCCCAGGTTGCCTATCCACTTGTTGGGAAATTCGTGATTTAAAAATTCTGTGATAATACGTCCATTATGTGGCGGCGCGCCGTCTGGTTGGAAATACAAGTTTTGCAGGGTAGCTACTGGAACATCCATAACTGCTTCCGCTACGTTAGTTTGTAAGAGGTTCAAATATCTCTCGGAATTTAAGTTCTCATTAAAAAAAAAATAGTCCAATCACGTGGGTACCCACAATACCTAACCAGACGTTAAATCCAAACCTAACTTGGTGCCTAACTTGACGAACTAGCCGTGGATTTTCATCTGACCCAAAACCGTATTTTTACGATTAAATAGTCCACATTTAGTAAATTGGCTCTCATCTGACCAAAGGACTTTGAAGGAAAAGTTTGGTATCTCGTTATTTCTTTGAATAAACCACTGACAAAATGCCATTCTTCTAATCGCATCGCCATTCTGGAGTCCCTGGCAGGGCCGTTCACGATAGGGGTGATATTTATGACGCTTTAAAATACTATTCGCCGCTGACCGCGCAACACCTGTTGTGGCTTCAATTTGACGCAAAGACGTACGAGGTGTCTCAACCACGCTTTGCATTACCAAATTTTCTTTATTTTCGTCTGGAGGTTTGTTTTTCTTTACCTTAGCAAAACTCCCGAAAGATACAAGGTTGTCTTTCAGACGCCTAAACATAGTTCTACCAGGTTGTCGCCTTTCTGGATATTTATTTGAATACATTTCTTTAGCTTTCGCTTCATTTCGACGACAGAGAATAAAACACTCCAACGTATCGTATTTTTCATAATTTGAAAAGTGATTCATTTTGAAACACACAATTAATTACAAACACTTGACACTGACAATAAATTCTACTTTGACAGTTACCTAGGTAATTAAAACAGACAACGAACGTCACTATGGGGAAATTGAAGAGAAATATCAATGCCTACTACCATAAAATCTTAATTTTGTTAATTTTAATTATTTATCTTGACCGAACATAAACATGTTATACATGGTTGAAGAGCATATTTAAAGGGGAATTTAAAAATGTAGAAATTCAATATGGCGCCCATAAGAAAAACAAAAGTTGACTTCGGCCTCATTGAACATAGTGGGCCTAGATTATTTTTTACTTTATTTTCAAATTCACGCTCATTTCCTACCCCCACCCTGAAAATGTCGTTATTGTATCTTTTATAATAAACACGATATAAAGGATTTTATAAAACGCACTTTTTTCTTTTTTTCCCTGTATATCCGTTGCTATTCCGAGTTCAAAGAAGTTGTTGACAGATTATTTATAGGCACTTGATTGCGCAACTTTTTCCCCATTTGGTCCACTCTGTATCTTTAACGGTTTCCAATATCCCCATGTACATCATTTTATACTGGACACACTGTATTATTTAAAAATACGGAATTTTCTAGGAGTCATTGTTCTCGCGTACAAAGTTGAAGTAGTGCTTACCTTGTAGATCGTCCATTTACAAAGAACATTTCTTACTAGTTCTTCTTAGCGCGGGATTTTGACCACTTTTTGCCCATTGAAGTTTGCAATTTGTCCATAAGAAAACAGGCCACGTCATATTTTCGGGACTCTAGGTAAACACTTCTCATCACGCAGAAGCTGTACGGGCAAAAATTAATGCTTTCGTAACAGGTTTCAAAGTTTTCACCAAAATAGCAAATTTCAATCAGATCAAAAAAGTCATTTTTAAGTTGAAAACGTACCAAAAATAGGTACGTACATGCAGGAAAAAATAGTGCAGTGTCAGTGAGATAAAAAATCTAAGATAAATAAGTTTTTAAAATTTTCTAAATTTGGGGGCGAAAAAACTTTGCTAATTAGGAGGAGCGCCGCGAAAAAGAAAATCAATTAAAAGGAAATGCCAAATCAACACTGAAATGAGAAAATTGAAAAATTCGTGTGCACAATTGTGGGAGATAGCGGCTTTATTTTTAAAAAATAAAGCAGTTAGCCAATCTAGTCAAAACTTTAAAAAATTATCGATATTATCTAAAACTGAACCAAAAACGTACAAAATGTATCTAAGGAAAAATAAGGTATAAAGAGAATATTGATTTGGCAAATGCACAAAATGTTTCAAACTGTGTCGCCGTGACATGGCTGATGGACAATATGGACGTCTTGGTGTCATTTGGTTTCTAATGAAACAGCACTGAATTTGAATATGTAAAAAATTGTGGAAAAACGCACTTTCCCAACAAACACCACTCAGAAATGTTAGTAAATGAATAATTTAGAAAAAAAGCACATTTTTAAATTCGAACGGGACGGTGATTGCTCATGGAAAATGAACAAAATTACAAACTAACATAAGTCATCTAGTAAACATTTGTTGTTTAACATTAATCATGTTACTTGACACACGAACACGTGGAATAGCTTCTCTTAAAAGATAACAGTAAGTTTCTAACTGACACCCATTGAAGTTCACAAACCACCGTTTTAAATATACTTTATTTAACGTTATTTACCAACCCTGCATTTTTCATAAAACATACTTAATAACTGCCAAACAATCTATTTTTTGTTAGTACATTTGAATATACATAAATATAGGTAAAATATCCCTGTTTATGTGCAAAAACGGTCAAAATATAGCGACAGAAAATAAAACACTATTTTTCTTGGGTCAATGTTCCGCTTACAATATAAAAGCACAGATACCTACCTTTAATTTGCCAACTACCGAGTCATTACATAGAATCATAGAATTACAACATTTGCGTGGCTACAATAAGGAAAGTACACACATTGGTTAAAACAAATATGATCATTGTGTGAGCAACAGCAAAGAATCCAGCAGCATCCAAAGTGGTGCTTCTTTGGTGCAGCTGCTGACTAATTGCGAGAAATCTTCTTTGCATCAACTTTCCTTCTTTAAAAGCCGGTAAATGGTTAAACCGTTGACATATCTGATAACATATGGTTATAGATATCTGTTTCTCATTGATCAATTGCTCTCCAACTGTCGCCAATATAAAAATATAAACCTTAAACATTTTATGATTCAAGTCTTAGAAGCAATGGAATTATATAGTGTTACATACCCCAGACAAGAAGAAGTATATTAGTACTTCTAGTATGAATGAAGTACTGCCATCATTGATGGCAATGACTAAAGATACAAGCCCAAACAATAGTGTAGCTGTGTAGAGAAACACGGCCATAGCAATAATAATTCCAAAAGCTTCATTAATATTATCGATACAAGTCATAATGGGCTCTAAGCTATTTGCCGACAAATGTAAATTAGCATTTGTAAAGGCGAATGCAATTTGAGTTTTCACGACTAGTAAAGAAATCCAAGTGAGCATCAACTCAATTCTTGAAATTGACACATGGTAGTTCAGAAGATAATAAATTCCTTGTGTCTGTGTTAACATTATATAATTATACAAGAATCGTGTCCCACTTAACAGAAAATATCCCAAGATGAACAGTTTTGTCCATCTCCGTGATTTTCTGAAATTCATACATTTATTGTCCATATATTTCAAAGTATTAAGTAAATGTCTAATTGTTGTCCCTTGGCTAAGTATCTGAGTCGTTATAATTATATTTGTAAGGCTTATTAATATTTGACGAATAAACACAATCACTAGTACTGGTAACGGGTCTTTTTCTTTTTGAAAACTACTAAGCACAAACATTTTTCGTGCCACCATGCCACATGTAGAAGCAACTACATACCCTGAATAAAATATCTGGATTTTTTTGTTGCATATTTCTGTTGGGGGATATACACCGAATAATAACAAAATATATTTCATATAGTTTCGCATTATTTCAGAGTTGAAATGCAATTGAAATATTATTTGCTATGGCTCGTTATTTACTTGATTAACCTGAATATCATATTTCCAGAGTAATCAATCATGATTACTCTGATGTAGATACTTACTTACAAATTAAATTGATTCGATTTCTTCTTGTTTGTGTTCAGTTGAATTTATTACTTTCGGCAGTGAGTACCCTTGAACCGATGTACATGCTGCCGCAAAATTATGATTGAGAGATTATGATTGAAGAGGATGAAAAGAAAGTTAGAACCACATTTCCAACTTTTCATTTCTAAAAAGTTTTTTGTCCACTAAAATTATATTGTACAGAATGTGTGTTTAATTCTTTGCTCGTTCAATTGTAAGATTGTTATTTGTATTACAGGGTGTCTCTTAAGTACGTGGCAATCTCTTGAGAGCATGCAGGGAAGGTCAAAATAATACCATTTTTGCATATAAAAAATGTTATTTACTTCCCCCTAACGGAGATATCGGACCTCAAAAGGTAACCTTATTTACCTTATTACCCCAAAAACTTACGTTTCGAGTTCTAACTTTTAAACAACTGTATATTATAATGCTTTTTTTGCGAAATGTAGTTCCAAAAAAGAGTCAAAATCTATTTTACATATCTAAAGCAGGGAACGGACTAGCCCAAACGCATAATCGGTGAAAACTTTAAAAGATGTCATTATTTTCAACTATAAATATAATTTCAGAAGATTTTGGAGATTTTTACTTAAAATGATACTCTAGATTTATTTCGATAAATTGAACTTTAAAAGAATTTAAAAAATAAATTGTTTTGTTTGATCAGTTTTAAATACTCTGCAGGCATAAACGTAAACTACAATGAGTTAAAAATACTTTTACTATGGTATACAAATTGAGTTCACATAATTTACATGCATGGTATGGTGGTACAATGAAATTACTTAGTATGATACTGGCCCATACATTTACCATAATCCTGTGTTGATGTTGAGTTTCAATAAAGGCTTGTGCATTATCCTCATTCCACACATGTAAATTATGTGAATTCAATTTTTGCTATTAAAGAGAGCTCATAATGAACATTTACCAAAGTTAAAAGATTTTAAACTTATTGTAGTTTACATTAATTCCTGCAGAGTATTTAAAACTGATTAAACAAAATCAATTTATCTTTGATGCCGCTTAATTTATCGAAGAGTAACTTTTATGCGTAAAAATCGCTTGAGTCTCCAAAAACGATATTTGTAGTTGAAATTAATTCATTCCAATGTATTCCTGGGTTTCAGTCAATTTTATTGTTTATTATTTAAAATGTTACAAATACGTTTCGGTGTCTTTATCCAACCCAATTGGATTCAATATCCAACCAAATGTAAAGAAAGAAACATCTAAACATACAAACTGATGATGGTGGATAAAGACACCGAAACGTATTTGTAACATTTTAAATAATAAACAATAAAATTGACTGAAACCCAGTAATACATTGGAATGAATTAAAGCACAGTCAGGATAAATACAAAACGTTGAAATTAATGCCATCTGTTAAAGTTTCAACCGATTATGCGGTTGGGCCAGTCCGTTCCTGGCTGTAGGTATGTAAAACAGATTATGACTCCTTTTTGGAACTACATTTCGCCAAAAAATCCTTATAATATACGAAAACTTTTGAAATAATATACGAAATCATTCAAAAGTTATAACTTCGAGTTATAACTTTTTCGAGTTATAACGTAAGTTTTGAGGTTGCCTTTTGTGGCTCGATATCTCCGTTAGGAGGCCGTTAAGAAAATCTTTTATAATAATTATTATTTTTTATATTTTTATATTTATTTATCAAGCCAGATTATTTTGACTTCCCCTCTATGCTCTCTCGAAATTGATACGTACTTAAAAGACACCCTTCTCTCAGGATCTCATACTTTAAAAAAAGTTTCAAAGATTTTAGTTAATTTGTTTTTGTTCTGTGTTGACCTTTCATAGGGGAATAGTAATATTCAGTAAAATTCAGTGGTACCGTGAGTCGATAGGTTATTCCACTGGTCAACTTTACTCGCGTGGTTCTCACTTTACTTACAGTTTTTAAAATAATTTTACAGCTCATATGGCAAATGTTTAGTATTATATTGGCATTTTGATAATAAAAATACTCTAATTACATGACATAGGCAATTTTTTGAAGTTCTTTATTTTTTGGGAGCGCTATACAGCACTGCAGTGCTAATGCACTAGCCGTCACTGTTGCTTTTGCACAAAATTTCCATATCGATTGCTGTTTTACACTTCAGTTGTTAAACTATACAGGATGATCCAAAAATTCCTCTGGGGGTGTTTTGGGAGTACAGGTAAAATAGTAAAAAAAAATAATTCTTATCAAAAACTGAGATATTTGCCAAAAGCTAGATCAGAATTACGGCAACGATGCTTTTCAAGGTAATTTGCCTAATTAACATTACCTGTTACTTCTTAATTATTGAAAATTGTAGTAACCATGGATAAACACAAAACAAAGAAAGAGAAAGCAATAGAAATATTTTGAGGTTAGGATAACTCTGTCATTTTGCCGTCAGTGCTGCCATCCTTTTTGGGGCAGATGAGTGATATACCTAAACTCGCCTCACATGTAAACAAACATCTCCTGTGTAAGGTTATGTATCAATGATTAATATTAATCAATAAAATACAAATAAGTTGTTAAATCACAAGAGGTTGACGAAGTTCTGCCCGTTTAACTCCAGACTTGTTTGTTCCCCAATCACTTTATAGTGCACTCTTCGCCGCAGTCTGGGATCACCTTTTGATCAGCTTCTCGTATTCGGTTAATTAACTCCTGCTCAATTTGTACCGGTGTTCAGAGAGTTAATGTGTCCTTGTGTCCTGTGTATCTTACATACGTGGTAGGAATGTGGCCTTTCCTCTGGGGAGTTATAGGGACAATTATCCGGCGCCTGGGAAAGTGTCAGTGGTTGTGCAATGCTCCGAGCACTCCTGGAAGGCTCTGCTGCAATTATCTCCAATATTTGTGCCTCTGTGTCTGGAACCCGAGCACCTCTAGATCGTCCACAATCGGCGTCAATTCCTGGAGCTAATCGTCCAGTGTCTCTAGCCCTTTGCTGGTGTAAGGTCTTACACCTTCTGCTATGTTAGTGTGGCATTTTCCCATAACTAATCACATATCCGCAAATTCGATGTTGGTGTACGTTTTGTGAAAGGAGCTTCAAAGTAAGTCACAGATTGACAAATACTTGTTATTATTGACAAAGGCTACCTACCTGTAACTATCTGTTAATGACAAGAAACATCATTGCCGCTTTGACTTCTCATCAAAAAATTGTAGAAGAGGTCTTTTTTGATATCAAAAATTTTCGTCGTTTGAAGCAGAGATCGTAATTTTTCTTTTCGAATGGTTAAGTATTCCAAAAGGCTACCAAGCAAACATGGGACTATTTTTAAATAATACTTAATAACAAAGTTGAAATTCGATTTTCAACTGTTAATATCTTCTAGAAATTTTCGAAAAAATTTTTTCCAATATTTTTCTCTTACTCTCCAAGTGAGCCCCTATATCCCCTTAAAAGGAATGACGCCACTTTTGAATCACCCTGTATATTTAAGGCATATTAACAATGATAATAAAACCTGAACCAACTGTAAACGCCGGTATAAATACACTAATTAGTTAATATGTATGTGAAATATTATAAACTCAAATTTGATTTTTGTTTCCAGCAAGATAAAAACCTAGAAGAAGCAGCTGCCATCCTGCAGAAATGGAAGTCAGGAAGAAACTAGCACATTGGTATAAAATAGCACAATTGTAGTATGTTGTTCAAGTTTTAAAATATATATTTTTTTTATTTGGTTCTGGATAATTAGAATTCGTTGCTTCTATCTAATTCTAATATGTTGTTCAAGTTTTAAAATTTCTATTTTTTATTTGATTCTGGTTAATTCTAATTCGTTACAAGTATGTATATAGAACAAACAATAAAGAATTAGCAATAAATTCAATATATTTCATTAAAAATTTTGCCCCATAGAAATATTTTGATCAATATTCGCAAACAGGTTACCTAATGTATACAAGAAACAAATGGGATAACTTTAACATTTTTAAAAGTTTTAGTTACTGAAATCACCTCTGAGCCATCTTTTTGCGTCTCGAGAATCATTGCCATAAGTTTTTCCATATCTAAAAAATATATTGATAGATTATGTATTGTAAATTCAATTTCTGTTGAAAATAAGAAATTAAATGTTACATTTAAAGAAATGTAAATATATGGAGGGTGATTTTTGTGCATTTCTTTGATCAATACATTTTAGGTATGAAATTATAAAAAAAATAAAACATTAAATGTTAGACAATTATTTAAGCAGAATTAGTCTTAATAATACACGTCTGGCTCCAAACGGAACCCATTATTAATGCATCGACCGACACATATGTATGTGTCATACAATTCGTGCCAAGTTTATGTTTTTATATTTATCTATGATACATCTTAATATGTTCGATATATTTTAGAATTTATTATTAAATATATCTTACCTAAATATTGCTCCTGGTATGTGTCCACCATAATTGGGCAATTGACCCATATGCTTATGATATATGTCGGCTGGCTGCATTAAGACCGGAGGATCTGGTCTATCTATTTCGACGGGTGCCCACTCATTGCTCAATCTCTTCCGGTAGTTGGATGTAAAGTCGCAAAGGTTACTATTCGTCATTGCCTCGTTGGTTTTTCCAAAGGACGCAAAACCAAATGGAACATGTCCGGTAAATCCTGGAAGGCAATTATCATGTTAAAGAATGCATGATGAATAATGCACAACTCTCAAGAGAAAAGTGTGTATTATTTTACGTGCTCGGTAGCGTCCCCAAAACTTAATAAGTATGTTTCGATTGCCCAGTCCCAAACCTGCCATACAAACATACTTATGTTGTGCATTATGTCATAAAGGGTGGAATTATTAAGACCTTTATAGGTGCGGTAATATTTATAATAGAATAATAGAAATTGGAAAATGTGTTAATTGATTTATATAAAGCTAATCCAAATGAACCAGATTAAATTTTACCCGTGTAGATAGATATATTCAGTGTATAACAGTGTACTCGTGGTCGTGTACTTGGGGCTTATTATCCCAAAAATTATATAGAGGATGATTCAAGGTATTTTTTCTTCACTCTGATAGCATCTAAGTGTACTTAAATTGGAACATTTATATACATTCGTAAAATATAAAGAGGATGGAAGTAGTAGAATACCGGTGAATCATCAGAAACGAGAATTTAGCTTGTACTCGTATTAATAACATAATTTTCATACATTCAGAATCTCTATAACGCAGCGTTAAAATTCCTTAAATGAGTTTTCGTCTTTTGCCTTAGATATAACGCCTAGTAGCCACTAACAGTTTCGATACTAGCACATGGTCGCTTTCAATTAACGATGTCGAATTTATAAAAGGATCAGCAAATGAAAAAAAATTAACTGAATTTTTTAAATGCCGTTTCTTACTTTTTCCACATCCTTTCACGTATCTTTGTTGCTGAGCAAACGAATTATATAATCGATCGTACATTTCGATCGAAACACTACCACTTTATTAATAAAAAATATATAATATATTTTTTGAGAAATCCGTAGAACCGTAACATTTTTGACACAAAAACTTCATAATGACATGTAAACGTAGATTTACAGGGGGATTCAAACTTGGCGTTAGTTTTTTTAGAGGGCCACTGGCGCATAGTTGGAGAATATTTAATTATTTTTACCCTTGATCTTATTTCTCGAAGATATTAGCTTTTCACGGTGCAATTTCATCCATGCTATTAAGCAATATTTTAAAGTAATTCCATGACCATTTGGCAATCTTTAGTATAAAGTAACATTAAAATTAAAACAACGCAAAACTTGCTAAAATTTAGGCAAATGTCTATTTGGATAAATTGTAACTCTAGAGATGCTTCATGCTCAAGTGTTACAACGTGCTTGTGGTTAGTTTTTAAATTGCGCTCTTTAAAACCTAAAATGTATCACACTGTTGAACACGTAAAAAGTTTACCTTCTTTGAGGATACTTCACGAGAACCAGACTGTTTTGTAACAACAAGTAAATTGATTCTTTAAACAAAGTGACATTTTTCGCATAAATTAAAGTGGCCGCAACTGAACATCTGATTCCTCAAGTCAAAGAGTCAAAAGGCTGTATTCATAAGCACTGATTAGGAGCGTGTTGAGTTTGATAGAAACAAGCACTGACTTGGAGCATGGAAAATCATGAAAAGTTTGTGCAAATTTTAGTTGATGTAGATATGATAAAGGAATACCGTATCCAAAAATAGTCTGAAGAAAGACTACACCTCTACCATTCCATCAACTTTACCTTAGCGTCAAGGTGCGATATAGAATTCAAACATTCTTATAACCCCTAAAACCTGATGTAGTTCTCATCTATTTTGGCTAAAGTGGGTATATGATTCGATAGTTAGTGGCCGTGGGGTCCAATAAAAAAAAGGTGAGCCTTGTCTGGGTACCTACAACTGCTCCATGTCAAAAAACTGCCATAATACCTAATGACTAAAGGATAATTAGGATGTAACAATATCAAAATATTTTTATGCTATTTGATTACGCTATGATTAATTTAAGTAAACCTTCTGCTGTATTCGGCACAATTTAACCGTTTTTATTAACTCTAAACTTCCTAATTAAAATACATGAAACACAAATGCGAAATTTATGTTGAGTCGATGTTGATCGAACATTTAACGATAATTGAAATATTTGCTATTTTGCTCGAACACTTACAAACGCAACTGACTAGTGGACAATAAAATAATTTCTTCTTGCCACTGAAATTTTATTTATTTAATAATATTGTTAACCTAGAATAAGAGAATTTTCATATTTGTTTTTTATTTAGATAAAGACTACATGTATTAAACAAGGGCAGAAAGACCGATAGGTCGATAGCCTTTTTTAGAAATAAAGATGTTTACTACTACTGAAATATTTGCGAGATGTTTTATTTTGAAACTCAGTTTTGCTGTGAAACTCATTTTGTGTTTTTTAAAATAAAAGCGGTATTTAGGCATTGCATAGTAACAAATACGAAACAATGATCACTAATTGAGAAGTTTACCTGATTTCAAGTACTTTTCTGGGTCACTGTTATCAGAAAAATAAGGACTGACTGAATTAGTTGGAGGAGTTAAAGGTGGTTCGGTCACAGCAACATTTCTTAACAAACCCCCGCATTCTGGTCGAACTTCAAGCAATGGTAGCTTGAACTCACTTTGTGTCAACTGAAAAAGACATATACAGTTTTAATTTCCGTAGAGCAACTCACGTTAACAATGAGAATGCGGGCATTTAAATTATTTTTTTTTGGACACTGCAAAAAGTTCCATTTTCGAATAGCTGTAAATCTCTATCAAACAATATCACTTGCTTGTTAAATCAATTAGTGCATTTTGAGTATTAATCAGGTTTTTCATTAATCATTTTATAATCCCTTGATGATCACTCGACTGTTCATCCGCTCCTTATTTTGGCCAACAATATACAAACTACCCACCTAACTGACAGAAAGACATCTTGCCTGTTTATGGACATTAACAAGGCTTTTGACAGTGTCTGGCATAGAGGCTTACTATACAAACTATACAAACTACACACACCAATATATCTACTACACACCATAAAGAACTTACTAGAAAACAGACAACTACAAGTACGAATTGACAAAACACTGTCATTTTCTTTTTCCCCTGAACAAGGGCTCCCTCAAGGATCCCCGCTCTCACCGTTTCTCTACAATATATACTGCCATGACATATACAATTACAACTTACCAGACAAAAATCAAATCGACAGATCGGCATACATATTACAATACGCAGACGACACGGCACTTATTGTACATGACAAAACTACTGAGAGAGCAGCTCAAAGACTCCAAACACTAACAAACAACACAATGACATGGTTTTATAAATGGAGACTAACACCAAACGCGTAAAAAAAAACTTCTGCTCACAAACCACAGACTCAACGCTGACTCCCCTACAATAACTGCAGACGACCAAACGACACAACCAAAAAACGACGTAAAATACCTTGGAATCACAATTGACCACAAACTTAAATTCACTAAACACATACGAAACATCAAGGCAGAAACAATAAAGAGAACAAAACACTTCCGATTACTAACCTACAAAGACAGAGGAATTAGCACAAACACCGCCACCAAAATATATAAAGCTATTTGTAGACCCTTGCTAGACTTTGGACATATACTCATGACCAACGGAACAGAAAGGACAAAACGTTATACACAAACAACAGAACAAATTGCACTAAGACTAATAACACGAATAAGACACCCCCAAAACCCACTACACAACCCCCCCACCCAACTACTATACGAAAGCACAAACATGACAAAGATCTCGGAAAGACTCATACAGCTACAGACAAAATGGACAAACAACCCCTACAACTGGACCATACTGAATCCCCCTTGTCTTACAAGACCAACCAGACAATCCCGCTTTCGTTTCCCTACATTAACGCTACTCGAACACTTACAAACGCTACGGACTAGTGGACAATAAAATAATTCCTTCTTGCCACTGAAATCTTATTTATTTAATAGTATTGTTAACCTAGAATAAGAGAATTTTCATATTTGTTTTTCATTTAGATTAAGACTGTATGTATTAAACAAGGGGAGAAAGACCGATAGGTCGATAGCCTTTTTTAGAAATAAAGATGTTTACTACTACTCCCTTGATGATATAACGACGTTTTATCATTGATAATGGGGTATTAGTTATAACGTTGGCTAGTTTTCAAAACTAAAAGGTATTTTAATCCAGCCTCCAACGCGTTGTCTAAACAGACAAATTAGCGACTATAATGCACACACAATAGTTAATCTCGATTCAGACATTCGTTGCCGTCAACTAACCTGGCGCTACCATTTTCAAAGGCGATGGTCATTTCAAACCAGAATTGTTTGCTGCGGTATATAAATCGGTTTGTTATTCTCCATTTAACGATAATTGAAAAAACATTCTCAAAAGTCGGATTCATAGAAAGCGCAATTGGACCTTCCGCATACATCACAGTGAAGAGTCTCACAAGTATGCCTGATTACGACATACAGAATTCTGCAGACTTTATTGACCAGGTAAAACACATAATTCTTGGATCTGAAGATATACGGGTGAGATTTGCGGTTCTGATGCTGACCACTGTTACGGTGATGACGAATTGCAAGAAATGTCGAATGGCAAACACTTGGATCGACATACAGAGGAATAGTGGACGATTTATAACCCGAAAATATGGAAACAAAAAGTTTGAGTCTACAATCGCAAATAAATACATGTTTAATAACGAGTTTCTCGGCAGCACGCAAACACGTAACCTGTACTTAATTGCCTCCTATTTGCCATGCACCTATTAGTTCAGTAGGGTAAATCTCAAGATACACATCACTATATACATATAGACGGAGCATGAAGGACACTTCTTTATACAAAGGTGGGGATCCCTGTTCTGTTGCGTTGTCGTGAGGAGAAAATTGCACTCTAGAAAGTCCCAACAAGCTTTGTTTTTTTAGCGTTTGCCATGTAACTATGCGCCACGTGTGTTAATGTGAGAATTTGCTTGATAAAGTGAAAAAAAATTGTAAAAATGCTTCAAAATTGAGAAATTGGAGGGAGTTATGGTAGAGAATTAAGTTTTGTAACATTTCCGATGCGAAGTAGTTCCTCTAATAGAAAGTTTTTCGTGTAATGTTGCGCATAATGCGGTCAGTATTTTGTATGTATCGCTACCAGCTTTTCCTGATTTGATTTTGGATTCTAATGACATTAAAAAATTTCTTCACACATCTTCTGTTTCAAAGTCATGGGATTCGATACTGATTATCTGAGTAAAACTATGGTCATGGAAGTTAAGTTTTTGGTATATTCTGCGAATAAAATGTCGAAAAGTACAGAGAAGCAATTAGTATAGATAAACATGATGAACGATGCACATCAATAGAATGAGCATGGTGTCAATCTGAATGAAATACGGAGTTGATGTTTTCAAAGCGCTTCCCTTTGCAGCAATACTAGTGAGATATGTAGAAATATTCAATAGAATACGACATTTGAACGCAGAAAATACTAACTGAAACAAAATATTTTTTTAACACACATTTCCAAAGAAACACGCTCTTTATGTAAGAAATGCCTTTAAGTAGGGGAGACCGAGGCTAGTTGACTTGTGCCTGTAGTTTTTGTGTAATCTAATAGATCTTTACTTAATAAGCTTCACAATTGCGATTTTCGTGATCATTGGTTGTCGATTCGGTCGTGTTTTGTGCTAGTAACAATAATTAATCCACAATCATCGTTGGTAAGTAATAATTTTTTGTGCTCATAAATTATTGTTCTTTGGGTTTAGTTTTTACGTTTTTATAAAAAAAAATTGAAAATGTGATTATTTAACTATATGATTTAATCTATTTGAACCATGCAAATATTTGCGTGTTTTTAAATTTACTCTAAAAAGTATGTCTCCGTCGTACGGGGCTTCTTGAGCACATGTTGTTAGAGCCGTCGTAATTCACCACCGTCAAGAATCAGCCCTCCACCTCTGTCGAGTCAATCGTTTTTTGTTTTTTAAAATTCCCGTTAGTGGGTGAGTAGGTTAAGGGTCATAAGAAGGGTAAGGCCCATATGCGCATAGCGATCGGGTCCTTTGTGTTGATACCACACCCTTTTTTGGTGAATAGTAGAGTTCCGTTGTTCATATGTTTGGAGTGTTTTTGTCTGTCTATTAGAGGAATAAAGCAATTTTAGCTTTTTATTTCGAACCGGGTTGTGGAGTTAAGACGGGTAGTTTTATCGGACACAACACATGTGGTGTTACTTGACTATCGAGTCAACTAACCGCTAGGTAAATTTTGATTAGTAAAAAATACCGGATGATTAAATATCTGGAAAACCGGAAGAATTACATTAACAAAACTTGGTACAATAAAATAATGGGACACGCTGAATTTGAAAATGTAATCGCCGACGTTGCCATATGTATGAAAAGTCCATAGATTTCAAAATTTGTCTTAAAGTCAAACCTTAAAAGCATGCCCGTTTGTAACAAATTTTATTCATCTATATTCATTTATATCAGTACAGGTTTCAGATATTATCAACCATTGTTTACCTACTGTAATATTTTCTTTGTTATAGTCATAACCATGCGAAATTACAAGCGAAAAACTGACAAAGGCAAAACACCACCAGATGTTATGTTACGGGCAGTCCGAATGGTCATAAACCGAAAGGAAGGAGTGTTAACAGTGTTTCCAAAAACTTTATAATCCCTCAAAAAACACTTGACCGCTACATTAAAAAAGCCAGAACACAGACCGAAAATCGTACTGAAATTAAATTAGAACGTGTTGGATATTTTTATAGACGACAAATTTTCTCACAAGAACACGAAACTCTATTAGCTGACTATCAAAAACGAGCCTCGGATATTTACTACGGACTATCACCAAAAGAACTCAGAAAATTCGCATTTCAATACGTTAGCTCAAATAAGTTTGAGGTTCCGGAAAACTGGACTAAGAGTAAAATGGCGGGTGCAGATTAGCTGCTGCTTTTATTGAAAGAAATAATACTTTATCTTTAGGATGCCCACAAGACACTAGCCTGTCAAGAGCTACTTCCTTCAACAAAACAAATGTAAACATGTTTTTTTTTCTAATTTAAAGACTGTATATAGATACCTACGTTTGAAGAAATGAGAAATTAAATACATTTAGTTACGGTCGTTACGGATGAAATTCGTTTTGAACCTATCATTTCTAATATTTAAACTCATTTTTTATTACTTATTGTTAATTCAATGTAGCGCATTATAAGTTCTTAGGACATTGGCTGTAAAAAGGTTTGTAAAATGTGTAGTTGATTCGATCTAATCGAATTTTTTGAAACGTTTTAAATATAATTAGATTTTTAAAGCTTGCCTCTTTATCTTCCAGGGTCTTTGGATCCCATTTATTGTCCTGAAGGAACCCGATTTTAATAATTTCATTCATAGCTGCTTTATTTTCATTCTGAAGTCTCTCGAAATCTGATAATGCTTCTGTCGCTTGAACAGTATATCTTTGACCGAATTCTGCATGCTCCCTTGGAACAAATCCTACAAAATGCAAAAATTCATATAAAATTAAATCAACTATTTGATAGGAATGATTGAACCTTCATATCCGGGAACCATAGGATGACTGTAAATTGTGTCTCCTTGTCTTTCATTAACGATATCGATGTCTCGGACTGATGGACGAAATGTCTGAAGGAAAAATTTTACACTAATTTAAGTAATAATTTGGGATATGAAAACTTTACTTTATAATCATCTGCGCTCCTATCAGATAATACAAGTTTTTCCGCATGGTGTACCGTGGGATCTAAAAGTACTTTGTGCGTCGTAGTCCCATACGTATTCCCAATACGGTATTTATATTGCGGGCAAAATCCAGTGTACCTTTAAAAGAATAAAGAATACTTTAAGTAGTAGGTATTAAGTAATAAGTAGCAATCTGTGTTCGAAACACTGATAAGCTAGTATGTGTGTATATAACAAATAAAATACATATAATGTTTAAAGACAAAGATTATTTGGGTGTTTTTGTAATGTTTGCATGTAAATTTTGATTCAGAACTTAGCAACAGCAATGCATTTTTCCTTAATTCTGCATTCATGTTTAAATTTGGATTTTTCCTATGCTATTATAATACTAGGAGACCTTAGGGTATAATTATATGATGTTACGAGAATGATAGCGTTTTTGGCTAACGGTATACTTGCGCTAGGAAAAGCTGTGTTTGCCTTGTTAGAATCAGAACCAAACGCAGTTGGTCTTATTAATTATTTAAACTAAGATAAAAACAAGTTTTACAACTAAACTTACCCGGGAATAAAATGAGGATTGGGTGAAGAGATAAGCTCCATTTTTCCAACTTGTACTTGAATTTCGTTTCCCCAATAAATACTTTAGCTTAACGTAAATTTCCTTTACTTTGACATCACATCATTACTTCGACAATAATGTTTCAAATGGTATGACGTTGAGAGAGGTACGAAAAAGCATATAAAATAAATTACTAAATCAGATTGTCCAACTGGTGGGTTCTCGAATCATTTTCAACCGCGAAGTTCACCTAGTTTAAAAATTGTATCAGCTTTTTTTTTAGTATGAAAAGTACATAAAGCATGTTCAAGAAGGTATTGGAGTTAAACAACATTGCAACAATAAAATTGGACATTTGGCTACGAACTTATGAACATAGACATTTTTATTTCAATGTTTCAAAAACATTTATTACGTGCAACCTTAAACTTTTGTTGAAAGGGATGAGTAATCTGTGTTGAATAATATACTATCTTGTTAAAACAAAAATTCGTAGTTAATTTTTAAAATGTGATCCTTAACACCCATAATGGATAATGATGTCAAACAATCACAAACATTGCTTTTTTGGGGAAAACTCTAAAAAGTTCAAATAATCTACATGCCATTAAATATTGGGTGCAACAAGCAAATTAACTCTGCTTGGAGCACCTGAGACTTAAATGTTTGCAACTGATCTGCTGAATGATGTGTGTGGCATTTGAGAAGAATATCTGGACTTATTTAGCTTTTTGTTTGTATATTCTCATTAAGCCACATACTCTTCGTATATAATTAATCTGGAAAATGTATTGCGAGTGATAACAAGTGCTTAAAAGAGAAAAGCCGGTCAACTTTCGTGAGTATACAAGAAGAGTGCACACACTGCTCGTTCTAATACAAAATATTGTTGCTTTTGGATCTTCATTGACTAAATGTAAATTCAGAAATAACGATTTTTTTTAAACAGATCTTTTACCTGTTTCACTTGTTACTTTTGGTGGTTTTTGCTTCGACCGCAGGCACAGATCGAAATATTATTACCAAAATTAAAATTTAGTTGTATGGAAAAACGTTTTCAGTGAAAGTTATTTTTCATGTACTTCACTATATTTTAGTGTGTGTAACATTTCCTTACAACACGACTAATGGAATGATTCCAGTTTTGAATCTCCCTGTATAAATAAATGAATGTATGCATAATATTATAGATATAATTATATTATATACATATAATTAATATATTGAATCTTACATCATTACGTAATACTTTTTTTCAAAATGAAATTAATTGTAAACCGTAATATGCAATTTTTTTATAAAACTATGCTACATACTGCAAGCAATTTTCAAATGTGTATGACATTTTCATTGGCTTAAAATGTAAATTAATTAATAATAATTAATGTTAACTTTAAAATTGCTTCTCTTGCGGCAAAAACCGTGATACGTTTACTCTTTTTCGGAATATTACAACGCTTTGTTTATGAGTCAACTAAGTTACACTAAACAGCCAGCAAAGTTCGTTGAAGCGATAAAGTGAACACAAACATTCTTCACGCATTCTAAATGTGAAATATCACAAAATAAAGTTCTGTGAGGTCAACCGGGTACAACATGTTCGCTTAAAGTGAGCTCAATATCTATATAAATATCGTTTGATTTGGAACTCTAGAATACTGTTATAAAATCATAAGAAATTAACTCTAAAAACAAATATTTTTTAGGAATGAAAAATGAATAAAGCTGAAAGCTTTTGCAAAAGAATCTATCGAGATAAACTTTCCCTTCCAGCTCCTGTTAAGCTTAAGAGCCCAACTGCTAAATATTCAAGTCAAGGATATAAATTTAAAAAGTCGAGAATCTGCAAAACAATATTTTGTTTATTAGTTAAGCAGTTTTAAGATAGTCTCGCTGCTAATTGGGAGGCAAGCTCTATCCACATCAAACGTGGATCTAGACATATAGCCAGGGGAGGACAAGTTCTTGAGAAAAAAGTAGTGGAATTTTTTAGACAGTTTCGGCAAAGAGTTCAGAGGGACCTACTGATAGAGGCCGATCGTATCGTACGCAACAGGCCTTGCGGATTTGCGCGTTTGATTTTGTAGGCTCCATCACCATAACTGACATACAGTAATCATCCAGACAGATATGATTCAACAAATGGTATGCTTCGATTCTCTATTTCAATAGCATGGAATTTAGAAATAAAGAAATTGACAGCATTTCTGGAAAATGTAAGAGAACTCTATATCTTCAATCAATTCAATTCAGGTTTTCAGTGCCAATTTCATGTGATACATTCCAACGAACTTTTTTTCTTATTCTTCAAGACTTTTTGATTAGATCTTCTTATTTTACGACTGTATTTTGCAGTTTCACCATTTTAACACATTTAATTTAATTTCATTTAATTAATCAAGTTAGTCTCTAAATTTGTTAAAAACCGTACAAAATAATCCAAAAGTTGAATGCTAACTGAATCCATGCATGCATGCTACTGAATCCAGTTTGTAATAAGTTAAATTTAAGATATCAATAAAGCAATTATGGCTACGGTTATTTAAATATCCGGTACGAAGCTGCTTATAGATTGGATCTGAACAATAACTATCTATTTATTATTATTCAAGCTCTTAGTAATGAAATTATAACTGGCAATCGATTAGTAAAAGGAATTCCTCAAAAGCTCATTAAAACAATGGGTCCATTCGGTCACGCTCATGTGTTGGAAATTTGAACTCATTTGGCAGATTTAAAATATTTCCGAAAGTATCAAGACACACTTTTGTGCTTAAAAGCTTTGTATTTTCAGGAAAATTATCGAAAGATGCTTTAAAGTTATTTAAAAAAATAGTCAACCAGTTTCAGTTTTTGAATGTCCTCGGTATTCCTGCTAGAAAGTTTTCCCCTTCTAGTAAGTAGAAAGTAAAAAGCATTGTTCCATTAAACCTGTGAGAACTGTCATTATTGCACTTTTAAAGGCGGTTGCTATAATGCCGTCACTTTTGTGGTTTATCGTATATTTTCGTAATGTCTATGAGCGTAGAAAGGTTTGCAAGTTGGATTCGGACCACCCTAAATCGCCACATATTCAGATCTTGTCCGTTGTATTTTCATTTTGATTCCTATTAAATCGTTAAATTTAGGACACGTTTTAAGTGATAAACGTGTACGTCTAAGATGAATTTATTATTAATCAGAATTACTTTCAGGTAGCAGGCCAATATTACATATTTTTTATATTTAGAACTGTCTGATATTTAATCAATTTGCATTGTTCCTTAAAATGTAAGCAAAACTAATTCAAATGTTCTATATTAACTATAATTACCTACATATGCCAAAGAAAATTTATTTCAAGAAATCGAGTTGTAAACGATATCAAATTTTGTAAAGAACATTTGTTTGTACGAAGTAAATATCTAATGCAAATGTCATTAGTATCTTCTTATATATTTTCTCGAAACAGTGATTCGGCTCGGTATTAGTCGAACTCAGGGTGCATATGTTCAATTAATGAAGCTATTATTTGAAACTAGTTTTCATTTTCAACTACTGGATTGTTTCTACACACTTTTATATACGCCACTGATCCACTGATCCTAAAAGTTCTGCGGATTCTGTCGAAAGAGGTTTCTTCCGCAATTTTCCAAACATGCACATATGATGAGAATTATATCAATTCTCTTTCCTGTAGAAGAAATTCTCATTTTGACAACTATTCGTTTAATAATTAACAAAAAAGCTGTATTGAAATGTCAATATCGCACTAAGCTTGATGTTTTATGAGGCTTGAGGCCATAATACTGGGCTTCTGGATTTGCGATTGTCTAACAAATCGCAAATGGTTGAAAAACGGTTAGTTTTACTGGGTTGATCTTATAAACTTTTTCAAAAAATATTAAGCGTTGTCCGAGAATATGTGAAAACATAAAGGGTGTTCCAATAAGAACACCGGACTTCAATTTCAAATAAAACTTATATTTTTGTGACATAAGTTTGAAACATTTATTGCAAAATGAAGTACACATCATAAGGTTATGAATGGAATAAGACATCGGACAAATGACCGCCTCGGCTTTGCTGGACTGTTGCGATACAGCGTTGAATTTAATATTTTAAGTCTTCAATCGTTGTTGGTTTGTTCTCATAAACTTGTGACTTTAAAAAACCCCAAAGAAAAAAGTCCAAAGGCGTTAAATCGCATGACCTGGGAGGCCAATGCCGATCTCCAAAACGAGAAATAACACGACCAGGAAATGACTCGTGCAGTAATTCAACAGTTTCTCTGGCTGTATGGCATGTTGCACCGTCCTGTTGAAACCCCATGCTGTTGAGATCTATATTTTGCAATTTTGTCACAAAAAAGTTAGTTAACATTTCACGATAACGAACACCACTCACTGTTAATGCTTGACCAACTGCATTTTCGAAGAAAAATGGTCCGATGATGCCTCCAGCCCACAATGCACCCGAAACAGTGACTCTTTTTGGATGCATCTGTTTCTGAACGATCACTCGTGTATTTTCGGAACTCCAAATGAGACAATTTTGTCAATTAACGAAGCCATCAAGATGAAAATGGCCCTCGTCGCTAAGATGATTTCCGTTGAAAAATCACCGTCCAATTGTCGTTGTTCCAAAATCCAATCAACAAAAGGTCCTCCGGCTTTAGTTCTTGAGCCAATTCAACTTTATACGCATGAAGCTTCACATCTTTTGTTAATATTCGATGCATAGTGGTTGTGGAAACACCAAGTTCCTGAGCTCTATGTGGAATTGACATGGTTGGGCTTTCCTCAACATTTGCACGTACTGCTGCGATATTTTCAGTCGAGCGACCAGGACGAACGCGTGTTTCTGTTTTCACTTCATTAACAGACCCAGTTTGCTGAAAATTCTTCTTTAATTTTCTCATAGTGGCTTCAGTTGGAGCATTCCGATGGCCCATAATTGTACGCATTTTGCGAACTGTGTCTGCAAAACTTCCACCACTTCGAGAGAATTCGTTGGTGTGTAATGAACCGCTCCATTTTACTTAACCTCCTGCTGTCTACTAACGAACGGCCTTTTTTTAAATGTCAAATCATTACATACAAATGGCGCGCAATTCAAAACCGTCATTCGACAATCGACAATCGAAAATTTTTCAGTGGAAAGTTATTTAATTTTGAAACGCAAATATTCCGTAAAAATTTGAGTAAAAATTAAAGTTAGATTAAGCAGTAAAATAATTCTTAAAGTAGGACTGCCATTATTTTTTAGCGTGAGTAACTACTGAAGTGGTCCACTTCACCTTCTAGAAACTTTTACCTTTATTTTTACTTAAAAATTGAATACCGCTATCATATACATGTATGTATAGAGTATGCCATACAAAAAATCATCAAATAATATATTTAGTTACAGCTTTTAGTACATACAGTTTTTAGTTTTAAAGTATACCATCCTGCTTTTAGTAGTAAATAAATATAAATACATCAAACTTTCATATTTCATACGTTTTGTTTAAGTCGCATTTTGCTTATTCGATTTTAAATTCTAAGTTGATCTGATTAAATGTCATAATTTCTCAATTGCATTAAAACAATTTTTTTGTTGAGTCAACTTTTGCATTTTTGAGCACTTTCTATATAAAGTATTTTATATGAAAATCGAGGACACGTCTCATCCAAAGATATTAAAGCCTTTTACAAGATGTTTCAATTCCGAATATCTAACCAACTTGCGATTTTTAAATAAATTACCTTTCTAGTGGAATATCAAATAAGTATTTGATAATACCTAGTAATAATAAAGTAATTGTTATAATGCTGCGTAATGTGCAAATTGAGTTGTGGATTCAATATTGTCAACACCCTAGCATGTACATTTTTAATTTAGGGAATTCAGTATTTAATTCAAATGGGGGTATGGGTATTGTATTTATCTAGTTAATTGTCAAAACGAGTGTACTCTCTTAATAGAGAGACTTAATATAGTCGCTTTGTAAAAAATATTTCGACATTCTTCTCGATGTAATGCATTCCAAATAAACTATGCGTTATCTAGAGGGAGGTGACCGAGGACCAACCCAATTCCTAAATACAATAGCTCAACGAATACCATAAGTTTTATCCACCGGTCATGTTTCCCTGCTAATACCATTTAAACTCCATGTAACTTGGGTCGTTGCGTGACGGGTTTGGGAATCTAGTGGGAAGAAGAGAGAGGGGCACGGTAACCGTTCAGACTGCTGGTGAGACCAAGCCATGACCAAGCTCGAAATTCTTCATAACAAACGTATTTAGCTTACCGTACGTGCCATGTTGTAGCGTGCTTTCGGGTGAACGTTCCTTTATCAATTCGAGCTTTTAATAAAGGCGCAATTACCGCAATTAGTGAGTTGCTGATAGTTTTAATGTGCAGTGTTTCTATTAAGAGTTTTATTGGAGCACTGCCAGTCAAGGGCCATCCGTTTGTGGAGTTTAATGCATTTGTATACAGAAGTGTCCTTTCTGCAAGTAAATACCTACTTGTCCCAAACACCAGTGATTGATTGCAGCTGAGGAATATTTTATTCCCGATGAGGTACTACAGTCTAACTTCGAGCGATGCGTCTGCAGAGACAAAACCATCTCGCTTTACATCATATGCAAATTTGGGATTAACGGAAAATCAGGTAAAACTAATTTAATTTTAATAGTTTTTACATTCCGGGTACTTAATGTGTTTAAATTGTTTTTTGAATGTTTTTTAAACTAATGAGGTTCTAACTGAAATTCCAGTTAATCATATACCTAGTACCTAGTACCGCGCTAAAAATAACTAGGTTAAGATCATGTAGGTTATTAGTGGTTGTAGCGGAAAATTTGCATTTATCTTTATTTTTTCTTTGCTATATATCTTCTGCACGACTGAACATTTAATGATATTGATAATGCAAATATTTATTATTTACTTAATAATGAAACTTTGAAATGGTTTTATACTCTATTTTTCTCAATAACAAAATGTTGCAATAAAAGGTAACATTAGGAACAATGCAATTTGATAACAAATGCATTATGAAATTGAAACAACAAAGAACTTCTTATGCTATTTCGATTTTAACGGCGAAAATCCGATTAAATATTCAACAGCTGTCTGATCAAGTCCATTATATTATTGTGTATGAATATGTAATATGTGGGTATATGCGTATGTGACCAATTCACAGTCACATGATTCTCAATGTTGCATTTGTTTATATCCATACTCATGAAATACATTTGACCTAATTATGTTTAATGGTGGTTTTATACAGAATTTTATTTTAGACTCCGCTTTACGAAAACTGCTGTGCATTCAACATTTTTCTCATTCTCATTAAAATATGCAGCACAATATTTCTCAAAGCTAAGACTAAATGTTTCAGACTAAAATTAAATGCTTTATAAATCCACCACCATAAATGGTGTTATATTGATGTGTTGATTAATAGAAAATGATGTTAATCGGGTGAATAGTTACAAATGACAATGGTTTTATAAAGAATACTCTAGTAAAGCACTTGAAGCTGTGAAATGGGCCGGTGAATTTAACGTTTTATTTCAACTCGGGACACACAATGATCTTATTAAACATAAAACTGATATGTTATGCATACTATAATTTATTGTTTTCTACTACAACATACATTAGTTCAGCACACAAAATGTATTTGAAACCCATTTCAATTAATCTTGTTTAAAAGCTTCAGGATTTCGCTACCAATAGTCGAATTCCGTAGCATACGTGAAAGTTCACCTGGTCACCAATCACGAGCGAGCGGTTGCAAGTCAGCTGTGAAGACCGATGAAAGAAAATTAATTCGGTCGGACTAAGCCAACTTTGTTCGGTAGTACGCATAAATACAGTGCCGTCATTTTAGTATGTTCTACTTTTAAAAGGCGGCATTTGTTTATTTTTTTGAGCCAGAACGATCTTTCAAAGGAACGATTATCGAATTTTTGGGCCAATTTCTATTGAGTATGTTCAAAATTACAAGTGTCTAAGCCGTATTTAAAAAATGAAAGGAGTTTCTCTATACTGAACGCCCATTAAAAAACCCAATTTTTTCTTGATTTCAAAAAGCATTATTCTCTTTAAATCTATTGATTGTTACATATAAGTAAACAAATTAACACTAATAAAATATGAAGATAGATACCTATATTGGCTACGAATTGAGTCTTCGTTCATTTACAGATCTGTTTTTCGCACAATTGAGTGAGTTTTACGCGAAAGTTATTGGTTTTTTAAAATTAATATAGAAATCGACATAATGTGATATTGAGAACCAGAGAAGAGTTGACAATAGATTGGCATCTAAGTGATTGCGTTATTTCGTCAAAGATGTACTACAAAATATGTACTTAGCAAATTGGTCTGTTTTATTAAACAAATTAACATCTGCTAACCCATAAAATATTTTTGTTGCTTGCACTTCTACTTTTAGTTTTCGAACGAAGTTAAATTGATTAGTCATTTAGTTATGATTTAATTCCGAAGAATAATAAGATTGAAGAAGTTGTATGTATACATAATATTTCGGAAAAGTAAACAACGCATTACTAGCACACAAGAAGTTTTGTGCCTTATAAGACCTGGATGATTGTAACTGGTTTGGAAGTTTTGTCACATCCACCATAAGGCCCTGATCCTTCGCATTCGGCCTACCATTTATTTCGTTCCATACAAAACTCGTTAACTACCAAAATGTTAAAATACGCCGAAGATGTAAACTCTCATTTTGGTCAACTTTTTGAGAGCAGCAATCTAAAGTTTTTTAAACATGAAGTTATGAAACTGCCTGCAAGACTTAAATGCGCATTTTAAACGGCATCACTAAATTGCCATAATATTATATTACTCCGTATAGGAAATGTGTTTCATGTTTGATATTTTTCGCCAAATGGACAATAGAACCATTGAACCCAAGTACGCTGTACAGACCTCCCGATAGAGATATTTCTGTCAAAGAAATGTTTTATTAAGTAAAAGGAAAACACGAAACTGGAAGTGCTGATAAAAAATTCAGTAGTAGCATGCAAAAATTGCCTCCGATATTCAAATTGACCTATTGGTAATTTATTATATGAATGTTGTCGGACTTTCATATTCCTGGGATTTATTTGAGTTGTTGCAATTTTCCTGCAAATCCCAATTCTTCCGATTTTATAATTGTAGTACATTTTAGTTCGAGCAGTTTAAACCAAAAAAGACTTCCAAAAATATCAATCAGTCAAAATCAAATATATTCCAACTCATAAAAAATATATACAATTTTCTGTGCTTTTCAGGCAATGCGCATTACATACATTTAATTAATCAATTATTATTTCCTGAGCGGATTTATATTTTCCTGAGCGGAAATATGGTTAAAACCAGCCGCGTTCATAATAAGTCAATGCGTGGTTAACAGTTTTATTAAACTTACCATAAGTAAACAAACCTTAAGCAGAGGGAAGCCAAACTGCTCATAATGTTTTATAATATGTATGTATACAGGGTAATTCAAGTTTAACCTTGATAACTTCAGGAATCGAAGGAACATGTTAGAATAATGCTCCTATTTAATTTTGTAGTCTCTACATAGTTTTTTCCCTAAATCTCATCGCTTCAGAGACAGAAGACCTTAAAATATTATGTTTTCTCCTAAATATTGAACGTCTTATCCGATTAAGGTGAAATTTCGAACACAAACATGAATGAATAATAAATATTCTGCACAAACGGCAGACTACGCAAATTGTCTCACATTATATTAATTATCACAAAATGTCATTTAAGAAAAATAAAATGTCCAAAAACCAAGGGGACAAAATGTTTCAAATTAAATCAGTGAATGTGTACAGATCCTTTATTGAAATACATTTTTCTTTTTGAAATTTTGAAACAAAAGATACACAAACAGGCACACAACAGCTGGGGGAAACTTAATAAGCAATTAAGTATACTAATATCATTGGGATATTAAGATCACTCGGAGTATTTGGTTTTCAAATTTTACTTCAATCGCATAAGTCGTTTAAAATTTATGAAGGAAAAGCGAACAAATTTTTATTGCAACACAAAGAATCACATTCTTTGTGCTATTATCAGCTGCACGATATTTAGTAGCAACGAAAATGCAGAATATCTCCAATGATTTTTTACCGCTGCCATAAATTGATATTGAAAATTTATTGAGATGGGTAGACGGCAATTTCAAAAGGTTGTTTAGTTAACAGTTCAGTTATAGAAAAAAATGTTGAATATTTGAAGCAAACACATATTCTACCTAATGTTTCTGTTATTATAGGAAATAGTGCATTTTGTTTAGCAACCTTGAAATAACTTAATCAAGATATTTTAGGTTTGCTGGAATACTTTAGCTATGCTATTTTATCGCATCAACATCTGACCTGTAAACGACGATTCCTAGCAGCATTCGTACTTTCTACAAATGCAAGCAAAATTTAATCGATATTCTATATCGAGGTCTCTAGTCAGGGTTTAGCAAGTCTTGGCTTAAAAATGTAAATCTAAATAACAAAGAGGGTTGTGTTGCTGCTCGTTCATTAACTAATCAAATGGTTCTTCTTTGTCGTATCCCGGTGTTTCACAAACGATTATTATGCCATTAAGAAATGATTTCTGAATGCATTTCTTATATTAAAAAAATTAGAATAAATTGTCATCATTCGAGTTATTAAACGGAAAAGTGGCTGGTAAAATTCGAGATTATAATAATATAATAATTGCTTATAAAGCCATTAAAAATTCACATATTGGATATAAAAAATGTTAAATATTTATCAGTTGCGAAATTTTTTTTAAGTATAACTGGATTGACATCTGTTACGTTTGAAAGGAATCATATTTATGTTAAAACAAGTAAAGCATCTACTTGCAGTCTCTTTTGATGGTTAGAACAGCAGAATCGAAAAGTAATACCATTAAGCTAAAAACGGTACAAGAAGGAAGTAATAAAATGAAATGTCAAAGAGGGAGACTAAAAAATGTTTTTTTTTTTACTTTTTTGACTCAAAACATTTTTATAGCCAATACAATCGGCTATGTATAAAACTACTTACAAGGCTATATAGTGGTTAAAGTTGATTTCTGTTTTTAATAAGAGTTTATGGGCAGAAAGACCGTGGGTCGATAGCTGTTTTCTAGAAAATAAAGATTGTTTATATATATAAGAGTTTATTGTAAAATAATTTTATTTGCAAATGGACAAACAACCCCTACAACTGGACCATACTGAATCCCCTTTGTCTTACAAGACCAACCAGACAATCCCGCTTCCGTTTTCCTACATCAACGCTACTCGAACACTTACAAACGCAACTGACTACTGGACAATAAAATAATTTTTTCTTGTCATTAGAATTGGAAAGTTTATTTCATAAGATTATTAACCTAGAATAAGAGAATTTTCATCCTTGTTTTTTATTTAGAGTAGTAGTAGTAAACATCTTTATTTCGAAAAAAGGCTATCGACCTATCGGTCATTCTGCCCTTGTTTAATACATGTAGTCTTAATCTAAATAAAAAACAAATATGAAAATTCTCTTATTCTAGGTTAACAATATTATTAAATAAAATTCCAATTACAAGAAAAAAATATTTTATTGTCCACTAGTCAGTTGCGTTTGTAAGTGTTCGAGTAGCGTTGATGTAGGGAAACGGAAGCGGGATTGTCTGGTTGGTCTTGTAAGACAAAGGGGATTCAGTATGGTCCAATTGTAGGGGTTGTTTGTCCATTTTGTCTGTAGATGTATGAGTCTTTCCGAGATCTTTGTCATGTTTGTGCGTTCGTATAGTGGTTGGGTGGGGGGGGTTGTGCAGTGGGTTTTGGGGGTGTCTTATTCGTGTTATTAGTCTTAGTGCAATTTGTTCTGTTGTTTGTGTATAACATTTTGTCCTTTCTGTTCCGTTGGTCATGAGTATATGTCCAAAATCTAGCAAGGGTCTACAAATCGCTTTATATATTTTGGTGGCGGTGTTTGTGCTAATTCCTCTGTCTTTGTAGGTTAGTGATCGGAAGTGTTTTGTTCTCTTTATTGTTTCTGCCCTGATGTTTCGTATGTGTTTAGTGAATTTAAGTTTGTGGTCAATTGTGATTCCAAGGTATTTTACGTCGTTTTTTGGTTGTGTCGTTTGGCCGTCTGCAGTTATTGTAGGGGAGTCAGCATTCAGTCTGTGGTTTGTGAGCAGAAGTTGGTTTTTTGACGCGGTTGGTGTTAGTCTCCATTTATAAAACCATGTCATTGTGTTGTTTGTTAGTGTTTGGAGTCTTTGAGCTGCTCTCTCAGTAGTTTTGTCATGTACAATAAGTGCCGTGTCGTCTGCGTATTGTAATATGTATGCCGATCTGTCGATTTGATTTTTTTTTATTTAGATTAAGACTACATGTATTAAACAAGGGCAGAAAGACCGATAGGTCTATATCCTTTTTTAGAAATAAAGATGTTTACTACTACTCATTTTATTTGGTTGTAGTTGTTGTTGCTAGATATAGAGCAACATAAATAAATATGTAATTTATTTGAGGCCATTACGGAAAAAGGCTGGGTATCCTCGTTTTATTGACAGACTTACACATTCGAACACTCGATGTATTTTTTTACGTATTTTAATGCGGTCACGGTCACATTCAGTAGCTAATGATATGTTACAAAAGTTGATCTTTGATTTCTATCAACAGTGTATAAACTAGTTCTTATAACAAAAAAACCGAATTTAACAATAGGATTTAAATCAGGACATGTAAGATGTCAATTATATACTTGGATCAATGCACTTATTTCAAAGTTCTAGATTCAAATCATACGGGTTTTAAGAGCGCTGGTGCACCAACGAACATATACCCTATAACACACCTTGTACACAGCATAAGTTTGCCTTATTTTTCGATTATAGTAAGCTATTAAGAACAAGCGCTTTCTAGAAATTTTTGATACACCAATAAAGCCGCCTTAAATATTTCCAACCAACATTCACACATTCAGGACCGATACTGACTCTTAGACTGAATTAGTGCCTAAGAGCTTTTATCACTTGCAACCTGATTATTGTGGACACTTCTGTTAAAATTACTGCAGCACAGCGACAAAATATTGATTGTCCGGGACAGTAATCTGCAGGGCCCATTGCCTAAAAGTTAAAAGGCAATATATTAACTTTTGCACCTGAATGGAAGGTCAATTGCCCGAACATATCAAACAGGAAACTACGCACAACACGCCTTTCTTCTGCTTATATAATTTGCTGTATATAGAGAGAATCAGGTAAAAGATCTAACTTAGGATACTAAAAAAATGAAATCTATGTATTTGTACTTAAGTAAAACCTAGTCTGAAATCGGATTTTGGTTATATATGCTTCAAGTCAGAATTTGTAACCGATTATCCATGCAAGTATTTTAACCGCAAAGTTTATAACATATTACAATACTAAATATATTATGGGTCTAAAAATAAAGTCGGAAACGCTGATAGGAAATGAGAGTCGTAACATTATCACCGACAGAATTCGAATAACTTTATACGTGACAGTCATAGAAAATAATACATAATGCTTTTAGTATCTCAGGGAATAATTGCTTTTAGTATCTTAACAATCATTCCTTCAAAGCCATAGCTAAAATTTGTAATTTATAGTCAATGTTCATTAAAACCATTTGACGCATTCTTAGCGCAAGTGAAACAGTTGTTAAATATTATAGATATTCACAAGTTTTAAAAACGTTTTTCAAAATGGCCAAAACGTAGTTAATTTACAATATCTATTCACGAAGTATCAGACAGA
This sequence comes from Dendroctonus valens, assembly GCA_024550625.1. Lineage (NCBI taxonomy): Eukaryota > Metazoa > Arthropoda > Insecta > Coleoptera > Curculionidae > Dendroctonus > Dendroctonus valens. Next base: position 399,787 of record JAJTJO010000076.1, read on the forward strand.
CCGTCAAGAAAATCTGACTTCAACCGAGGATTTACTACATTTTCAAAAAGAGGACACTCTTCCTGATTATGTACTTTCAGTTAGACAATGAGTCTTACCCAAATAAATGGCTTGGTAGACGAGGCCCTAATAAGTGGTAACCAAAGCCAAACGTTCCGTCACTCTTTCCTAAAATCTGTTGTTTCTAAAACTCAGCCTGACTAAGTTGAGCAGTTACGAAAAAGACTTATTCTAGCCTACCGGTATTATTATCTGGTGCATAAAATAATATTATATGTTTTATATTAATATTACAATTACTATTATTATTATTATTATTATTATCTGTCCCTCTACAGGGTGATTCAAAAGTGGCGTCATTCCTCTGGAGGTGTTGTATGGGGGTGTTTTGGGAGCACAGGAAAAATAGTAAAAAAAATTAATTCTTATCAAAAACTGAGATATTTGCGCAAAAACTGAGATATGTACTAGAGCAGAATTACAGCAACGATGCTTTTCAAGGTAATCTGCCTAATTAACATTACTTAAATACCTGTTACTTCTTAATTATTGAAAATTGTAGTAACCATGGATAAACACAAAACAAAGAAAGAGAAAGCAATAGAAATATTTTGAGGTTAGGATAACTCTGTAAATTTGCCGTCAGTGCTGCCATCCTTTTTGGGCAGATGAGTGATATACCTAAACTCACCTCACAAGTAAACAAACATCTTCTGTGTAAGGTTATGTATCAATGATCAATATTAATCAAATAACATACAATTAAGTTGTTAAATAACAAAAGGTGTTCAAAGTTCTGCCCGATTAACTCCAAACATCTTTGTGCCTCAATCACTTTATTGTACCGCTCTTCGCCGCAGTCTGGGATCACCTTTTGATCAGCTTCTCGTATTCGGTTAATTAACTCCTGCTCAATTTGTACCGGTGTTCGGAAGATCAGAGATTTAATATGTCCTTGTGTTCTGTGTATCTTACATACATGGTAGAAATGTGGCCCTTTCTCTGGGGAGTTATACGGACAATCATCCGGTGCCTGGGAAAGTATCAGTGGTTGTGCAATGCTCCGAGCACTCCTGGAAGGCTCTGCTGCAATTATCTCCAATATTTTTTCCTCTGTGTCTGGAACCCGAGCACTTCTAGATCGTCCACAATCTGAGTCAATTCCTGGAGCCAATCGTCCAGTGTCTCAAGCCCTTTGTTGGTGTAAGTTCTTACACGTTCTGCTATGTTACTGTGGCATTTCCCCATAACTAATCGCATATCCGCAAAATCGATGTTGGTGTACATTTTGTGAAAAAAGCTTCAAAGTAAGTCACAGTTTGACAAATGCTTGCTTTTATTGACAACGGCTATCTACCTGTAACTATCTGTTAATGACTTTTCATCAAAAAATTGTAGAAGAGGTCTTTTTTGGTATCGAAAATTTTCGTAATTTGAAGCAAAGATCGTAATTTTTCTTTTCGAATGGTTAAGTATTCCAAAAGGCTACCAAGCAAACATTGGACTATTTTAAAATAATACTTAATAACAAAGTTGAAATTCGATTTGCAACTGTTAATATCTTCTAGAAATTTTCGAAAAAAAATGTTTTCGATATTTTTCTCGTACTCTCCAAGTGAGCCCCTATAACCCCTTAAAAGGAATGACGCCACTTTTGAATCACCCTGTATATGTATATTCTTCACAAGCATTTATAAGCTGTGAAAGTCAACTACTATTTATAATAAATGTTTTGTTTGATCGAAATTCTGCGAAAGAGACATTTTTGGAAAGATATCAAATATTATGAGGATTATGCTGCCATAATTTAAGACTTGCTTACTTTATGCCAAATTCCACACAACGCTTCAAGTCTCAAGTGCGCTAACTACAATCCATGTGTTTGTGACTGTGACTAATAATGCGAGCTTTTTGAAGTATTCTAAACAAAGGAGACCAAGTAAGCGGTCTTTCTCTTAAGTTTTCAGGCAATAATTTAAAAACTAAAACGATTTAAAACATAAAAGTTTATTGTTGGAATTAACTGTTAAGTAGATAAGCGTAAATTGTTTAATGGGTGTCATGCCTTCACTAAGGAATTTTACGAGCTCCACTTAAAAAAATCGAGAGTTTAGCCTGTAAATAATAATATGAAGACAGACTACTTTCCATCAAGATAAATGCCGACCTCGATTTAAAATGTAGGTAGTACCAAAGTATCGAAAGTTTTAAGCGCTTCAGTAAGATTTCTTTTGATAAATATATTCACTTACCTACATAGTTCATTTTGACATTGCAAGTGCATTTGGTTAAAATTTTTCCACCTCAAAAACGACTATTTATCCGGTATAGAAAATATTTCGAATAATTTTTTTCAGAAGTGTGAAGGCAATATTTATGACGAGAATACAGTAAAATCAGTATTTAGATTTAAATACCTTAAGTGTCTAAGCGTGGAAACATTTATCAACTAATTGACCTACATCCTCAAACATTTCTCTAACGATCTGTAGCGGAATGTTCTCATTTCACTCATGTTACTAGTAATTTGCTATTACTGCGTTTTTAGAACAATTAATACATATTAATACACAGTGCATTGCCTCACTATTGACCATGTTACTACAGTGGGAGTGATGTAGTTATTGTATGAAAATTCTGATGAAAAAAATGTGAAAAAATGTGGTTTTCTATATCGCAGCTGCTATATCATTGACTGTAAAATGGTCCCAAATGCTATTAAAAATTGGAAACCGCATTTGAAACTAATAATTAGTTGGCATCACGCAACACTTGTTGATTAATAGTCTTTTTCGACCTGATCGTGATTTCGAATTTCAACATTTCGTGTGTTACGGTGAGATCATGACCAAACATGACGAGTACAATATTCAATTGCTTATAGGAAGATGTGTACAGACTTATTTTGAAATTGAATTAAATGAAGGTTAGCATTAGGAGGTCACGATTATTGTTTTTGCAGGAAGTTACAAGTTTGCAAGTATTTCAAAATAAGTCTGCTACTAACAATATGCTTAAAATATATTTCAAAGATAAGTGATTTCAAATTTGAAAATATTTTTATTTTGTTTTTCATTTACTAAAAGTTGGATTAATTTATTTACGTTTAAACGTTTAACTGTATGTTTGAAACTTTGTTTCATTATTTATTCCTCACTTTATTTTGACAATGTGACAAATTTATTTGTCACATAACATTTTTTGCTTAAAATGTGCGGACATGAATGCGTTATTAAGGCGACCATTTTTTAAACGCACGAGCTTTGAGAAAAAAAATATTTTAGTTGCGATCTACATTTTGAAACATATTTTTTCAGAAACCTGCTCATAGAAAAAGCAAAGCGACAAGTTCTACAAAAGTGTATGCTTGATTTTTTTACTATCTTTATTACCTCATTCATTTGACGTGGTCCAAAACCGTTGAATCAAAACGGAAAAGCGGATTTCTGGCGTGAAAATACGATGATTTTGCAATAAGAGCTGAAAAGTTGTTGATTGCCTGACTGTAAATCTGTGTCGGTACGATTTGTCTTTCATTTAAATGTATTTGTTAGGTTGTTTGTTTTCAAATTTAATAGTCTCCGATTTTTAAAAGTTGCAATAAAATATGTAAAAATCTGGGTGCCTCGGGATTTTCCACTTAGCTTATTATGGTTTAGTTATAGTTTACTATGTTTAGTAGTAGTAGTAAACATCTTTATTTCTGAAAAAGGATATCGACCTATCGGTCTTTCTGCCCTTGTTTAGTACATCTAGTCTTAATCTAAATAAAAAAACAAAGATAAACATTTTCTTATTCTGGGTTAACAATTTAATTCAATAAACTTTCTAATTCTAATGACAAGAAAAAATTATTTTATTGTCCAGTAGTCAGTTGCGTTTGTAAGTGTTCGAGTAGCGTTGATGTAGGGAAACGGAAGAGGGATTGTCTGGTTGGTCTTGTAAGACAAAGGGGATTCAATATGGTCCAGTTGTAGGGGTTATTTGTCCATTTTGTCTGTAGATTTATGAGTGTTTCCGAAATATTTGTCATGTTTGTGCGTTCGCATAGTAGTTGGGTGGAGGGGTTGTGTAGTGGGTTTTGGGGGTGTCTTATTCGTGTTATTAGTCTTAGTTCAATTTGTTCTGTTGTTTGTATATAACGTTTTGTCCTGTCTGTTCCGTTGGTCATGAGTATATGTCCATAGTCTAGCAAGGGTCTACAAATAGCGTTATATATTTTGGTGGCGGTATTTGTGCTAATTCCTCTGTCTTCGTAGGTTAGTGATCGGAAGTGTTTTGTTCTCTTTATTGTTTCTGTCCTGATGTTTCGTATGTGTTTAGTGAATATAAGTTTGTGGTCAATTGTGATTCCAAGGTATTTTACGTCGTTTTTTGGTTGTGTCGTTTGGCCGTCTGCAGTTATTGTAGGGGAGTCAGCGTTGAGTCTGTGGTTTGTGAGCAGAAGTTGGTTTTTTGAAGGGTTTGGTGTTAGTCTCCATTTATAAAACCATGTCATTGTGTTGTTTGTTAGTGTTTGGAGTCTTTGAGCTACTCTCTCAGTGGTTTTGTCATGTACGATAAGTGCCGTGTCGTCTGCGTATTGTAATATGTATACCGATCTGTCGATTTGATTTTTGTCTGGTAAGTTGTAATTGTATATATTGTAGAGAAACGGTGAGAGCGGGGAACCTTGCGGGAGTCCTTGTTCAGGGGAAAAAGGAAGAGAGAATGTGTTGTCAATTGGTTTATGTTTATGTTTACTTACTGTTTATGTACTATGTTTATTTTTGTTAAATTCTCATGTTTAATTTATATTTATTTGTTTGTTTAACACTTCAGTGCTCTATGATTTGTGAAATGTTGCAAAGCATTAATAAATTTCCGTGATATGTACGAATCTAGTCTGTATGAGTGTGATATTATTTGACGATTATTTAAAGAATCGCTAAATCTTAGTCGTCTGCTAAATGAAAATACAGATGAACCGAAAAAATCTCGATGTGATACCATCATGTTTAAAGAAGCTGCCTGTTTGAAACCTTAGTAAATACTCTGAGTAACAAACAAAAACTAAATAAACAATAGACAACAAAAAATGAACAAAACAATGAGAATGGCTGCAGACCTTATAAAATAGGTTTATTTTTAAATTTTTACAGCATTTATTAAAATTGAGAAGGAATTAATGAGAATTTAAGAGAGGAGCTTATTCACATTTTAAGACCTTATTTCGTAAGACAGCATTTCCCAAACCTCACCGAGAAAAAAATACCTTATTTAAAATTGTAGCAATTCTATGCAGACAACCAATTTTTCTGGTGAATGGTAATGGAATGTTTTGTTGACTGAAGTGGCTTAAGTAAAATGGTTCAGTTTTGCCTATTTAAATATGAAACTACTTTGGCATTCGTAGCCATTGCTTATGCTGCATTATCTGTTTTTTTCGCTTTCAACTCTGGGAATTCAAATCTCTTGTGCTTGCGAAAAGTCAGAAAGACAGTTTTTACAAATTCAACATGTTTTATATATCACTCTAATGGCATATATTTGGCACCTAGTAATCTTGCTGATTCAGTTTCCACAATTACACTTCAAATATATGCAAGGTTTTAGGAGGGGAAAAATTTAAGCTCACGTCTTTGACCCGGAAACAAACTGGCTATTCTTTTATTAAATTAAAATTTTTACCTAATATAAATCAGTATACGGTTTTTTTTGGGTATAATCCAATAAACTACCACTCTATCATAAGAAATTTTATTTGCAAATTAAAAAAATATATGAACAATCAATTTGTTAAGAGTATGCACTTTTGGGTCTCAGGCCATTAATGGCCATTTTATGATTCTCAATTCAACAACATAACTTTTCGTATGCTGAAAAAGCTGAATAAAATCACTTAGCAATTTGTTTAAATGACCTTTCAAATTGAGCTACGTTCAGAATTTCCGGGAATTTTTATCTTTAAATTTGTAGAATATATACATAATCGTCGAATGTTTAAATAATACAAGTATTCGAAAATATCTTCTCTGTATATTAGAATCTTTATCAGTCAATTAACTTAAGCTGAAAATTATAACTGCCAGTACCTATAGAATTAACTTAATTTTAAGGTGCTAATAGACATTGTTGAAATAATAGTGTATAATGATTCATTGAACAGGTATTCCTTAATTCTCTTATTTACTTTGACCTTAAAACATGTTAGAAATGGTTCATATAGAGAAACCTGTTTGGTCTGCCTCATTGAGTTCTGATGAATTCTGAGAATAGTCAATATCAATATGCTTAAAGGAAGCTAAAATGTCCATTACTTACCTGATATTTATTAATTACTACTGTTGATATTTATTTCTATGTTTTATGATTACAAAATGTGAGTAGTATAAATTTGTCTATAAAACAAAACTTTAACGTAACTGGCAAATAAAAACGTCTCATAAATCGCATCATAAATATAGTATGATTATGATATATTAATACAATTCGATATTCTTCTAAACCAATTTCAAAGCATGGAAAGGAATGAAAAGAAAAGCATTGTAGAAAATCCAACTTTTTCACTTTCACATATGTAAAGCTGTGTTACTTAAAACCGATATGCCAAGGGTTCAATTTTCTTAAGTGACAACCCTAGAATAACTATAACATATAACAATTATGCCATCAAATGTTTTTTTTTTCTATTAAAAAGCTACCACATTTACGAGCAGCTTTTGCTTTATTTTTAAATAACTCTAAATAAGCACGTCTTAAAACTGCTGAAATGTTCATTTAATAACGGAACTTTGTCACATTTTAGTGACGATCTGCTAAACTACTTGAGTATTATACTTATTATCAGGTGAATAAGACAATCGAGTGGCACTCAATGTTAATTTTCCATTATTACTTTTTCTACATATGGGATTCTTTGTGTTCATAAACCGGCTTAATTTGACTTGTGGATTTTAAACTTATTGACCTCAATTCGTGCTGATATATTAATAATTGTATACATTATATATTTTTTTAAATAAATATGTTTTTAACTATACTAACTAATATAGTGTTAAATGTATTTCTCCCGCTGACCTAATCATTATTTTGAGGGTCTAAACCAAATATCAACCACCTCAGACTTTCCAACAATTTCTAAGTGCAAGTGTCAAATCAAGTCTGCACATCTTCTTGGATATATACGAAAATGTTTACCTGTATGTTTACCAATGATTTACGACAGCCTTCTTTTCATATAACCTATTGCAAACTTTCCGCTGTATTTCCATTGTACATTTCGGCGTGCCTTGATATCGCATTTGTGCATTTCTTCTATTATAATTGCACTTACACACATATTCCATTCCTTTTCCCCTTGTTCTGAACTTGGTGTTTAGACACAACTTAATTACTGGCAATGTATTAATAAGTATCAGCTACTATCTCTAGGTAACATTTTGGAGCCTATTTTTTCACACTAAATAACTTAGTAAACATGATTAATCCTATACAAAATTAATTTAAATAAGATATCAATAACATGAATTAAATTAGTAATAAAATTTCGGAAATACCATTAGAATCTCGTGGGAAAGTCAAAAATGCAATAATATGCGTATATATGTCTTTTGTACAATCTCAACACGAGTCGGCTTTGCTACTCCAACTTATTTTATTTTAATGGATAACGATATTTTAAACAAGATAAAGATTAGTGAAAATAAGTTCCACTTAAAAGTAGTATTCTCTTTATAGTTTCTTATTATAACGTTAGAGTTACAGGGTGGACCAAATGGGGAAAAAGTTGCGCAATCAAGTGCCTATAAATAATCTGTCATCAATTTCTTTGAACTCGGAATAGCAACGGATATACAGGGAAAAAAAGAAAACGTACGTTTTATAAAATCCTTTATATCGTGTTTATTATAAAAGATACAATAACGAAATTTTCAGGGTGGGGGTAAGAAATGAGCGTGAATTTGAAAATAAAGTAAAAAATAATCTAGGCCCACTATGTTCAATGAGGCCGAAGTCAAGTTTTGTTTTTCTTATGGGCGCCATATTGAATTTCTGCATGTTTAAATTCCCCTTTAAATATGCTCTTCAACCATGTATAACATGTTTATGTTCGGTCAAGATAAATAATTAAAATTAACAAAATTAAGATTTTATGGTGGTTTTTTTTGATCAGATGAAAATCCATGGCTAGTTCGTCAAGTTAGGCACCAAGTTAGGTTTGGATTTAACGTCTGGTTAGGTATTGTGGTACCCACGTGATTGGACCATTTTTTTTTAATGAGAACTTAAATTCCGAGAGATATTTGAACCTCTTACAAAATAACGTAGCGGAAGCACTTATGGATGTTCCAGTAGCTACCCTGCAAAACTTGTATTTCCAACAAGACCGCGCTCCTCCACATAATGGACGTATTATCACAGAATTTTTAAATCACGAATTTCCCAACAAGTCGATAAGCAACCTGGGACCAGTAAGATGGCCTGCGAGATCCCCTGACATAACACCGCTTGATTGTTTTGCATGGGGTTTCCTCAAAAATGTGGTATACTGTAGGTCATACGAAACCGAAGAGGAGCTGAGACACGCTGTTATAGAAGCTGTTAACAGAATTACCCAGAAATGATCAGAAAATCCTGTAAAGCAGTAATGAGACGATGTATGTTGTGCGTGCGAGAAAACGGTGGCTTATTTGAACACCTACTTTAATCCTAAAATGTTACTTGTTCTTTTGCAGTGTTCGATGTATGATCAATAATAATTTAAAGTAATAATTAATAGAAATATCAATGCCTACTACCATTAATTCTTAATTTTGTTAATTTTAATTATTTATCTTGACCGAACATAAACATGTTATACATGGTTGAAGAGCATATTTAAAGGGGAATTTACAAATGCAGAAATTCAATATGGCGCCCATAAGAAAAACAAAAGTTGACTTCGGCCTCATTGAACATAGTGGGCCTAGATTATTTTTTACTTTATTTTCAAATTCACGCTCATTTCTTACCCCCACCATGAAAATTTCGTTATTGTATCTTTTATAATAAACACGATATAAAGGATTTTATAAAACGCACTTTTTTCTTCTTTTCCCTGTATATCCGTTGTTATTCCGAGTTCAAAGAATTTGATAACAGATTATTTATAGGCACTTGATTGCGCAACTTTTTCCCCATTTGGTCCACCCTGTAACTCTAACGGTTTCCAATATCCCCATGTACATCATTTTATACTGGACACACTGTATTCGTTTGATTGACGAGGAATTATTTATTGTTTTTATTAATTGTCAATTGGCACGTAGCGATCTTGATTACTCAAATCAAGTCTGTGAGCTTTGTCATTTTCAGTCAAATGTATCTGTATTTGTTATAGAAATGGACTGCCTCATTGGATATTGTGTTACTGCACGAATCTACCTATCAATAAACGGTTCTTATATTCAAATTAGATTATTTCAATATGACCGCAAATCAATCAGCGATTAAAATTGGTAAAAATAACTTTTGATACCATTAATCATCACACAACAGTTTAGTGCACGAATTGGCGTGCATTTTCAGCTTGTCAACACATATCGATCAAACAAATTGATCGACAATCGAAAACGTATGTTTTATTTTTCGAATTGAAAACTTATGTTTTGTCTTTTGCTCTGAAAAGCTTTTTAAAACTTTCCACCCTTAATATCTCTCTTACAGTTAAAAATATAAAAAATCGGAAAGACATGTCAATTTTATTTGAAAGGGGGATACTTTAAATTAATATTCTTAGACTTCTTGTTTCAATCCCCTAGGAGTGGTAGATGTCACCCTTAGAATGTTAAATGGGAATGGGGGTCAAGTGGCACATTGTTTTAAAAGGCGTTCGATTCTCTTTTCAGTGGCATGACCCTCGCCTCCCTCTTCCTTGCTACGCCCATGTGTGGCATCGTTTCAAACTTTATTTGAAAATAATTATTGAACATGAAGAGTTCAAAAACTGACTATTATTGTTTACAGGAAAATGGACAACATTTTGAACAACTGATAAGATAGTGCGTAAATAGATCCCATGTGTTTTTTTTCGTTGAAATTTCTCTTCCGCCAATAAAAAGTTATTTTTGTCGAAGTAAAATAATCAATAAATGAGATATCAATTGTTTAAACTGGATTTTATTTCTGTTATTCAACGATTTTAACGGTGTTACCTACTCTTCTAATCATTTGTAATGCAAGGAGCGCCAATGCAATAATTTTTGTGTAAACACTAACCTGGAAACCAACATTGCAATGCGGGAAAGTTTAATTGTTTTTGCAACTTTGAAACTCGATTAGTCGGAAACCTCTGGACAAAAAGCAACAAAGTAGGATACCACTGAAAAGATAATTGCAGGCCCTTTAAAACGATGTGCCACTTGATTCCCATTCCCATTTAAGATTCTAAGGGTGACATCTACCCCTCCTATGAGGTTGTTTCAAGCTCATAAGGCTTAAAATATTTATTTAAAGTGTCCCCCTTGCAAATAAAATTGACGTGTCTTCCGAATTTTTCAAATTTCTAACTGGTAAAGGTCTTGAAATAGCGAGCGTTTGGAAACCCAATGGAGAACCTATGTATAATTCTTTATTTATTTTCGATTTGTGAGTATATTTGAATTCCATGCGTCCAGAAACAAAATTTGCCAATTACTTTGTTGTGCAAATTATCTATATTAAGTTTTTGATTTGCTTATAGTTTATGTGTAAACAATATAGAGTTAGCGAGCTAATTGGAACGAACTATAACCAGAGATTAGTTGAGAGATCGCCGATGAGCATAGGCGAAAGCGTTTCAGCGATATTAGCCGTAAGCTACCGCCACCATGCAGTTTTATCCCCCAACCATATGCACATTTTAAAAATAGCGTACTCCCCGTAAGTAGGGGGGGTCGTGAACATAAGCAGCGAGGGCGAGCAGATTTGCGCTTGTTTTCAAAGGTCAATCAACCCCAATAGTTTTGATGCCATGAAAATAAAATTAGCGTTTCAATGATTGAGCAAACGAAGCAAAACTTGGGTGACATGAATTTTAAACGGACGATATTTATGTATCTTCAAGACTCTCCTCACTGCCTGATGAGATATGTTAATTTCTGCTGCTATAGCTCTTGTTGAAGTAGAAGGATTATCTTGAATCTAATGGAGAATTTAATTTATTACCGTTTTTTACTTTTGATGAGAGCTCTCATTTGTTCTAATAACGCGTTTTCTAGGCTTAGAAAATGCACCAAACTTGGCTAAATGTCTATGGAGGAACAGAAAATCATTTTGAGCTGGTTGTTGTCTTTCTGAATATCGCTGTAGATATGTGTCCGAAGTAATTTGCATAATTCGATGTGAAGAGTAAAAAATTTCATAAACATATCTCGTTTATCTTCATTTGAAAAAGACAAGATAATTACAATAATTTTGTGGCTGAAGTGACGCTAGGCGAAATTCAGTCAAACTGTGAAAAATATGTTGATTATCGCTGCAACCTTGACAGGAAGCAGACCTGCCCAGTGCCAGTGTATCGAAACAATTTTTTTCCGGCTGCCTCCGGAAATAGCAGAAATTTTTGAATTTTTGAAAGAGCATTTTGGTAAACTCTAGATTGCGCAACTTTGCCGCAATTTAAGAAATCTAGTATCTTATGTGGTTACCGAGATCCCCATGGTTGAGCTCCAAAAACGGACACCCGGTATATACATGGTGGCCATTTTCTGGATCTTTGTATGGGTAACTTCTACATTTTTAAAGATAGAGAATCCGTTAAATGGGAAAAATTGGGCAGAATTCGATTGCCTATTCATTACGGTTTTCAAAATGTCGACTTGGTTCCTGAAATATCCTGAAAAGATAAGAAATCAAAACTTTTTTAATTACCACATTTTACGCACACTGCTTAACTTAGAAAAAAAGTTAAAATTGCCCTTGATAGAACTTTTTCCGTTGAATCCAATAAACTAGCACTCGTTGTCATAATCAGCTTGATTTACGAGATAAAAAATAAACTTAGGTTTTTTAAATGGTAATCATAGTTTGCTGTGGGCCTTTTAAAATCCTTATTTTGTTCTGAATTTAACGATATAACTGTTGGTAAGTTTATCTCTTCTTTTAACCGTAAAAATTCAAAAGAAAAACATTAACCACCATCTAGCAGTATTGTCACAAAATGGTTACTGTATCTGTCATTAAAAGTGTCAAATAAATTTGACACTAATAATAATTAATATTAATAATAATAATAATTAATTAGTTAAAAGTATTATTGTTGCTATGTAAATACGGTGCATTTTGTTAGCAAAGAAGGCGGGAAAATTCTGTTACTATACCTGTAATAGAAATAGTAATATTTGGACCGATACATGGAGAGGAGACAGCCAGACAAACAACTTTTTTCACGACTGGAAGCCAACTTGAAAAAATACGGATCACTTAAAAAGCCAAAAACGGGAAGATTAAATTTAAAGAACAAGATGAAGAAAAAGTTTTAGCTTAGACCTATTTTAATGCAAATTCGTCAATCAGAGATACTGCCAGTGAATGTAATGTTTCTAAGGAAAAAGCCCGGCTAATGAAAATCCTCATCTACTTAAAAATGGACGAGATCAACGTGTTTCTTCTGTGAATGTCTGGTGTGGCATTTTTAGTGATAAAGTTATTGGTCCATTCTTTTATAATCTTAATTTAAATGGCGAAAGATATTTACACTTTTTACAAAATGAACTTGAAGAGATGCTGGATAGTTTGCCGTTAGCAGCCTCCACACAACTTACGAGTTGTATGTGAATATTTACAACAACATTTTCCTGGTTGGATTGCCAATGCAGGACCATTCGGTGGCCAGCACTTTCACCGGACTTCTCACCTCTGGACTATTTTATGTGGGGTACCCTTAAAAACAAGATTTATAAAACAAAACCCAATGATATTGAAGAACTAGTAAATAGAATACGTTCAGCAATAAGAAGTATCCGTCCACAAACCATAAGAAAGGTGTTATTGGAAATGATTAGAAGATGCCAAAAGTGCCTGGCCTTAAACGGAAGTCAATTTGAACATTTAATTTAAACGATACGTTCTTTCATTTTTGTTTTGTGCTTTGTGTGATAATATAGTTATTGTTTCCAGAGCCTTCTACACATTTTTTAAGTTCTTTTGAAGTTTTTCGGCAATAAAAGGAAATAAACATACAAACAGTTATATCGTTAAACACAGAAAAAAATAAGGATTTTAAAAGGCTCACAGACAACTATGATTACCATTTAAAAAAACACAAGTTTATTTTTTATCTCGTAAATCAAGTTGATTATGAAAACGAATGCTAGTTTATTGGATTCAACGCAAAAAGTTCTACCAAGGGCAATTTTAACTTTTTTTCTAAGTTAAGCAGTTTACGTAAAATGTGATTTTTTCTAAGTTAAGCAGTTTACGTAAAAGTTTTGATTTCTTGTCTTTTCAGAATATTTCAGGAACCAAGTCGGGTATCTAAATTTTGAAAACCGTAATGAATAGGCAATCGAATTCTGCCCAATTTTGCCGATTTAACGGATTCTCTATCTTTAAAAATGTCGAAGTTACCCATACAAAGATTCAGAAAATCGCCACTCTGTATATGTAAAGAAATATAAAGTAATATAAATGTGAAAAATTAAATAAATTGGCTTCGACATTAGCGTAATCAAAACTACACTTGATTTTTGCAATACGTCAAAGCCAAAAACGATGTAATTGCAATTTTTATATATAATTTCAATAATTACAATAATGAAGGAGTAAAACGGACTTTTTTGAAATTCACAAAATGAACATCATGTAATCGTGCTAACGGGATTTCTAAAATCACTTAAATTACAAGTTTTTACATGTATATCAATCATGATTAAAATAATAATAATTCAAAATTAAAATAGTTCTAAACATTACAAATTGTCGTTGCGTATATTTTCCTGACTGTACTTTAATTCATTTCAAAATATTCCTGGGTTTCAGTCAATTTTAATGTTTATTATTTAAAATGTTACAAATACGTTTCGTTGTCTTTCTCCACCATCATCAGTTTGTCTAAAATATATATTTACAGTTATTAACAATTTAAATAAAAAACTTTCACCAAAATTCACATATTAAAATACAAATCACACACATATTAAAAAGTACATTAAGAACATTGATTTTCAGGTGATGAGTCAGCACCTGAAACCGAAACGTATTTCTAACATTTTAAATAACAAACATTAAAATTGACTGAACCCCAGGAATATTTTGAAGTGAATTACAAATTGTTTGAATTACAATCATTAAAATTAAATAAGTTGAAACAAAAATCAACTTTTAAAACTATTTTTAATTAATGCAATTTTTAAAGTGAGTGTAATAACAATCTGTAAAAAATCTGCTTATGAATGAAAATTAAGTCTAAACGCTTGTCCTCTGGTCGGCGGCATTTATAGGGGCCTGTTATCTAAATGGCTATTTCATCGAGTATCAAGATGCAAGTTCCTTAATTTAATAAGAAACCAAGGAAATTTGAATTCTGACAAAATCTACGCGCGCTGGCCCAAACGCGCGCATTAGCCATCACAGCCACAGTGTAATGTAAAATGCGATCCCCACTACATACCTCTCCTCCGACGCAAAAAAAGTGCATATGGTTCGGCCGTCGACCGTTATTTTCGTCACTCGAGTTCGGTACGTTTTTTTAACATTGCATCGGCGATCTCTCAACTAATCTCTGCTATAACCAAATAATAAAAGAAATACATTGTTTTGAATTGTACGTTAATCAAAGTTTAGATTATATTTATATTAATATAATATAAAAATTGAATTTTAATTTCATGTTCCGTTTCGTATACGCCCATTGTCACCTCAATTGTTACGCTACTGCTTACCAAAGCCGGTTTAATTCTCGGCCTCCACCAATTTTTTTCACATTATACTCGCTTAAGAACGACGAATCACCATACGAAACCATATAGATGGCAAAGTCGGACTATAGATGGCACCAGACCTTGCATGTATCCACTGGAATTTGCAGCTACCGGTATGAATTCTAAGCACTGGATTCTAAACTTTACTTTAGTCTCATGGCTATTGTACCGATTTTCTTTTAAATTTATCGTGAAGGGTCGCTGTTAGCAGTCGACCCTGTGAATTAATGAAATTAATGGTTCGCACTTGTGCACTGAAACGCAGAGAGTTGGACGTGAGATTACCATGTCCCGGTTCCCTCGGAGAAATTTAGATCCCGTACGTGCCTCTGGTCGGGACCGGAACAACAGTGTGAATAGTAAATTGCAAATTAATGTGAAATGCATTGTTCTAATGGCGATAAACTTAAAAAAAGTTATTCGTTTTTAACAAAGTTTGAACTGCTACATTATGCAGGTTGCAAATGTTTTTCTTCCTTTTTTTTAAATATTTGTCATTCATCTAAACACCATTGGTGGCCAACCTTTTTCAACCTGGCCAGATTTGAAAAAATGAATGAATGAAATGAAATTTGCGATCGGGCCATACAAAAAAATTCTTTTATTACGAGCATATACAAAGCAAATACGAAATATATTGTTTTTTTAAGAAGACATAATAAAAATGAGAATCAAACATATTTATTGGGTTAGAGTTAAGCAATACAAAAAAGAATCAAAATATAATACATTTTAGTGGGACGTCTGATTTTGTTTTTCAGAACTAAGTGCGTCAATGTTGATAACGATTGATGTTGTTGCTACACGCAAACAGTTTTCCAAATGCTCATCAGTGATTCGTGTTCTCATCTGATATTTAATATGCTTCATGTGACTAAAAAGCTATGTATATAATATAAAAACTATATTAAAATCCATGGACTGAGATACTTCCCTATATGACAATGTGATAGGAAGTACTACCCACGTTGGAATGTTCTTTTTGTTCTGTTTTTGGTTTTATGTACACAAGAAACAATTTTGTGCATATGCTGCGCGGGCAGCAGTAGCCACCCATCGGGCCGCGTGTTTTCCACCCTTGATCTAAACATTAGATGAGAAAACAACCCTATTTTGTTTGTTTGTTACATGTTTATAAAAATGTTACCGAAAATTAAAAATGCTGAAAAGTTACTCACAATAAATTTATGAGAATCTCTTCGGTTTAATACTTGTTTTACTTTAATTTTGATAATTTCCACTGAGCAAGTGCACACTATTTATTGTAAACATGTATTTCTTTATAACGAAGTACCAAATTTCTGAAAGCTTAAAATTATAGTTTTCAATACAAAAGCGAAGAGTATTGTTTTTCAAACGATGAAAGATTTTGACTTGGTTTCGGGTCTTGGGTGAAATTTTTTATTAGTTCGAAAAACGGGGTTGCTGTATTTTTTTAGGATCATGACGACAGTGCGAAAAGTGGCAGTTTTGGTTAACTCAAAACAAAAAAAAAACGATTTTAAGTTTATATAGCATTCAATTTACTAATTTTGTTCAGAATAGTTCAATAGTTTACACATAATGATGACTAACTAAGTTAACGATATCGAAACAAGCTCTCAAGAAAAGTGTTAAATAATTAAAGAGGTAAAATCGAATTAAACCAAAAAGTCTTAGTAACATTTTCGGAGATATGAAAAGTTTTTTGTTACCTTTTATTTTGGACAAACTTTCTTCAGGTTTTGTTAAATAATGTATTGTCAATGGAAAGGATTTATTTCACTATGGCTTTCTTTATTCAGAATTACATTATTAAAAACGCATGTTATTTGTTTGTGCATATATGCACATCATTATAATAAATAAGTATTAAATACGAATAGCAAATAAATGAATAAAAAAGAAACCAGATTTCCAAAACGATTACTTTGCAAACCCTCGTTTACTAAGACAAGCCTTTATGTTTATATTGGTCCTTTAACATCTTACATTCCCGTTTTGTTTGAATATAGATATTGTTTATAGTTGTATATAAATATAGAACGGAACGCAAACATAACCTGAAGACCCGTAGGACCTTGAAAATTGCTCATGAAAATGAAAGCGAGGTAGCTGTCTTTCGGATTTTTCATATTTCTAACAGCAAGAAAGATATTAAGGGTGGGAAGTTTTCAAATTGACACCCCGTATAATAATGTACCTACTATATACAGATAAAGTGCATCCTGTTACGACGTATTTACAATAAAAACGTTGCCCAAATTTTATGATACTGTTGTGGTATACCTTTGTCGGATACAAATTAGATAGAGATTACAAACTCACGTGAAATGTATCTGAATAATGTTTTGAAAACTAGCCTTGCACATTTTTTCATTGAAACAGAGAATTTTGCATAACTTAAATATAATGTTGAACAAATTTTGCGATTTTTCACATTACTTATGAGATCTTTTGTATGTAACCATTTATTATCCTAAATGTTAATAAAATCTGAATTTTACAATAGATTATTACACTAATGATTCGAAAATAATTATAGTTTCTCTCTTGTTTCAGATTTCCTCTACTGAGCGCGATATGATGGCGATCCGAGAAGAGCTCCAAATCGTCCAAAAAAAATTAAAATTACAGACGAAACGCTGTCGCCAACTTGTGTCCGAGTACACCCGAAAGCTTCAAGAAAAGGACCAACTTTATTTAAACGAAAAAACCCTGCGAGATAACCAACTGGCCAAAGTGTTAAAGGCTTTACTGATCTTTGAAGCCAGATTGAAGCAGGAGCAGAAACTCATCAGCCATCAACTTAGTGAAAAAGACTATATAATAAGTAAACAAAGCAACGATATAAAAAACCTTCTAGATAATCAATATTGCAAAAACTGCAATAAATATTACACGTTACCTGTTACAAATTTAGAAAGTTTTGATAGTAGTTCTGAATATGTTGCAACTGAACCAGATTATCAGTCGTCCAACTTAGAATCTCTAGACAGCAGTACTGAAAACTATGCTGCTTCATCAGAGAGAGATTATCCTAAATTACGCAATGAAGGCCATGAACCTACTGGAAACAAACACATTTTTCAAAAACACTGGCATGGCTCGCAAGGATGTCGGAAAGTATCTCACAAAAAATGTGCTGGCTCATATTTTCAAGTCTTAAAACTTCGTAATGAAAGTCCGAATTCAAATGATGATAACACTAGCGCAGACTATGATAATCTGGATTCTTTGCCAACCGAAAGTCTTAGTGATAAAATCAGCGAAGTGTCAGAAAACATTGATAGCATGCTTATTAAAACCGACAGTTTGAGCAGTAGGAACTCAGATTCTAGTGCAAATCTTTCATCTTCGGAATGCGATAAGACTGTTATCAATACAGTAGTTACAAAGTTTGAGGATAACGGAGAAATTACAAGTACTGCTTACCAGCAGAATGTTAACAATAGAGTTGAGAAAAATGATTTAGACAATAAATTAACAGAGACTATGCCATTATTTGAAAGTGGTGGTGATACCAATGACAACTGGTATGCTAGTGCTAGTGACCAAGAAGATGAAGATCATAGAGATGTATATAGAAATAATCCTGTTCTTGAATGTATGAATCAGATTCTTCTTCAAAACATTAACGATATAAATTCACCTCCCAAAACACCAAATATAGAAAGAAAAAGTAACAAGAGCAATAAGCGAGTCAAATTTAGTGACAAAGAAGATACAAATTTCTCAGAGGAACATGTCAGTAAAAACAATAGTCATGATTATTATGAGACGCCAATACAGAAGATTCCAAACTTCTATGAAACACCGCAAAGTATATATAGTAATGATTATGAACAAATTCTCAGCAAAAGTAGTGAGTATTCCTCCGATTCTTCAAAACCTACGATTATTCAAGTTAAGCAACCAGACACAAAGGAGAATCATGATTATATTGAGATGGAACACTCACCGGATCAAGAGTCTGCATCGGCAAGTAGTAAAAACAATAGAAAAAATAAAATACTAAGAGCTCCGCCTGCATTGCCACCAAAGCCGCCTAATTTGGTATCTAAGTGCAAAATTCAAACTATTCACAAACTGCGTCCAAGCGAATCTGATAGCTCAGGGGATTTGGAACCAGACTATTGCTCAATTTCGGAACTCAACTTACCACAAAATAAGGTATGTGTTAAAAAAATAAGCGTTGTAGCTGAGATTCATAGTCCTACATCGCATGAACTTAAAAATAAAATGAATATATCTGCAGCAACAGAGAGAGAAATAATCAGAAAAGCCGAGGACGAGATTCCCAATTTACTGGTTAAAAAATGTGTAGAAAAATTTAATATTCAGCTTGCTAAACAAACTCCGGTAAAAACAGAATCAATTCTAAAGAGTTCTCCAAAAAAGAAAAATGATATTCAGATTCCGAAACTTCCACAAGTATCGGAAATTATTATTCCGGATGATCCCGAAGATACCGAAGAGGAAAACATATCACAAGATAACTACATAAGAAATAACACCCAAATTTTACAAAATAAATCCGCCCGTGAACCAAGAAAGTCAATATTAATTGGGTCATCTGTTTCAAGCCTTATCAATGGATTCAACAATAACCAGCTGATAGACGAGATTAAAAAGAAGCATGAGCGATTGAAGCCTGAACCCCTAAAAATGTTTTCCAGTTTTGACAATCTTCAAAACTTGGATAAACATTTACAAAAGTCTCCTGATGAAACATCCGAACATCCTTGTTTTGAAAATTTTGAGCTCAGTCAAAATTTTGAAGAATTTAAGTTGGATGACTGCGAAATTGAGGAGTATGATGTCGAAGAAGAACTGAGGCGAGAGGATCAAGCTAAGATAAAACAAGATCCAGTAAAAATGATTGATATACAGAAAAGGCAACCTCAGAAGTTAAATGGTAAACTCCAGGCAACAATGGTAGATTACATCCGAGCCACAGACAACAAGCTACCAAATTCAAGCCAAAGTTCACTGGACTTGTTAAAAAAGCAACTAGAACTGGGACGAAGTAAAAATTCGCTTGAAAAGTTTACAACTGACGAAAGAAAAAGGTTTTCAACTCAACCTACTTATGAACATTTTCTGGAATGCACAGGGCTCAGTTCGAAATCCCTATTAACATCATCCAGGATACCATCTCATACGCAGATGATAAAACCTAAAGAATTGAAATTGAGATCTAAAGAGAGAGCTTCGTCTAATATTTTTGAAAACGACTCTCAACTGCGCAATCCCAATGCACACCACGTCAAGAATAGAGAAACTAAAATTAAATATTGGTCTGAACCTTTTGTATAATAAAGAAACCAAATGTGTGTTAAATGTTTGTTTCATTCATTCTTGTCATTTTACTTATAACCTTTAATAGAATTGTTATTGTAGCTTAGAAGCTTACTAAAGTTATAACTACTTAAATTACTAAAATAATATAATAATAAAAAATAAAAGAAAACGGAAATTTTACATGGCCATGCTTTGTATCCATCAAGTTCTGATACAAGGTGTTGCTCACATAAGTGAATTTGCAGCATAACTTTTATTCTGCAGAAACATCACCTGCCCGAAAGTTCACAGTATTGCCAGAGTATTAACATATACAAGTGCACTTGCTATTTGCACACAGTTTTCAGCTAATTTCTATCATTATAAAAACATTTAGCTCTTCAGATTTCTTGAAAATGCGAACATTATTTTATAATGTCTTCATATTAGTCCAACAGAAGTAAAATTTTAATAACTATTTCACATTTTAATGCACATACTGCATATTTTCGTTTGGATATTTTTCATGGAAATATTGCAAATAAAAAGCTAAGCGAAAGAGTTAGGCTTTCGCGGCCATCCCATGATACGTAAGTTTGTTACGCATTTTGGACCGATCTAAGTTTTCAAGCGAAACACCTCTGAGGTTGCAAACCACTGGTGTTTGCCAAACGTCCCGAAGAAATTATTTTCCACGCCGACCTAAAATCATCAAAAACTCACCAGTTTCAAAGCTAGGTGATGCCTCCAATCAACACGAGAAGGTTTGTATGCTTAGGAAATTATTTTGTTACCTAATTGAGGGTGAAAACTGAGCCAAACATTAATCTTACAAAAATAATCAATAGGGCTTTGATATGCTACCACCAATTTTTCAAATTCTTATGAATCCTGGGTCTTCATGAATAACCATTCTTTTATTTCTTGGTTCTGTTTATGGGCAATCGGCCATCTTAGAATAAACATTAACTAAGAACCGTTTTGTATCCAAAACATGCTAAATAAGTTTTTCGAAGCTCGAAAACCGTTATAATGGGTCAATAACTACAAATCAAAAATAGCTATAATATTCGACGTATCTCATTTCAAATATTATAGATGATACCGTTTTGCTGAAAATACTTTATATCTTTAGATCAAATGGGACTTCAGAAGTTTGGTGACTTTTCAAAATAATAATAGTATACCGTGAGACAGTCGGTGTTTGAGGGGAGTTTATCATCTTAAGTGGGTGTAGGGTGGTCATATATACAGCGAGATAACTACATACATCAAAATGAAGACTTAGAAAATGTTGCTAGTGTTCGAAAACAGGACATGCTATTAACTGAAACTAAGCTACAAAATGAAATAATTAGAGAATCCTTTATCTTCCGTTACACGATGCCTGATCCAGAGCGCTATAGATGACAATTTGCTAGTCGGTTATTTTAAATCAAAAATTATGTATGAATATTTATGTCGACATTGGGAATAACATTTGCTGTACTGATTGTTTTTAAGGTCAAAAGGAATTCAAGTAACAATTTAAATGTAATCAATACATTTTCTTGATTAATTTAGGTAGCCACTAAATAAAATATTTTTGTTGTTTAAATATCGACAAAAGAACTCAATTAGCTTATATGAAATGTCCTCTGGTGATTTAATGCCATTATAATAGCTTATAATGACTTATAATAACTTGCTTATAAATGTTTAAAATGACCTCAAGGTAAAAGTACAAAATCATAAGATCAGATCTTTTATATTTCCATGCGTAACTGCAACTAACTTTCAGCTTGTCTGTTCGTTGAAAATAAAGCAATTTCTGAAAATGCCGTTCTCAAAATGAATAAAGATACTCTCCTGAATTTTATTTGTACTCTACACTATAAACCTCACTATCATGTAAAACTAAACTTAGCAGCAAAGAATCGCTTATCTAGACATAACAGTAATGATTATTTTGTTATTTGAAGTGATTCCTATAGTTGATTTTTGGACTTAACTATGTGACGACGAAATTCAAACAGCAGTAACTTTACTGCTGTTTATATTACTAAATATGGATATAGTTTTCGATTCAAGATTGATCTCAAAAGATCACTAATGAAACATCTTGCCCTTAAAATCATCTTCCGAAAGGTTTTCCATCTTCTGCAAAGTTTGAATAAATTTATGTATGAACTCGTTAAATTTTCATGCATTAAAAAGAGGTTTATTGTTTTGCTGCTAGTGTGAACTCAAAGTCTACTTGAGCCTTAGATTTCAAAACGGTCACTCCATTAATTATCGACGATATTAAACCAGATGAACTTATTTACCTGAAAACAATCTGGTAGCTTATTTGATATTGAAGATGCAAGCGTAAAAGTTTTGAAAAAACAGTAATATTTAGTAAAACGCGGTGAATTAAGTTTCAATATTTTATTATTTTTCCAAAAATAATTAGAGTAACTGTTTGGCCCATTTACCATCAACAACACTTTGTATATAGACAAGACAGAGATATATTATTATAATCGATTTTAATATCGATATATTAAAAACTTGATTTGATTAATACGCTTGCAAACCTTTCCATTTTAATATACTTTT
Source organism: Dendroctonus valens (assembly GCA_024550625.1). Classification (NCBI taxonomy): domain Eukaryota; kingdom Metazoa; phylum Arthropoda; class Insecta; order Coleoptera; family Curculionidae; genus Dendroctonus; species Dendroctonus valens. The sequence goes on from JAJTJO010000076.1 coordinate 422,550, forward strand.
AGATTTATAACTTGAGTTTGATCTTGATCCCCTCAAATTTTGAACTAATTGCAGGAAAATTTCGCTATAAATCGTTATAAAGACGTCATTTGCTGGAATGTTTTTAATAGTTACTTGTGTCCTAAAAGCAGTATTGTTGTTATAAATAAATGTATTGAATAAAAAAATGCTTACCTATGTTTCATTATTATTTTAGTCCAGGTGTCATTATATCCGCGAAAAAACTTTTATTTTGATTTGAATATCTATCTATACATAGAAGTATTGCGACGTTTCCTTTGGATAACTATTGAACTACTGTTTATCCAGTTCTTAAAACTTAGCGTGTAAGAACGTACAAGGCCCGAATATTCACTCGATAAACGGAAGGCCATCGAAATCTGAAGTATTGTTCTGATATCAAGGTGGATGCGATAACTAAAAGTTTTCATAGAAACATACATACTTAGATGATAAATGTTTTTGAAACAATGCAATTAACCCAATTTTGAACAAAAATCATATCTTTTATCGGTAAACGTGTGTAAAATCAGTTAATTATTGCCTGAATTATAATATGACAAATTTGAAAGTAAAGTTCTCAGATATAGATATAATGCATATCACCATAAGGTCAAGATTAATGTTACTGAGAATGTTTTTTAAATTAAGATGCAGTTTGTTAATGAAGGTAATATTCGTTTGTATATGCTGTCACGATAGTGCTATGGTTCGTACTCAACGATTTGCAACAAAAACACTGTTTTCGGCCAATATTTGAGTCTTTGTTGTGTCCTATTGCGGTTTAGCAGTCTCTATTTTAAGCGTCTGCATGTTTTTAAACCATCTTTAAAGCACTGATTCCAATTAGCACAAGGTAGGAATTTTATACATAATGTTGGAACTTAATGAAAGTAGTGTTTATTTTGTTCAAGGTAAAAAACATAACTTTTACAGTAGTACAGTTTACAAAATGCTGTTTTGTTGTTTGAGATTTTCACATGGTATTTTGGAATAAGTTGTTGTGACTTTTATCAAGTCGGCTTTTGTTGAAATTGAGATATTTATTAATTAGGGACGGAAAATATTTGAAGACCTTTTCATTAAAAACCCGCATATCGCCCGTGCTTCAAAAATGGTTGCGGCTTTGCCAACTCATTTAAAAACAATTTTGAAATGGTTTTTTTAGGAAAGCATTAAATTCTTAGGCAAGGCAATCAAATTTCGCGCATAAAAATAAAAGTTATTTTTCCTGAACATTTATTACAAAAATGATGAAACATATGATATTAAAATTACTGTTTTGATGAAAATATTCATCTCTTAGTTGCAACTGTTTCATTCTCAGATAGCACATTTTATATTTTTTTCAATAATTTAAATTTAATTCATTTAATTTCATTCTGCTTAGATAAAACCAGGGGTAATTATTATTTAGGTATTATTTTCAATAAAATTAAAAATTGACTTATTTAGTTTGGTTAATAAGCTCACTCCAAGTAGATAAGTACCACTTACTAAATTTGATTCAATGTAATAAATGTTGAAAATGAGTTCTTCCTTTCAACTGAAATGTACCAGAATGGTATTTATTTTCACCCAAAAGGGGATTTTCACTTATACTATAACTAATGTTTACGATCCTCAAATTTTTCTGGTCTATTTTGATTTATCTTTCTCATGAAATAGATACCCTCATAGAAAGTAATCGAGTGGTGTAAGATCCTGAAGTTATATTGCTGCGTAACTTGCTAAGAGAGGCGCTGAGCAATCTTAGAATGATGAGGAAGCAGGTTGTGGCATAAGATGACAAAGTAGATATCTTGGCTCTGCACAATCAGAAATTATCCTTTCACGATGGGTTTGCTCCATCAGCCCACCTATAGAGGATACCAGTTAGAGGATGAAACAACTCTACATATAATGAGTCACTATTGCGCAACATGAAAGCGATTGATACTACGAAGTTTTATCAAATACGTTATGCATACTTTCTTCAAAAGTATTTGGGAATTAATTCAATACACAGGGTTAATTAAGGAGTAGAACAGACGTTGCGTATTCGGCGATTAGGGCAGAGTTTTAGTGGACAGACATCCTAGCTGGAGTTCTCCATGACTTAGAGCGCCAGAAGGCCAGATATGGTGTGTGCGTAAATCAGCATTTTCTAAACGCCATTGATTCCAAGAAAAAGTTCTATAAATCCTCAAGCGCTAATTTCATTAAGGAATACCGGGTGACAATAAAAAAATGGCAATCAAATAGTCACGAATGTATATTAAGTTTGAAAGGTTTTATTGTTTTATTCGATTCTCCGTTAAAAATACTACATATATGCTTTGTTTCAATTTTACTCAATACTATAACCAAGGAGAAAAAAATTTGGCGTTACATGAGTTGAAAAAAAGTCCGATCGATATTACGCGAACGCTCGGCATCGAAAAATCTAACGTCCGACGAACCATCAAGCGGTTTGAAGAGCTCGGCAATACTGGTCGCCGTCCAGGAAGTGACAGAAAGCGCACCGTCAAGAACCGGGAGCTCGTCCGAGAACGTGTCAGGCGGAATCCGAGGGTCTCCATGAGAAAACTCGCCCGTGAGACTGGTATAAATCGGGAATCAATCCGCCACATAGCCAAAGAGGATCTCCATCGCAAGCCCTACAAGCTCCAAAAAGTTCAGCTCCTCATCGAGGACAACGAGCGCGTAAGGCTTTAAAGACCCAAACAATTCCTTTGTCGCCACCCTCCCCTTTAGTGGGACAAAATCCTCTTCACAGATGAGAAGCGGTTCACCGTTGAACAAGCCCACAATTACTAGAGCGACAGCGGCAGGTCCGCTTGGTGCTCTGCCAAGACGCGCAAGGATGCCACTTCGAAACCGGCTGACTATGTTGTAGTAAAAACTGTTGTTTATTGTTCTTTGTTGATAAGTTTTGTTTTTATTCAAAATAAAACATTTTATGAAGTTTTTGCTAGAGGTCATTTTTTTATTGTCACCCTGTAATATCATTGAAAAATTACGAATACTTCCAGTAAGCCTCAGTAACCCTTCAAAACGAATTGTCAATTTTCGACTGGCTGATTGTAGTCTGCATAGATACAATGTTTTTGCATCTGAAGAGGATATGAAAATTACTTTCGGCGTCCCTCCAGAAAGACCTTTTTGTTTAGCGAATTTTTCCTTAAATGACCAAAGATCGGCCCTAAATAGAACTGAACATGGGCGCTCCCAAGATCCAACTTCTGGCTCAGGAATCTTGCGCCTGACACATTGAGTACCATTTTCGGAACAAACATATAAAAACAGTTGTCATTATTAAAAAGATCGCATGTATGAACTGATTGGACCAGGTAAATGAAATGTAAACACCTGATATTGAAGAATTGCCAAGCAATTCCTAGAATGCAAAGAAAAGACGAAAGATAAACAGTTTTTTTTGTTTCGCTCGCTTGATATCGAATAAAATATGGAAAATTCAGTGACCAGTCAAATGTGAAGTTGGTAGCAACTATATACGTAAGTTAAATTTAGATCTCTAAACAATAGATTCTAGTCTTTTCCCAGACATGTTTGTCCTGACTCATCACCTGAAAACCAATGTTCTGGATGTACTTTTTAATATGTGTGTGATTTGTATTTTAATATGTGAATTTTGGTGAAAGTTTTCTATTTAATTTGATGATAACTGTAAATGTATATTTTAGACAAACTGATGATGGTGGATAAAGACACCGAAACGTATTTGTAACATTTTAAATAATAAACAATAAAATTGACTGAAACCCAGGAATACATTGGAATGAATTATTAAAAAATAATAATTTTATTTGAAACTTAATTAAGCATCAAGTAAAATAACCAAACTATCACAAATCTGGTGGCCTCTTGTTCCACAGCAAGTTAATAATAATAACATATTGATTCAATTCGAAGGATAAAATAAGACATAACAATAAAATGAAAAGGCGAAATAATTAATTCATATATGCTTTATTTGTAGAGATTAAAATACATTTTCTAACTGGCTTGAGTTCATTTATATCTTATACATAAATCCCTTTTTATTACAATCACTGTCTTTACAAGTTTAATTACACACAAAATATTACAAAATTCAAAAAATAAATGAGAAACATTTAATAAACAAAAATAAACAATGTTTAGCTATTTAAATATGATTTTATTTATATACACTTTCTTTGGTAAAACTAGCCAATGAAATCGCAAAACACATCAACAAATGTTTTTTTATAACAAAATGAACGAATTGCAACAGAACCTATAAAATTAAAATAAAACTATACGAACAAAATAAGTTTGTATAGAAACTATAAAAACTTACAAAAATGGGTATTTGTAAAGCCATAAGCAAAAATAGTAATTTTTGGAACATACAATATTTACAAAATTGCTATGTACAGAACTCGCTTATAGGACCGTTATTATTTAAATACATGTTCTATAATAATATAACCAGTATAGTAATATATTTTCAATATATTGTATATCTCTGCAGTTTTGAGATGCAAATGTTATATAATAAATGCTATAGTTTAAATTTTAACATTAGCAGTCGCTTTCTACGACTTTATATCAAACGACTATGTTATTGTCAAACAACCTTACTTATACGACACACTGGAAATTATACATTAGGTACATAATTTTGGAATGGTTCAAATAGTTCAATTACTTGTTATAATTTCAAAATACCCTAAAAAATATTTAGTTCAATGGTTAACTCAAATCACCGCTTTCGTTATATTATCTTATACAATAGTGTCCTTAATTACAATACCTATAAAATTGTTAGTAACAACTGGCACCATTTATTTCTTTGTATAGGTGAAAAATCTATGTGAACTACGTATTGTCAATTAACACCTTTAAATGCATGGCTCGTGCCTTTTTATTGTACTGTTTGCAAAATAAGGACAGGGTGAATATCTGATAAAAATCCGAGCATATATTGTTGGAGTCTTGAGAAATTAACATAAATTAAGATGTGTTCTTCTTGTTCTCCATGTGGAATGGTTAGATATACTCGTACGCAGTAATTGTATTTCACAATTTATAGAGATTATATCTGCAACATGTTAGGCAAATATTGCTACCCGCTAAAAACAATGTTTCGTGGTGAAACTTAGTAGAAAATTGTCTTTTTGCTAATAAGTTTCATTAAACATACTTATGGATATACGCAACGTGGGTCAAAATAAAAGTATCTGCATATTATACGCGTCTATAGAAGGAGGAAATGTTATAAACCTTTTTCAACTAAAATAAATTTCATTTGTTCATTGATTGATTTCAAATTCCTCCTGTCTAAAAATGATCTTCCTTCCGAACAAATCCAAAGGTAAAAGGCATAAAATCTAGCCCCTTTAGTTTGCGACTAATCGCAGATATACATTTAAATTTTAATCAATACATAATAGCTAAAGGTGAACTCTTTCAGAAATACTAAAACTAACTGTAGCTTTTCGATGTAGCCGAAACCCAATTTTTATAAATATACAGACTCCTACGTTTAATATCGTTGACTGAATTTTGGCACCCAAAATGATTCTAGTATATATTTATTATAAATATATTTTAAATTTCTCACCCTACAATATAAAATAAATAAGATTATCTATTCTCGTATATTGGGAAAGAAACAGGTTACACAAAAATCAATATGATCGTTTTGTAGTATTGGTAAAAAGGTAACTATTTTAAACGCTTCCTTTAAACCATTTATATAGCAGGCAGAAAGGGACATCTGAAAGTTGAGTTGCCTTCTAAAAATGTACTTACTTTTAAGTTAATGGAGAAGTTTTCAAATTACTAAAATATACCTTAGTTTTAACAATGGTCCCGCTTTAAATTTTTTCTTTCGATTAATTATATTTACAAAATGATGATACACTGCTATGTAACATACTGTAATAACTATGTAACAATGAATTTAATTGAATAAACAAATACAATCCAGGTATTCCATATAGGGTAAACAATTTCTCGGGATAAACTTTCCCATAATATCTGGTCTTTATAGGCTGATTTTTAAATAAAAACTAAGGTATATTTAGATGGATAATAAGCTTAAAAACGTCTTGTATGAGGTTCTGGATATTTATAACACATAAGCAAGTTTGCATGAAACTTAACTTCACAATGAAACTAGCGCCTAGATAATTTAATTATTGTAATTGAAAATATGTTTATAAATATGTGTTTGTTCGTAATTTTGGCAGCTATATTACTGAAGTGCAGATTTACGTTACTTCTAATTTTAATAATGAGGTATTACTGCAGTTCATGTAAAATCAGTTCGATGTGTACTTATTCAAATAAAATTCTTATGCAAATTTCCAGAAAAGAAACAATTGCGTATTGCCCCATGCCTGCAATTGCACCACTACATGTTAAAGTGGTGGAAGACATTGGATTTAATAATACTGGTACTTATATGCGCGTATCTAATGAGTATTTATACAGGTACCAGAAAACCTACATATAAAATTAAAAAAGAAAACATTCAAGTCAATGAAACAAGGTAAGAACTGCGAAAATATTTATGGTGCGGTTCATTGACCAATCAATACCTTAATAAATTAAGTATTTCAATGCAGCAGTTACTGTGAAATCTAATTTTGCATCAAATGTATAATTTAAGAAAATACTTAATTCTCACGAAATAGCGTCATTTTATCCCGAGCTGCACCTTTACTTACTAAGGTATATTTCACCTCCATTATAAAACTTTCTGTGAACTCTTAATATGATATAGGAAGCTTAAATTGCATTTCATGTAGACATGGCCAAGTAGAAAAAAATATTGCAAGAACATTAAAATAATTGCACAAATATCTAAATAAAATAACATATTTGGTAATGTATATATCAATAATCTACATATTATGGCACAAAATTCACAGCTTTAAAAACGATCAGATACAGCATATTGTCGACAAATAGATTTATCTTTTTACGTTATGCTATCACCTAGTACTTACCATTGGTTGCGATTGATATCTTTATATACATGTGCAGAGTTGCCTTTGTATCTGCAAACAAAAGTAGTAAATATATGCATATTATGCAAACTCCATATAGCATTTTCCTGAGAAATCGAAAATTTACTAGTTCTGAAAATAATTTTACATCCAATCAAAACGTGCTGCAAATTAAAAATAAATCTATTCGGGGACAAATGCAAACCTGCCCATTAATGTAATATTTTAACATAAAATACACTAATTACAATTTAAATACACGAAAATAAAGTACTTAAGTACTTTAGTAACAATCTAAGGTACAATACGGCACTGAAAGAAATGTATTTACACTTGCCAACAAAAATTATTCTCTATATGGCTTGCAGTACGAGAATCGGTGGTTCATATGTTGACTGTACGACCCAGAATGAGAAAATCGCTTCAAACATTTGCTACACTGAAATGGCTTTTCTCCTGAATGTAACCGTTTGTGCTCCGTTAAGTGATGCTTGTGTTTGAAGGCTTTTGGACACTCGTCGCATTTATGTGGTCGCTGACCTGGAATTAAAAAAAAAAGATTTTAATCAAATTTTATGGGATAGATGGATGTTACTAATACATGTGCCAGGCTTTCATGGTCAAGCTCATTTTATATGTAATGGGTGAGCTACTAAGATGATCCCCTTAAAAGTACGTTAAAAATAGGTGAGAATTATTTTAGGAAACAAGTTGAATAAAATTCTTATTGCATCCGGATTGTATCCAAATCTATTAAATTTAGTCACGTTGGAAGAAGCCGTTTAGCGTTTGAGACGGGCCGGCACAATTTAATTTAAACAAAAAATGCTGGTTTAATTTTGAAACTTTAAATACAATGCCCATTTTAGCAGCAGTGATAAATAGAAGAAACAAACAGTGAATACTGGAAAAACACTCATTAATATCTCTTTCTCTTTAAAGACTGTGAAACAAAATACGTACAATTTTCCTATTATAATAATCACATTATAAACATATTATTGTACCTTAAAGAGAACCCATAATAAAAATTGTTGTTTTTTTATTGATTGTTAGTAATGTTTAAGAATTTAAAACTTATTTCCAATTTTCCCTTGGTCACATTTCTCATAAAATATTTTTTCCAAGAATGTATAACTGACTTAATTACATTAGCTAAGTTTGATTTCTTAATTTTTTGAGGTACACTCGATGACCTCCCTACGTTGCTCAGTCAGTACGTATCACACTGGTGTATTATTGACATTCAAAATTATTTCATTTTTCTTGAATATATTGAAAGTTTAAGTGATAAGTTTCCTTTCCAGTGTTCATGTGGAAATATTATAGTAGTAGTAAACATCTTTATTTATAAAAAAGGCTATCGACCTATCGGTCTTTCTGTCCTTGTTTAATACATGTAGTCTTAATCTAAATAAAAAACAAAGATGAAAATTCTCTTATTCTGGGTTAATATTTGATTGAAATTGATAGTAAATTGAAGTTTAGTAACATGGCATCCTGAAAACCCAGATTATACATTTTTATATTTAAAAAAGTATTTCCAATCAGGGGTGAGACCCGCTCAACAAACTGTATATGTATTCATAAATAAATTTAATTGGAAATTTTAGATCTCGAAATAATAGAATCTAGCCAAACATGGCATAGTCTTAAAGTTAAAATATCATATTAAATTTCTTTTGAAATTTGCAGTTAACAATTAGTTTGAAATCACACAAAAACATGTTTCGGCACGTTTCTGTTGATAAAAATCTATATTTAACTTGGTTTTTAGATACCGGATACAGGACGATCGAAACGGTCGCCAGCTTATTTTACTTTAGAACTTATTTGTGAAGAGCTATAGCGAAAAGAGTAATTGCTTTTAAGGCAAAACACTGTTCCGTATTTGGATTATTTCTGCTTTAATCGACGAACTAATTAGTGCATTTAAAGAAAATGTATAAAAAGCCAGCAGCTCGTTCGATACTAAACATACGAAACAACAGCATTTAAAGGGTGTCAAAATTGGCGCCAATCAATTAAAGTGCTTTTTGATGCCTAAATATAGAAAAAATATTATTTGTTGTAGATATATCTCACCCCCCAGAACAGGGGGTGAGAACATGTCATCGAAGGAAACACTTACCCTTACCAGGAAGGTAACAAACAAAATACAAGTGGCGCAAAGAGTGATGGAGAGATCAATGTTGAATTTATGCCTCAGAGACAGAGTTCCAAACAATATAATTAGGGAAAGAACCGGTGTTACGGACGCAGTTGAACGGATTACAAGGCTCAAATGGAACTGGGTGGGCCATGTTTCCACAGTCAGAGATGGAAGATGGACAAAGAAAATCCTAGAATGGAGACCCAGACACGAGGCATATAGAAACCGAGGACGTCCCCAACTAGATGGTCGGACGACATCAAGGGCATCCAGCAGAACTGGATGCAAAGTGCTTAAGACCGGAAGCAATGGAATGACTTACGGGAGGCCTACGTCGAGCAGTGGACATAAAACGGCTGTTGATGATGATGATGATGAATAACTTGCTATAGAAACCTCACGATTTTTCCTTACTTTGACATCTACAGTTTTTACACAGTACGCCTTTATTACAGACCACTTTAAAAATCCAACATGTTGTAATAGTACTTACCAGAATGCTCATATTTATGTCTCGCCAAAGAACTTTGCTTGGAAAATGCTTTATCACATTGATCACACTGGAATTGTCCCTCAATTTCCGCTTCCTGGACCAACCCTTGATTGGTCATACTTTTAAGAATCATTTGTTGGACCTTAGCTCTTTTGTTCTGCAAACCCTCTTCATCCTGAGCTCCTTCGTGTGGTGAATGGCTTGAGTTCGGACTTAAACTTGTCATCCGACTGGTAATTAATTGCGTTAAACTAGGAAGATCATGAGCTCCAAATTGCAGAAGGTGGTCCATTGGAACTATCCCCATCCCAGAAAGATTGGAAAGTTTGTGGGCTGGTTGAGCTAGTATTTGTGCCAACCGGCTGCTGTTGTATTCTAGCGGCGACGGCGATTGCCTTGGATCTGAAGAATTGGATCCTTGAAAGTGGTTTTGGTATGATAAATAAGGCGTTGGACTTCTTGACGATTTGTGACTAAGATTGACAATTTCGTCATGAGTAGTGTCGGAATGATTCACTGAATGTGGACGTCTAGGCGAACAAGATGGAGATGTGTCATTTGAAAGGGTACCACACCTTCTAACAGATAAATCCAAGGGTTGTTCGGAAATATATTGCGGTGATGAAGGCATAACTTGTTGGTTCAAGGAGGTTGAAGGCACATTATATCGAGATCCAGAGGCGGTTGGGTTGTAGGGAACTTGTATTAATTTTCCTTCTCGTCGATCTCTGGCTCGCGTATTTTGGAACCAAACTTGCACTACTCGAACAGGGAATCCGATATTAGTTGCAATGTTTTCTAAATCTTCACGTTTCGGTCTGGGATTCTCCTTGTATTTATCTTTGAGAACTCTGAGCTGCTCTTCGGAAATTAAAGATCTAACACGTACTTTCCTTCCGTCCTCATTGACGTGATCTGTGGTTGCATAATTTTCGGAATCCACTTCCTCCACCTGATAGCAGTTTCTTTCAAAATCATGATCTTCAGCTCCACTAATGTTTTCGTTGGAACCATGCTCCGATTTCGGGGTTAAGGCTGCTGCTAGTTTCGCTGCTAGTCCTTCGCTCTCAGCGTCTTTGCAGTTGTGCTCCTCCAAACCAGCAATTGTTGAAAATATGTTCTTGCAATTGGTACACGAAAAGTGTTCTTTGGGGGAATGTGAAGTAGGAGCAGTGAAATTATCTTTTGCATTTTCTGAGGCCTTAGTGGCAGGGATCGTCTCGGAGAATCTTTTCAATGCATCGATAGTATTTCCGTTGAACATTGGATGTTGAGGTAGATCATTATGTTGACTATTGCCCATCTTGTCATCAACACTAAGTATGTCAGTGTTGTGATTGTCACTGTCTTCATCCATAACCAGCTCTCCGCAATCAGAAGCGTTTGATTTAGAAAGCTCATCGAATTCCTCCGGACCTCGATTAGCTTCTGAAGTAGTAATACTAAGTTTATCTTTTTGTGGCTTGGAAAAGTCTTCGGCCATCGCACTAGATTCAGATGTTTCTCCAAAAGAACTCCTTACAGGACTTAATGTGCTATGTTGCTGATGTTGTACCTGTTGCTGTAGTTGTTCTAGCAGGTGATTTATAGCCGATGCCGAGTATGGGTTTATGGTGTGCGCGGTATTGAGAATGCTATGTGGTGTACTGAAGTAAAAAGGGGCCATTGATGGATTCCCACCCAATTGAGATTGAAACAAAGCTGCAGCTGCTTCTGGGTACTTCGGCAAAATAGGCAAATAAGATGCATTATGATTAGGACTGTTGGAAATGTTATTGTTTATGGGACTGCCAGATGCCCTTTTAGTTGAGCCTTTGATATTTTGGGAAATATTTTTATCAATTAACTGATTATTTATGGCGGCTCTAGTTCTGCCAAGCTTCAAATTCATTACTAGGCACTTCTTGGAAGTCATGTGGCTGGAATAGGAGCCCGAATGAGAAAAGCGTTTGCCACAGTTACCACATTCGAACGGTTTTTCACCACTATGAATCCTTATGTGCTCCTGCAAAGAATAAAATGAGTGGTTAATAACAAAATTGTGCATGTACATCCTCTTAGAACTAACTGAAAGAATGGGTAGTTGTCGATCTTAGAGAAAATGGGCCAATGGTTTTACCTTCACCCAAAGTTGATAACTTTCCTTTCACTGTATTCATTGACTGTTTGTGAAAACTTTAGGTGAATAGGACGCCATTGGACTCTGGCCCATAATGTTTGAAAATACGATTTTTAGTGAAATAGTTAAACTGTAACATGATGCCAATGAAATATTTTATTACTTACTAAAAAACTTACCTTGAGGTGATGTTTAAATTTAAAAGCCTTATCACATTCCGTACATTTGAATTTTCGAAGAATGGCACTTTCGTCATGGCTGATCATATGGCGTTGAAGCCGGTATACATTTGCAAATGTTTTGTTGCATATTTTGCAAGACTGTAACAAAAATGTTTCAAATAAGTTCAATTAAATTTTTTTTTATGGTTTAATTACAGTTCTAAAAAATTACGATAGTTGTAACATCCATGCTTTTCTTTTTACGATAATGGTTATCTTTCATAGCCAAGAACTCTTCAGTGGGTAAGTAAGAAAAATATATATGTATCTACAGAATATAGTATACATAATACTATCTGCTGTAGATAGAATGCCGCAAAAGATATACATAAAAAATATATTACATTATTTGTGTACATATTAATGCCTGAGCCTTTAAATTACTCAATCTGTCCCGGTTTTAGCCATATCCAACTTCTCACATCCATGTTTCTTTCAGCAAAACCCGGAGTAGCAAAAACTGGACATATCTACTAACATTTTGAACACAGGTGAATGGTTGACACAAACATATGTAAACGCAGACGTGCTGCTAATTGTTCCGAAACGTTTTTGCTAGAGAAAATTAGGAAACTTATTGCACAACCCTTTTCAGGGAGCCTCAAAGAGAGGAAAGTTACATGAAATATTAATTAGAACAAGATTTCGATATCGCGATATATCCCGATATATTCGGGATATCTATTTAGTTTGCTAATGCTGAAAGAAGTGTTGGGTCTGATTACTTCTTGCCACGGTTAGCAACTGGTACCTGAATAGCAAAAAGCCTCGGTTGAAAACCAAAATTTGTAAAAGATTGAGCACAGGAGTGAAAACCCAAGTTTCCATTAGACATCACCAACATTAACCAGTTGATGTTGGACATAAATAATACCACATAAAGAAGTTCTAATTTACTGTAGCTCTGATTTTCTGAAAGAAATTCTTATTCTGATGATATGCAATAAATCGAGTTGCCAAGTTTTAATAATTGAAATTTAGTTGAAAATGTTCATTTTTTAAACACGGAAAATATTTTCATGTCTTTTAATTAAATGTTTTGAAATTTCTTAAATGGCATGTCATATTTTAATCTATTATTGAAAACTCATAAAATATTCTTCAGCAGTGTGAAACTGACAAAAATTAACTTGACTAAAATTATACGTAAGCAACTTTCTTAGCAACTTTAAAGCGAATTTTATACAGGAATAATTTAAACAAAATTTATTAGATTAATTTTTTTCTGAATTCTCAACGTTTTCTGAAATATGTTGAACTTGGAAACAGATACTTGTCTTAGGACAAGATTTAGACCGATAAGGTTTAGACGCTGGTGAAACCGAAGTTGTGTAATAAAAAAATGTTACAGTTCTTGACCCCGTTGAAAATAATCCTGACTGCAACTTTACAATTACCAATCGGTACAAGAATTTCTCCTACCGGATCGTCCCAAAAGCGTTCGTCTTCGTGAATGGTGGGACGATCATATGGATTGTCTTTAAAGAACCTTTTTTCTGTAGCAAAGCTACATTTTCAACAATAATCATGTGTCTCCGTAAACGTTTGGGCTGGAATAATTAATGATGAAGTTATTGGACCACATTTCTTTGACGGGAATTTCAACAGTTTTACCTCCACTAATGGAGGACATTCCTCTTTAAATCAGAAGGACTTTTTTCTTTTTACATTATGATGCTCGGCTCCATTTTGTACTAGTTATCTACGTAGATGAACTATACGCCGTGGTGACCCCATTGCCACTTGACTTTTACAGAAAATTTGTCTCTTTTTACAGCCAAATTTTCTTTTCAAGGCTTGCAAAAGACGTCATAACAAACAAACCGATTCATTTAATAGTCATTTGTCATTAGAAAATGCTTGGAATTTTATTTACTGGGGGCCAATTATTGGCTTTTAATTAATAAAACCTTGTTTTTGCTAAGTATTATAAGTGGCAGTACCGGGTGAAAATTCACTGCTCTATCATGTTTTTCAAATTCCATAATTTTATCAATCAGTTTTGATGTTTACTGTTTTAAAATCTTTCACAAGGATTCATAAAAAATACGACTTTCTTGATCCCCTGGTGGAAAGTACGTACTTTCGCCATTGTTTTCGATGGCGAAAGCATCACTTTTACCCATTACAATAGCTTTCGCCACGCACCTTTCTGACTCGGTAACTAGCAACGGCGAATTTCGTTGATAAATCGTTTCGGACGTTTTGTCAACATTTTTAAAGCCGTACCAGCTTCGAAATCAACGCGCTGATCAAAATTTTCTTCATCCAGTGTGGTAAATAATAACTTTCGCCACGCACGCTGACTGCTTGACTGTTTGTCACTTACGCACGCTGACTGTCAGCTGACTGTTTTGACAACATTTTCAAAGCTGTTTTTTTTCCAAACATTATACTTTTCCCGACTAGTTTCCACCGAGCATTAAGAAAAATAGTATACGGTCCGTGAGACGAAAGTCGAAGGCCCGCCACTGCGTGCATGACGCAACGTGATTCAAGCAGTGGCGGAAGTTCGACTTTCGTCTTTTGCATTGTAATTTACTATTTTAACAACTTTAATCGGACTTTATTGAAGTCGTAGTCCAGATTCGTGTCAGCAGGAGCTAACAAGCTTTAAGGAAATGCAATGCTTCCTTCCATGTTTGGTCTATTTTTTTTATTTCGTCTATCGTCTGCTCGCAAGTAATGTATACCTTATCAAGTTAATTAACTGAAAAATGTTTTATTAATTTCGAATAAATATATTTCTCGGAGTTAAATTGAGCAATTTGTCCTTATACACCAGATTTCTGGGTCGAATACAAGTCCTGAGTGAGTGAAGTGTCACACTGGAAACAGATGTACGTTTTTAAATCCAATGTCATGCCTATATTAAATATAATTTTAAATTTAACATTCTTTAGCGTGTTAAGATTTATATGCCATGGCGCCGATCTCGCAAGATGTGTAAATGAATTTAGCAGCCATATTAGTCAGTTCACGCCTCTTTTAAGTGCTGTTTTGTTTTTTTGTAAACCTCTTTGGTGGCATGACGGGCTGTATACATCTATACATTAATTGAAACTGTTCGAATTGAATATAAATCGGTTTTTAGTACAATAACCCTTCTAAATATTGTTTTCTTTAGTTTTAAAAGTGAAATTGCTGAATATTCGGTAGGCTTTAGTCTGAAGTATGATTTTTGCTTATGGTTTAAAAGCAACTGAGAATTAAAGTCAAAGCTGTAATGTGTTAGCATGATATAAATGCCTCTTCCTAGCTTTGCCCAATAAAAGCCATGCTAACATTTCATATTAGCTTATAATATAAAAATTAATTTAATTTGATAAGACACTAAAAAATTCCATTGATCGACAAAAACTTATAACTCCGTAATTAAATGTGAATGTGCCTTATTATGCATGTATTAAGTATATGCATATTTATAGCTACTAATGGTCAAAAAGTTTTGACGTTTTCGTAAGAAATAATAGGAACCTTAAAAAGACATAAATTTCAAGTTGTTAATATACAACAATGAATGGGATAAAATGCTGTTTCCGATATTCTTTGCCAGACTTTACAATGTTTCAGTAGTAGTAGTAAACATATTTATTTCTAAAAAAGGCTATTGACCTATCGGTCTTTCTGCCCTTGTTTAATACATGTAGTCTTAATCTAAATAAAAAAACAAAGAAATTCTCTTATTCTGGGTTGACAATTTGATTAAATAAACTTTCTAATTCTAATGACAAGAAAAAATTATTTTATTGTCCAGTAGTCAGTTGCGTTTGTAAGTGTTCGAGTAGCGTTGATGTAGGGAAACGGAAGCGGGATTGTATGGTTGGTCTTGTAAGACAAAGGGGATTCAGTATGGTCCAGTTGTAGGGCTTGTTTGTCCATTTTGTATGTAGATGTATGAGTCTTTCCGAAATCTTCGTCATGTTTGTGCGTTCGTATAGTAGTTGGGTGGGGGGGTTGTGTAGTGGGTTTTGGGGGTGTCTTATTCGTGTTATTAGTCTTAGTGCAATTTGTTCTGTTGTTTGTATATAACGTTTTGTCCTTGCTGTTCCGTTGGTCATGAGTATATGTCCATAGTCTAGCAAGGGTCTACAAATAGCTTTATATATAATCTGATCTAAAATTGATAGCCTTAATAATTTCACTAAATACACTAAACATCTTTCCTTCCAAAACTTCACTTAATCGATAAAAACAAGTCTCCTTTCAAAATTTATTGCGCAATTCAGTGAAATTCGACCTTATCTTGTTGAATCAAAGTTTTCAGAGATTTAGTGTGACCATGTACATGTACAATCGACCTAAGACTTAAAACACTGCAGGACATCAGTTAGTTTGCGTCTATTTCCATTAAGTTGATAAATGTAAAGGACTACATGTTTGTACTTGTTTTCAGATTTCAGCACTTTACTCTGTATAAGTATGTAGGATATATTATAACAAATTAGTTCAATGACATTCCGTTAAACGTTGTGTGTAAAACTTGGCAATCAATTATTATTACAATCAATACGTATAAACTCACAAGAACCAATTGATACTCATATTAAACACATTAAACATTTCATATTTTTCACGTTTTCCTTTTTTGTTTAATATTTTTGTTTCAACTCAGCATATGAGAGTAACTAGTCAATCTTTAGCGATAATTGCTCAAATCGGATAGCAACGTTACACTATCAGGTATAAAATCTTTGTAAATAATTTTGGTGTTCGCTAAATCAGTTTAGAGCCGCTTTAGCCAAATGCGAATTTTATGTGCATTATCGGAATTACAATTATGCCCGAAAGACGGCAAGATAAGCGAAGCCCAACAAAAAAACATTAAAACACTGCGTTTTTTTTACATTTTGCTGCTGCCAAAATTTCCGAACAAATGAGAATATTTCAAGCATATGTAATATTATTTGGTGCCAACATTATATTGTTTATTATATATTGTAAATTGATATTTTCGCTTGTGCTTTGCTGAAGAAAGGTAAGAAGATAAGTAGCATTAAAAAAATATGCAGAACTGTTCAGGTCTAATACTTTTCTCTACACTTAAATGCAAAAATCGAATTTTTAAAACGTAGAAACTCTTTTCAGAAAAGGTAATACTATATTTTTAAATCCACCAAGCTGAACAATGCTTCTAAAATTTTTGAGTTACTATTGTTTCAGTTACGATTTAAAAGATCAGGTGTTTGATATTTTAGTAACGTTGCACATATTGCAAAAATGCATTTGTTTGTTAACGCCTGCCGGCTCGTAAAATAGACATAAATTGGTATTTAATAAATAAAAAAGAAGAGTTGCAGAGGATGCTAATGACATTGTTTTAATCAAACCCATGAAACAGTAGGTTTTACCATTTAGAGAATTGAGCGCCTGATATAGTTCAACGTGCTGCATCTATCAAGAACAACATTTAATTCATGTATGTAGGAGATGTACGTTGTATTTTTAAAACCAAATATCGAATGACTAAGATTAAACAATATGAACAAGAAAATCAAATAAAACATTCTTTTTAAAGCTGGCATATTAGAAACATTTGTGTTTGTTAATTGTTTAAAAGACCTAAACGGCATATGTGATCTAGTAACTGAAGATCTATGGTAGTTAAATAAAATAATGTTTGGTCATTTGTATCTATTGAAAAGTTCAACCAGAGCTCGCTGTAGTTTCCACATACAGTCGCTTACCAGTGATTGCGCTCGAAGAATGCAATAAGAACGATAATCAAGATCGATCGGTTAATAAAAGTCTCTTTAAGATATGGTTCGTTACACGTCAGCCTTAAGTTAACTCTTTCACACGGTCTTTGGTTGCACATGTGGCATAATTTTTTGTGTGTTGTTCTCGTGGATCACTTGTCATCGTGTCGAGCTATCTTTCCACGGCTGACTTTCAGTCGGATAGATTAAATTGCTGGCTTGGAGTGATATGTGTGTGTCAATGCCGGTACTTAAAAATAGATAAAGCTCCATCAGGCAAAACAAAAACAATCCGCATCGATTTTGGAATCTGGATCTTAAATATACAATTCGTCAAGTGATACAAGAGAAAAACTTTAAAATCGATTTATATTGATTTTCACATAAGCATTATTTAATAGTTTACTTTCGCGATTAACTCACTCAAAAAAAATTACTGAACAATTACTAAAATAGACAGCAGCAACCAATGAAATGACATAATTTTCACAAAATTTTTAAATTTTAGCTCAAAATGAAAATCATTCAATTGAGAGCTAAACTTTTAAAAGAAAATATTACCATGCTTTGAAACTTAAGGCACAACTTTGAGAAAAAAGTTTTAATATGGAACTATCGAAAATTAAGCAGTGTTTTTGAAAGAACTACATCTGAAGCTAGCCAAATTGGAAGTTGAGAAAGAAATACAGGTTCTTTTTCCATTGTGTACTTTTATAATTCACACAATTCAGCATTTAAAAGTCAGTAATTCAAATTTAGCTTACATTCAAAGCTAATTTGAAGCCAGTTGAACTTCTAGGGCATGAAATATATTTTAGATTCCTAGATTATACTGATATTTCAGTAAATCAAAAATGAAGCATAACTGAGCCGCAAAAGTTAATATATCAATTCAACATATTGCGAACGCTTTCGCCTATTTGAGTGCAATGTGCATACCCTCGATTTTACAAACCACTCCGATAATATGCTATTTTCAGTCCACATTTAAAGTGACGCATATAAGGTGTTTACCTACATATGGCTCTCAGCAATATCTTAATTAAATAGAATTGGTCCAACATTTCTTTAGATAGTAGCAGTTGAAATAAATGGTAAATTATTATTATCTTTTAATGAATGGCAATCACTAGGGGAGGAAAAACTGTCAAGAACAAAATAGTAAACTTTGATGTTTCTAGCTAGTTTATCGATGATGTTCGGGTTTTTGAATAGAAGTAAATCGACCTTGGGCAATTTCGCGCGTGACGCTCAGTAACCAAATAATCAGCAATATAAATGCACAAAACATTTTTGCTACATCTTTAATTCTTGTTGCAATTTTTGTCAAAATTGTAATGTCAAAATTTTAACTGGAAGATATACAATAAAATCAGCTAGCTTCAAATCTGTTCTTTGTTTGAAAGCACGCACACAACCTTAACTCAAACGTTTCCACAAATAGTTTGTTGGGGGTTTTAATTTTTTGAAGGTTTTAGTTTTTTGAGACTTTCTAATTTAAGCACATATTAATATTAGCTAACGACAAACTCAGTAGGAGTTTGCCGAAGAAGGGTCAAAGAGTTATTCACATAAACAAAATGGTGGAAAAAGAAGGTTTATAATAATTATTCATCGAGTGAATGAATCATTTTCGGTTCCCTCGATTCAGCATGCAAGTTTGGTATAAAAACGCCTAAGGTACTTGTCTAATATACATTTTGTAAATTGATTTGAGCCTTTAGTTAGACCCTGATAATGGATCTATGAAATTTGGAATGTTTTGCCTTGGTCTATTTAACTAGAGTTTTTTCATTCAGAAAAAAAATAAATTAAGATCACATTTTAAATGTTCAACAGCGAAGCATGAAAATCACCTACAAAGCAATGCAAGTTTATTCAGACTACAACAGGCATATTATAGTGGGGAACTTGTACACAATATGCATCTCGTCCTTTGAAAAGTGTGTCTGTTTTGCTTAAAGGGTTATTTAATTGAAAGGTAAATCTAGAGAATCTTTAACAAATCTGCATTTGTTTCATGTCGCAGGTTTCTATTGAAAAAATTAAGAAACTATCACACCAAATAATATTTGACTGCGAATTCCTAAATGAGAGTACATTATTGTAACGATGTATAAAAACTCAATAAGAATTGAGAAACGTGCTACTTCATAAAAGTACTCCTACAAGCTTGAAGTGTGAAAGTGAACGAGAACTAATCAGTCGGCATTATTATTTCCTTGTTCAACACTGCTAAGTAAAAATTGAATAAACTTTTTTCAAAGTAGTTGGTTTTTACTGACCAAATGGACTTACTATTCTCAATGACATTAATGAAAATATTTTCGATTTCTGTCTAGCATAGCAAGGTTATGATATTGTAAAAGCGATATACTGAAATGATTCTCCTTTCTCCAGAGCTGGCTATTAGAAACCATCTATATTAACTAAAATATATGGAAAGTTTAATTAACCGCAGTTGATATTTTAAATTGGGTTTAATACGACTGAACGGACGGCTCCACAACCATAAAAATTAAAAGCTAGTGAAAAATTGTGTGCTTGAAGGCGAAACACATACTTTGTTCCTCTTACATAGAAGAAAAACGTATCGTTCCCAAAATAGAAACAGCTACAAAGGCGTTTTGTTTTAAGAGTAAATAAAGCACATTTATGTCCGTTCTAAATTTGTCTTTTGCACCTGGGTATGATTGCCACAACACCTGGTGTGAAAGGGGCTATTTGAAACAGAAAATTTATATTCAGCTCCTACATATACAATCATAATTCCGATAAATGAAGCTAAAAAACGTACTCAATCGAATTTATTCTTGCTGGTCTCAATCAACGAAACAGTTACAAACGCGACAATAGGCGCAGACATGAACGGATCAAAGATGCTGTGTGAACTTATTAAAATGAGTCAAAAACTAATCCAGAACCAGGAACTGTAATTACAACTAAATGCCATTTGACACCGATGACACTATAAATCTATCCAATACATTTTGTTTGCTGTTCCAAGTCACAGACTATTCATTATACTCCTGAACTTTACTATTAAGGTTAATCGAGCTGATTAGGCCGATTGGTTGATATTCAGCTACTTGAGTTACTTGCGTCTATCTTTCGATTACCATTTGTTATTAATTTAGAATCCACATAGGTAATTATCTTATTTGTGGCCGTTATTGAATATCCGATACGGATAACTAATGTAATGTTTAGTTATTTCGATCAATCATTGTTTATCTCTCGACAATATTATATTACATTTAAGTAGTGGTTTTCCATTTGGTGGATTGATTTAGATATAATATTAAACTTTCCAATCTTTGCATAGAAATCAACTCCTGTTGGATAAAGCATTTTTTACGGAGACACTAGTACAGTTTTCTCATGCAAACCAACTACATATACAGGTTGTTTTATAATGATGTGGAAATATTTTAAAAGCGTGCTTGGAAAGTAATTTTAAATAGAATCTCCAATAAACTTTTTTGATTTCGGCATTTATTTCGGAAATCACCCATTTGAAAAATGATAAAAAGTGTTTTTGGTTTTATTTCGAAAACGGTTAGAGACAGCCGTCGAAATTTTGATAAACTACATTCCGATTTTTTACTGTATGTTTGTGTGTAAAACACTTGTTCTTTACGAATGCTAATGACGCATTTTAATAACCGTTGAATTGGTTCTAGGTTTGGAAATTTTCAACATTTTAACTTTTGAATTTAGAACATAATTTTTATCCGCAGAGTAAGTGTACTTTAAAATAGTATCAGTATATGTATAGGGTGTCCATTTTTCGTTGTAAATAGCGGGTATCTCAGTTATTATTGAAGATAGAGACATGCGGTTTTCCCAATAGTGTGACCGTTTCTGTGAAACGAAATATGACACTGATAGATGTGGCCCCTCCTTCTTGGTTTCGTGATATAGGGTCTTTTTGAAATTATGCTATAAATATGCTCATAAATGGTGCACTTTTTGGCACCATTTGTATCTCGAATTTGAAACAAAATATAGTAAAGATAAAAACGGATTCTTGTACAATTTTTCACGTAGAATCCAATGGATTAGTTAGTTTTTTTTCTATAGATTATGTTTTTTTAGATATAAGCCAAACTTAGCTTTTTTTGACACCCTACCATGTGTTGCATATTTTCACACATTTTAATTGGCTTTCCAACAATATATGATACATAAGGCTTTACTCAAAATTAAACCAAACAAGAGACATAATAAAAAATGTAATAATTATCGTCTTTAATATAAGAACATATTTATTTTGAATTTTTATGTTCATTATATGTGTTGATTAAACAAAAGAGTGGATGTTATTCCAAAGCACTCTTCGCAAAAACAGGATTTTTGTTATTTTCACCGAACAGCAAGACTGAACCTTAACATGTGATACAGCATAGTAATCAGAACAAACATGTTTGAATTCACATGTAAAAATCCAAGATGGCGCCCATAAGAAAAAACGAAGTTGATGATGGTTGTCGAGAATCCATAAGTCTTTATTTTTAGAAATAAAGATGTTTACTACTACTATTCATTTTAAATTTCCGCCCCAAATACGCTAAGGAAAAAATAAAAACTTTTTTCGAATTTCGGTTTTTTCCGGCTATCTCCGGAAGTAGCAGACATTTTTGAAATTTTTATAGATCATTTTGCTGAACTCTAGATTGCGCGACTTTGCCCCCATTGAACTAAGCTCGTATCTTATATGGTTACCGAGATGCTCATGATTGAGCTCCAAAAACGGACACCCGGTATGTCCGTAGTCAAACAGAGATCTACATATTGATTGGTAAATTTTTGTGGCGGTCTTTCAACTAATTCTTTTCTCTTTGTACATACCATCTGTAGAACCAAGCAATTGTACTGTCCAACACTAACAGACAAGTGTTGGAAGTTGTTGTGCTGCTTTTGTTGTAGTTTTGTCGTGCACGATCAATGCAGTGTCGTCGGCGTATTGTAGTATGTAAGCAGATTCGTCAATTTGTCAAGTCTTTTCTCGTGGAGACTGTGATTGTATATGTCGTGGCAGTATATATTGTATATTCTTTTTTCCTGACTGTACTTTAATTCATGAACGACATGAACATGGTACGAAATGCAGGGCTCATCACATAACGCCATAATTGTGACAATAAAATTGACTGAAAACCCAGGAATACATTGGAATGAAGTATATATTGTAAAGAAGGGGTGATAGCGGGGATTCTTGCGGGAGTCCTTGTTCAGGGGAGAAAGCAAAGGAGAGGGTGTTGTCTATGCGTACTTCTAGTTGTCTGTTTGTGAGTAGGTTTCTGATTGCGTGAATTATGTATTTGGGGATATTAAGCTGGTAAAGTTTATATAAAAGTCCTTTGTGCCAGACACTGTCAAAAGCCTTATTGATGTCCATGAAGAGACATGCTGTTTTCTTGTTCGTGAGGTGAGTGTATGTTGTTGGTTTGTATAAAAAGTGGGTGAACAGTTGAGTGTTTAGGTTTAAATCCGAATAGGTATTGTGGTATGTGTTATTCAACTGATTGTTGCAGTCTATTTTTTATTATAGTTTCAAAAATTTCAAAAAAAGAGTTTAACACTGAATTTTGAAAACGGCATTTGTGACATTGTGTGTTGTATATCGACACATTATTTTCTGGCTAGCTACTTTCCTGTGTATCACTGACGACATGTCGAGTGAAAGAAGTCGAAATATAATAAGGAAAAGGTGAGGAAGTTCCTCGTCTCAAAATCTCAAAATACAAGTCCTTTCCATATTTTTATTAAGATATGACTAATTTTAACTTGATATGAATTGATGAATTGAAAAAATTAATTTATTAAAATGATATTTCACTTCCATAAAAAATATATATGCTCCAAATAACTTAACAGCAATTCTGGTGAGCTAGAATTTCTTTGTTTATATCAAGTTGCAAAACCGACAATTTGTTTTATGCTGCCGCTTATCAACGTGATTAATAAACGGGTTTATCACAAAGACTAACCTGCCTATACCGGAAAACAAACCAAATATACTGATTAGCACCTTATGAAGCGTTTTCAATTGAGATTACTGAAACGCTTATAATACTTATGTATAATATTTCTTCATATTTGCACAATTTGGCCTGTAGATATTCGACAGTATATCCCACATTAATTATATTCATATATTTTAAAGCTAATTTTGTTGTAGACTTTTCGTCTTCATCAAACTCGCTGATCTTTCAGTAACGTAACTATGGCTCTGTCTCATTGAATGCAAAACGTTAGATTTAAAACGTTGATTAGCTAATTACCGATTAATCAATGTTAATGCCGATTAATCAATGTTAATGCCGATTAATCATTACAATGTTTTGTGTAATAAAATTTACACGATATTTTAGCTTGATGATTCTCTTGATTTATTAGAATCAAACTTAGAACTGTCTCTCTGTCGAACTTATAGCTGTCTGCTCTTTAGTTTATTTTGATTTGTTGAAACGAGTAATGATTCTGAGTAAAAAAATTGACATACGGTCAATTTACTATACATCCTGTCACGGTCACCTATGTTTTGTGTAATATAATGGACACGATACTTGATGACTAGCTTGATGATTCTCTTGATTTATTGCAATCGAACTTATAACTTTCTGCTCTTTACTTGCTTTATGTTGACTCTTTTACAATACAAATACAACAAACAAAAATATTGACTTGACAGGTTCAAATTTTCCATAAACATTTTTGTCTCAGAAATTGGTATTTTTTCAATGCGTCACTTTATAATGAAAAGTACATCTATACAAAATATAAAACATATTACCATGGGCTAAAATACACATTAAATAGTAGTAGTAGTAGTAGTAGTAGTAAACATCTTTATTTCTTAGAAAAGGCTATCGACCTATCGGTCTTTCTGCCCGTCATTAAATGAAATTAAAGTATTCCAGTTTCATACATTGGTAGGTATCTGAAACTATTATTGTATTACAGTGAAAATTTAAATAATGATTTTTTATATTTGGACCTTGAAATAAGCAACACCGATGAGGACTTTGTTCCCTCCGATACGAAATCAAAATTGCGGTAAATTTAAAGCTGATATGACTAGTACATTGATAAGGGAGGAAAATCACTCACTGTGAATCATTCGTTTATAAAGTATATGGTGATACGGCAGGGATACAGCTGGTAAAAACAAAGCATGAATCAGTTGGCTTCAACGAATTTAAATAATTATTACAGTAACTAAAATTGTCGGATACATACACAAATTCAAATTCGTTAGGTTTATGAAAAAGCGGACTCATCTAAATTAAAAATTAAAACATATTATTGTACAACATTTCCAGCGATATAAAAGATACTATTAAACATCTATCTCACAGCCGACACCAAATTAGGGATCAAAATTAGTTATTTTTCTAAATAAAGAAGGAATTAAAATACAATTTTCAAAACAGTGAAATTATTCTTTATAATGCTGAACAATATAGTTGTAGGAGCTTGAAATTTAAGTAAAAATAGGTGATGTCACAGAGTGAAGTGATCCCTTGGAGTGCTGTATTTCTCATGCTAAAAAGAACGAGAAACAAACTGCTTTGTTGGAGGTATTAGTTTGGTCATCGATATGCTGTAGTCATCAACTTCTTTTGCGAAAATCTCAATTAAATTATCGGTTATTAAAAATGGTGGTGACTTGACTGAAATCTTACTAAGCACTTTTACAGAAGTGATAAGTATAGGAATACACTTTTTAAAGAACAATTTAAATACGAAATATTAATTTATCCAGGAATATAACATTTCATATTTACACTCACTTCAAATTGCTAAACTGGCCCTTTCTTTTATTTCGTGTGTGTTTCCAATATTCCCAAAGCTCCATTTAGAAACCACTGAATTACTCTCATAGACGTTATAAATCCCGTATTTTCAACCAGGGAAAATCTAGTTTCGAAATCCAAGGCCAATATTTTTCACTCACGGTTACTGTTATGTTGACTGAACTTTAAACTTTATTTACTTAGAGAAACAAACCAGACAAATACACTTTCATTGCTGGCACACGATATTATTAGTATTAATTATTCGCCTTGATTTTGTTAAAACGATACACTTTATTAAATATTTAATTTTTACATTCCAAAATGTTCCTACTTTGATAAAGCAATAAATTAATTCAGTAAAGCACATACTTGATTTAGCTATGCGATTGCACTATGTAGGTATATACCCACTTAAAAAAATTAAATTACTAATTAAAAAACGTACAAAATATTTAAAAATGTGCACACTGAAGAAAACGTAATTTAATATAAACTAAAAAAACATATTCGTTAATAAAATGAAATTTAATGTTCTGAAAATCTGATTTTAAAACACTATGTATTTGAAAAGTTCTACAAAAACATCATCATAGCGTTCCTTAGTTGCAAACCAAGGGTGAATGCAGAAGATCAGTATTAAACTAAATTAAAATTCAAATAAATCAAAACTATTTGAATGACGAGATATTCTGAGTGCAGATAATGAACGACAGATAATTAAAGAAGCAACTTACCACTTGTGCATTTGGCGAGTGCAATAATTCGTGTTTCTCCAAGTGTTCTTTAGAAGAAAATGAAGAATTACATTGTGAGCATCCATATCTTCCTGTAATTCCTGTTAAAGGTGTGGGAGAAACGGCACTGGTTACTGACAGACTATTTTCAGATGTGGCTGTCAGGTCCGTATGAGCAATTTCCATGTGTTCTTTCAGTGCTTGAAAGCTTTGGCATCCTTTTTGGCATTGAGGGCATTTGATGAAGTATTCGGCGCTTGCACTAAGTTCTTCTTCCTTTATGACCCCATTAGTTAAGACTGGAGCTGAAACAAGAGAATAATGATTAGCGATCATGCCGTTACTTCTTCAATGGTATATTGTATGATCCAAATACCTACGCTCTTCAGGTGTTATAAAAATAGGTTCAACTTTAATGTCGAAATTCGTTAGCATTTTAATTATACCTGACAGATTTTTTTTTGAAAGAAATTTGTTACTTTTGTTACCTAGGTTGTTACGTTGACTTTCATCAACAATAAATTGTTGATTGGATCTGATTTTATTTTAGGTGTAAATCAGTGAAAATCCTTTTATACAAGACATTCAAGACAACATTAAAGTAGAAGAAAGTAGAATGGGCGTTCACGAATATAAATAATACGTGCTAAGAAAACATTAATTTAAAAGATAATTTCCAATCCCTACAAGTAATCTCCAGAAATGATTAAATACAATTAAATAAAAAAGCAAAACTACGAACACATGTGTTGCACCCAACACCGAATGATATAGCCCATAAGTTTTGTTTTGAAATTACATAATATTATCCAATTATATTAGCATCACATTTATATGATATATTGCTAGTCCTTCATACCTCCATGAGCAAGAAAACTATCACGTTTTAATTTAAGAGACAGCGAAAATTTCTTAATGTGCAGCCCTCATTTTGTATCGAACAAAATTTTATTTTACCACTAAGGACTAAACAGTTCACATTGCTCATTAAGGAGGTTAAAAAGATTGTCGGGTAATGTCTGCAGACTGGTTAGTATGAACATAAATATAAATACCTTGCTGCAACCAGCTTCCTCATGCAAAATGTGTTGAGCTGGTTAAAACTGTAATATAATAATATATTCCAATGTATTCCTGGGTTTCAGTCAATTTCATTGTCACAATTATGGTGTTATGTGATGAGCCATGCGTTTTGTCCCGGGTCTACCTATTGGACTCGTCAGTAAGGCTTCCCGCTTCCGTTCCCCTAAATCAACGCTACTCGAACACTTACAAACGCAACTGACTACTGGACAATAAAATAATTTTTTCTTGTCATTAGAATTGGAAAGTTTATTTAATAAGATTATTAACCTAGAATTAGAGAATTTTCATCTTTGTTTTTTATTTAGATTAAGACTACATGTATTAAACAAGGGCAGAAAGACCGATAGGTCGATAGCCTTTTTTAGAAATAAAGATGTTTACTACTATTATTATATGAAGTGCAG
This sequence comes from Dendroctonus valens, assembly GCA_024550625.1. Taxonomy (NCBI): domain Eukaryota; kingdom Metazoa; phylum Arthropoda; class Insecta; order Coleoptera; family Curculionidae; genus Dendroctonus; species Dendroctonus valens. The sequence continues at coordinate 450,246 of JAJTJO010000076.1, forward strand.
TGAAAAAAACAAGGAATGTAACATTTTATACACTTTGAGATAAAGAAGATTAAAGGTTTAATTCTTGTGCAACGTGAAAACTACTTAGCAGGATTGTTTAACTTTAATACATGATGTTTTTTATATATTAGTTCAAATTGATATATTAAAAGTTTTTAAGTAACGTAATCAAAAACCCTTTTTAACATCAATATCTGAGGCAAGAAAAAAAAGAAAAAAACAAATAATGTCATTTTATTGCGTAGACCCTGCCTTATACGCCTTACTGACGAGTCCAATAGGTAGACCCGGGACGAAACGCATGGCTCATCACATAACACCATAATTGTGACAATGAAATTGACTGAAACCCAGGAATACATTGGAATGAATTAAAAAGTACAGTCAGGAAAAAGAATATAATATATGAAATTCGCGATCTGAAGTCGCTAGTGTTCGGTCGTGCCAGTGCTCGACGGACGAGTGTTTGACTGAGAAGTGTGGTATTCAAGTAAAGAAGCGAACTTTTTAAGCAAAACAATTTTGCATCGTTTGTGGATAGGCGCATATACAGGGACATTCACGGAATGTATCCGGGGAGTACGATGTCCGATTCGGACTTGGCTACCCAGGACGATGGTTTTGTGAAGCCAAAAAGCAAAAAGCGAGGCAGGAAACCAATCACAAAAACTTCGACACCGACAACACACACACAACACAAGAAACCAAAAGACCAGCGCTGGAAGGGCAAACAACGACAGTCACTACACACTTTCACATTCCGGAGAAACTTGCAAAAATCAAAAAATATATATACGTAGCTTTTAATTTTTTGTCTAAACCAAACAAAACCGGGTGCAACTTTATAATGTCCCAACTCTATGGATTATAAATTCTCAATGGTAGAGATTGAGTTTTGGAACACATTGGATCGCTAGGTTTGAGTTAATGAGCATCAGCTAATTTCACGAATCCAACTCCTGTCTCGAATGAGTCTCCAACCCTGTATTTTCCCAGATAAATGTAAACAAGCTTTGGAAGTTTTTAATAATGCTTGTCCTATGACATAAATATGCCTCCTAAATTCCTCATTTGTGTACGTAACTAAATTCACTTATAATTAGACATCAAACGTACACACGTTTAAATTTCCTGAGTCTCACATCATAATTATCACCACAATAATCTAAGCATATCGCGCGCATAACTATCTCTTGAAAATATAAATGTTTATAAATTGAAATATTATTTTTACCACTCGCTGTGACCATATTGTAGCTTTAGCCACAATCGCTATTATGCCGCATTTTTTCCAACTCGAACAAAAGGTTTTAATTTAATCATAAACAGCCAAGGTATATACAACCGTGTCGCTCAACACGGGAAATAATTAAACCAACTTAAAGTTTATTAGTGACATCCTGTAAACTTTCAATTATAGAGGTATTTTACGCCTCTTTTTACATTGGTGGTTTTTGATAAATGAGCTTCGTTTTACTTTATTGTGCTATTGTGTAATTTGCGTTTCCAGCAACGTTATTTGAAGGCTTTTATGCACTTTGATCTCGTGGACGTTAAAATATTGAGGTGCAGACAAATTTCGGGAACACAACAGCATGGACTGCACATCATAGAGTGACGATTGGAACATTTGGGCCAGTAGACCGCATTCGTTCAGGTTTATTGGATCTTGACGTATTTTTCAGAATTCGTCTTTATAATGAGAAAAAATAATATAATTATTTAAAGTTGATTAACTTGATGAAAACATTAAATTGGCTGTGCAGAACATTGAGGATTTATTATCAATTAGGCAAAATGCAAATTGGTGATTGGTAAGGATACTTTTGGAACTGATATAAGTGGGTGTTTCGGAGAATGTAGAACGGACCAAAAAACCTTTTCCCAATTGATGTCAGTTGAGCATTTAAAAAAAATAGATCAGAAAATTGTTCAGGATAGCACACGTAAGTAAAATAGGTTGAGCTTAAAATTGATTTGTAGTTTTCAGTTAGCGCTTCTTTGTCCTCAACTACAACTACCTCCTAAGGAACTTCCGCACACTTTGAACTTAAGTAGATAGATCTCCTTCGCCACATTTCCTTGACTGCTTAAATCAGTTTCTTGATTATATGTAGTGTTACAAAAAATACGCCGACTTTTATAATATATTAATTTATAAAACTACCTGTATTATAAGTAAAGTTGTATTGTGTAAAGTTGAAGAATTTTTGTTTCTTTCTTGAGACTGTCTACATTTTTGATAGAAATTTAACGTGTTTTAAGAGCTTGTTCCCTTTTGTCTTTACGACATTTTCGCTCTAATTTAAGTTACTTAATCGATTATAGTTTGAAAATTGGCGTCTTTTTATACACAACGCATATTGGTAAAACCAATAGGGTGTGACGAAACAAGCATAGCTAAAAGTAGTAGAAGAAAATAAAATAAAGTCCATGTTAATACAAAAATTAATTAACGTATCAACGTCATACTAATACAAAACCAATTAATCTGAATTCCTCTATCATATATGTCGGAATATGTGTTTATTTTCCATTTACCTCATATTGTTCAACATTAAAAAGTCCATAAACCATCGAGATTAATGCCTAAAGGCACATATCACGATAATCATGACCTAAATCATGTTGCGCGGGGGAAAAAGTGGACAATGTTAAACCGATTCATTCGCTGTCATCAATCCAGGACGGAATGGCAAGGCAACTAACCTTGGTGGCGATAATAAATTACGGAATCAATTAATTTAGACCGTAAATTTTCTGTTATACGGTCAATCCTAATGTAGTTTGTATGAGGGAAAAAATTGTCAAACTTGTGATTTCAAAACACTTAGCTTCTACGATATTGTAATATTGTCTCCGCACTTGGAATAGCTTGCATGACAGGTTACTAGTATAAAACAAAAATAAGCTTTTGGATTTAATTTAACATAAATCTGCATGTTACAATTATCAGCAGAAAACCCGGGTTTGCAAACGACGCACTTATTTTGCCCACTGCGTATAATTAACTGTTAATTTTATAACAGGACACTTTCTACAGAAGAAAAAACATGCGTATTTACGATAGATGTATGATCTCGGCAGCTTTCTTGAAAACATTGTTTTGGTAAAATCCGGATCTGGTTTGGACTGATGGCATTTTTGCAATTGAGGAAGCACGGTTTTTACAGGTGGAACAAAGTATCCATTTACGCTGTACACATATTTTTTCTTTATTTCAATGAATTATAATATTAGTATTGTGTAGAAATAAGGAGGAATTATTCGGGAATAAATAATATTGTACAGAAAAACATATTCTGGGTCGATAGCCTTTTTGCATCACCAATTTAGATTTTTTGTTACTATAATATTAGTAATATTTTACACTTGTATCATCATAACAGTTCCCTTTTCAATTCCTTATTTTTTGTTGATTTAGTAAAAACTTAAACTTTTATTTGATTCATTTCACATTCTCTCAAATTTGCTTTCATACATATCCGACAAAAAGTATTTGCGTCTTTTATAATTTCTTCCTGGTGGTTATCCTGCTTTCAGCCGACTTTTTCGTGGTTTCTATGTACAGACCCTTTCATATGAATATCGAATTCTAACAATGGTTCTTTTATTCTTAATCGGTCTTACTCAGTCTTTCGTTCTATCAGCTTATAGCTTTGATCAATATGTTGTACTAGCAGTTAAGGAAAAAAGGGAAAAAGTCGTTTTAGGGTAAAAATCTTTCCCTTTTGCAGCAGGAATAATTAGTTTACTTCTTTAGTTCAATAAATTCAACAAGAAAATAACATTGGTAGTCTCCCGTACCAACGAAAGCGGTCAGAGAAGTAAGATTAGCATTAGGGCATACATTTTTTTATATTAAATGGACTTTTATAATAAAATCAAGTTATATAGCAATTTCAAGAATTTCTGATAGGGCCAACTTTGTCAAAAGCTTGTCATCTTCGCGCCAGTTTAAACTTAAATTACTTTAATGCGAAATGTGCAAGGGAGTTACCCTACATTTCAAACATGCTCAAACAAATCACTTCACGTTATTTACCAATAATCAAGCCATCAAGTGTTTAATTTGTTGTTCCTTGATTTTGAGACTTCATCCGATAAGTGCATGATATGCAAACAGGAATAAATTTGCTTATTTAATTTATCACCTTATCTTCCTATATGTATTGCTGTTGCACTTTTATTTAAACCAACATTATAAATCACAATCTTGCTGAAATACATAACTCTCTCATTCCACGTTTATTTCTTTGGTCTTTTTATTTTTGCGCAACTAAAAGTTTTAGCGCCAGCTTTACAAACAAAATTATTCCTTTTGTGACGCCGTGTCACGCTGAATTATTCCAGTTGGACACAATCCAATTTTAATAAAATGCTTTTGTATCGCCTGGAAAAAAAAACGGCTTCACACGAATCAAAGGATCCCTCGCCACGTATGAAAATACCTCGTTAGCATTTTTATAAAGGGGATATTTTCGTTACTGAGACATGATGCAAAGATCATATGATTGCTGAAAAATCGTATTTCTTTTCTTTTTTGAGATATGCATTTCGACATCAAAGTTTATATCCTCCATTAGAATGTAAGAAAATCAAAAGTACTGCTTTGGCTGAAAATAACAGCGGCAATCATATTTCTTTTCTTTACGTTTCACGAATTTGATAGTAAAAAGCATATTATGTACTTGTTTTTTGGATTATGTATTCTAAGTACATAAAAAGTTTAGCTTGTGATGAGACAATGTAAATACAACATGTTCCAAAATTAGTTTATTAGTTCAATTCAAGAAACAATTTAAAGAAGCTACTAACTAAATTTACTTCGATTACTAATGTGTCTACCGAGAAGCATCGCTCTAAAAATTCCTGCTCAATACAATCGCATCTTTTACAAAAAAACACTGATTGACGGAAATTTGCTTCTTCAATAACAAACAACAACCGCTTGAATAATTTAACGCACAAATTGAGATTGGGTCTACTATAGAAGCAGTGGCGAGGGCACCTGGCAAGAAATCTTACATCGGAACCGAATAGAAATTTTTCAGTCCTAACAATGATTAAATGTTTTTACAAAAACCGTTCTTCTTCATATAAAATCCATCCTTAGTTGATCCTTCCTATGACTGTTTAAGTTATATTACGCAAATGACAAAATATATTGATACTAAAAAGAGAAGAACTTTTCAAAGTCTTAAAGTCAGTTTTTTTAATGTTGCAGAAACGCGAGAAAGACAAAATTATGAAGCAGTAAACTTTATCTGCAACATAGATTCGATAATATTGCAGCAATTGTTCAAAATCTCCAAGTAAACTTTATAGATTATATTTTGTCCGAACACAATCAATACTGAATTGAATGAAATTTTTTGTACAATAACTTATTAGAACTGCAAGTAACGCGAACGATGCTATTTTTTAAGGCAAAGCTATTTTTTTAATATGACATGGTGATCCCTAATGACTGGTCCATAAAGTAATTGCACATTCAAGATGCCAAAATATTAAGACTAAGGTAATCTTGCCTTTGTCAAATATTGGTTATTTGCCTAATTCAAACGGTTAAAGTTTTTCAATCAATTTTAAACTGATTATAGGACTTCTTTAATTTTAGTTTAAACGTGGCTATGAGCAACTGGCTAGACGTCGCTAGGTATGCAACGTTGCTCGGTTGTTTTTAGTAAAACCTTTACTTAGAAAGATCTATACATATTTTGACATAAAATGAATATATATTTGTTTAGTCGATTAAACAGTCCGCTTGGGAATATTCCAAATCATATAATCAGTCCATTGGAATCCCGCAATTAAGTAGTTTTCATTTATACCTAGCGATATATAAGCGATCAAGCATCATACTCATCACTAACCCCGCTACGTTTTCTCATTTTGTTAATTAAATATTCCACGCCACGAAATTAAAAACTTTTTCGAATTATTATTGAAATTAAATAAAAATGGAAATATTCCAGTATACATTTGTTTATAGAAGGTTCTCGTACCATTTCATATCTTCCTTATAAATTTGATAATTTATATGAACCTAAAAGTGCAAGGTATTTAGATCAGGGCTATGACTTGACCAGCAAAGTTTCATGACGCCAACATTCCACCATTTTTGGTGAAATATATATTCCCAAATATGTCTAGCCAACTGCTCTTAAAAAGGTTAAAAAAAAGGTGAATATACAATTAGATTCGAAATGTTTCTCAAACATTTCATTCTTAAACATAACCAGTCTGACAACAGAAACAACGGATTTTTTATAGGAAATTAGAAAATTAACCAATTTTTTAATTAATTAACCAACCGCTTTTGTTTTACGCCCTATAAACAATTAATAGAAATTCCACAGACAGTCCAGATTAAATAAATCATCGAATTAATCTGATCTTGAACTAGGAACATTTGGAAATAAGCCACATTTTACTAAATCATGTTTTCATTCTTCATTATCATGTATTTCTTTTTTTTTGTTATTCAATAATCATCAATGTTTTAATTGTTCTTTTATTATTGAAATTCAATTATTTTTACATCTAGAATCTGGAGTAGCTCTCACGATTTCATCCACTACCGAATGCTTTGTATGACACGGTAACTGTGAGAGTGAGAATCATAAGCAAAATATGATTACCTATTGATCTTCTTATTGGAGAATAATGTAGGCATAGCTTTGTAGCTTTAAATTACCAATTAACTGGTGTTATAAAAGATACTGTTTTCTAATTCAATTCTACATTGTCCAGTTGGGAATGGATTTCGTTGAAATATGAAAATCCACTTGCGAGTATTGATCCAGTAAGTTTTTGCAGTTGCACTGCAGAAAAATCCAGACTATTGTTTTTCTTATAACTAAAAAAGTAGTTACTACCACTTTTTCAACTTCGTTTAAATTCATAAATTTTTAATATTTTAATTCCGTCCTTGTAAATTGATGCCATTCCGGCAGAACTAAATGTTGTCATATCATTAGCCGAAGAAGACCACATGTCCATTTTCAATGTTAAAGTATGATACACATTTTTAATTATTAGTAACATAGGTAGTTCAAAATAAAGGCGCAAATAATCAAAACTTAGTTAATCGCACCATTTTTAATTGAACGTGGTATTTATTTTTATATCATCCATTTAAAAATATTTATATTTTAAATTGATAAATCAAAACAGGTTTGCAATATACCTAGAAATGATGTTTTTCTTTAAGTTGGACAAGCATGATGATTACAAATTAGTGAAACTTTAAGCGAATGATTCTTCGCATCACTTGCTAACTTATAATTACGCCTTTCCCCGATGGAAAATAAAAATATATACATTTGCGTTCCTAACAGTTGGTGGATGCGCTAGGATATCCCGGAAAATTGGAAAATCTCTTTATTGAGCACGGCGATACACGCGAAACTGTAATTTGTGATGATTCCAAATTTACAAATTTGAAATGGATTTTGTAAAATTGAATCGGATATCCCGATAAGTTTAATTTAAATTGAATAGAAACATTTAGCATACTACAGAAAGAATGCAGTTACTGCATTCTTTGGGGTTTTTATATTTACGTGATAATAATTTATTCCGAAGATAATCACTCGGGTTTGTGGTTAAATTCTCTGTAAATGTGTATATAGCCGCAGAATCTGGCGTTTTTTTGAGTTTTTAAAACCATACTTCCGCTAATTAACTGCACAGGTTAACCACAACTTTGGCTCGCATATCGGCAACATTGAAACAATACAACTCTTTTGTACATATTTAACTAAATTTAAAAAAGTCCGATCAAAATAGTAGTTACAAATTGAATAAATAAATGAATCAAATTTATATCGCTCAGAGAACGATTTCTTCGCGTCCAAGACATTTAGAGATTTAATTCCATCAAGTTTTATGTACCACACTATAGCCATTTAAGCTAAATACTACGGAGCGACCTACATACATGTGAAAACGGAACATTTAAGTAGGTATTGTAGAGATTTACAAGCATTTCCTATATCTTATTTAGAGCGTTTTACTAATAAACATGCAATTTTGCAGGTTAGTTGAAAACAATCAGTTAGTACGAAATTCATTTTAGAAAAAGCTGCTAGGAAACACCAATGCTTTTTAACGTTGCACATTTGAAGCGAAAACACATATCGCGAGGAACAAGATAGTTTCGAAAAGTGGTATTATTATGGAGTAAGTATTTACAGCTTCTGTTGTAAAGAGTCATTTTACAGCGCGATATGTTAAAATCTGCAAAATAAGTGAAAGGAGAACTTTGCATCAGTGTTAGGTATTTATATTTGTAACTTGTCGAAATAGACGGTTTCCATACACGTCAATGAAATACTTTGAGGGAGGAGCGCACTCAAAATTTTTAGAAAAACTCACACGATGCTAAATCCAATTTTAGACTTAGATATTTGATCCTAAGAATATGGTTAAGGCAATTATATGCACTTCCAGTGACTAATAAAATCGTTACACTAGTCAAATGTACAGGGAAGCATAACATTTTGCAAATGCTGTAAGGTTTCGGATTCAAGTAAGCAGATTGAATACATAATCTTTCTGCACATGGCACATTCTATATTGTTAAAACATTGGCAATTTGTCTACAAAGGACAAAGTGCTGTATACCGACGGGTTTAAAAAAAATAAAAATAACATATATGTTACTCAATTGCAATGTAAAATGTTGTCAATTCCACTGAGAAGCGCTATTGCTCCTACACACTCCTCTAGTTCAACTTTCCATTAATTTGTGCGACATTTCGACGACTACGAAACGATAGTACATTTATTTTAAGTATATATTAGAACTCCGCATACAAAATTGTCTCATTTAAATTAAGCAACTTACTGACTATTTCCGGTATAACAATAATTATCTGGCATAATTTGAATCGAAAATTCGCATGAAGCGCGGAAGTTTACAACAACTATCTTATTTTGACCGTTTTACCAACCTGATGGCGGCCAGATTGCACTTTCCTGTCAACCATTTTATTACGGTCGAAGGTAGACACATGTCTATACCTACCGAGGTCTACACTTTCGGCTTCATAGTTGTTAGTCCCACTTGATATTTGATACTTAGGATTGGATACACCGTAGAAAAAACTTCACATTTTCAGGTAGAATTTTAAGCTCTCCCACAAATTAGAGTCGATGAGGGGCATTTGAACCTGAATAGTTTCAGTCAAATGTGGCTGCAGAAGTACGTAAAGCATCAGAACTATTGATGTGATTTATTATGCATGTTTTTGCGATTCTTGTTGAACAATAGTCCGGATAATTGCTATCTACTTTCATGTCTCTAGAGGAAGTTTGTAAATTTAAACAAATAATTAATCGGTAAGAAATTATTAATAACTCAAATTTCAAATATAGGTTCTACCGAGAATGTACCTTCACCATTACAAAATTCCTATAAACCGCTGAGACGGTTTTAATTTCCAATGTAAATATTGTGGTAAATATTTTTGGAATTTTACAGCCTTTCCCATATGCGTCTCTTAGTTTATTTCTAATTGGTGTTATATCGTAAATATTTATTTAAAGGTAAATTTAAATTCGCGGTAATATTAGTAATCATCTCGGTAGAGACATATGAAGTCCCGATTATACCGGGCATTAATATGTTACCGTGTCTTATGCAGCGTTATCCAATTTTGAATGTATATGTATGACTGTGTAGAAATATGATCCTATTTTTAACATACAGCAAATATGCAGAAGCCTGCATTATTTGATCTGAAGTGTTTTGAAGTTGCTATTACTAGCAAACCCTTTGATTCTTGACAATATTTAATCAAAATTTTGAAAGTTGTCGTAAACCAAACCTTTGGCGGAAAATCAAAAAGCACTTTAAAAAAATTGTATTAAACGCGACAAACACAATTCATCAGCATAATAATAAACAAATGTGCCTCCCATTCTGTGTTTAGCCATTCAGCAAATTATTGAAGCATTTTAATATTAGTCCTATACGTCGATTAATAATACCTTATAGACAATCCTGTTACTAACAAGTTTTCTTGCGGAAATACGTTTTCCATTTAATTTATTGAAATTCATTTATTCCCCATAAGAAAAAAAGGACGCCATGCTGACCATGTTGTCTTTCACACCCGCGACTTTCATGTCGACATAGTTCGAAAAAATTAATTTAATGTAGTTTTCTTTCTAAAAAATTACTATCCCCGAAGAAACAAATTCTTCAATACGGTTTAATTTGTCGATCAGTTGATACCTATAGTCGTGTAAATCCAGGCTGCATAAGCCTAGCGAATTCGGATAAAGAATTTTAACCACTTCGGCAGTGTTCATGCAGCGGCAAAGGACACATAGAGTCTATGTGTCATAGACTATATTCGACATTCGCTAACTTTAACGTAAGACTCACACTTCTTTTAAATTCTCGCGATTACTATCAAATAGAGCGAGATTAGAACCGGCAATCGATAGTTTCAACATGGTTTATTCATCGCAATAAAATTAATGTTGGTAAATAAAATTGAATATGTTCTTCCGTATGATATATTCCTTGCACACATCCAATCGTCGATTCCTAATGAGGGGAATATTTTCTTATTTTTAAAAAGACAATAGGAAAAATAGCTCGGTTCGACTATAATTCTTAGTAACCTGAAGACAATGAAATGCCCAATGTTTAAATCCGTAAAAAAACAAGTCGTCTGGTTTCCAGCAGTCGGTCAATTAAATTCAATTTGTATAGAAGACGATTGCAGACAAAACATTCCGAACAAACGCGATTTGTTCTTTGATTACTTGCTAAAATTATTTATTTGTTTGTTAATAGTGTTTTATCAATTTTCTGTTTTTCAGTGATACTTTTTACATATGTGTCTGCTTCTTTGCAACTTCGAAGAAAATTGTAATTAATAAATTTTCAAAGAGAAATTCCTTGATAAACTTGATATATTTCTGATTTTACGTTTATTTCGTGAGTTAGTTCCATAAAGATAATTAACAAAAAATAGTTTTAAACACCCGTTTCTAAAGATCCACAAAGCAATAGTTACCACTCTTTTAGTCACCATGTATAAAGCATCCCATAGAGCTTGTTATGCGTATACTGTCATATGGTGCACATAACATGCAAAAACATATTTCATGTGCTCGTTTTAAAAGCACTTAACTGGGGAATGCAAATGTGAAACTAATTGTTTTATCTAGATTGTTGTATATTCACCGTAGCGTTTAAATTCATCAAAAACACTTAGGCGAAGTACTAAAGTTTCTAGAGAAGAAAACCTATTCACTGCAGGTACCTTCAAAACCAGATTAGGTTTTACCTGAGTTGCCGTCCAATAAGCTTGCAGGTATCCCCTCTTTCTGTGCAATTTGCCCGATTAAATCCAGTGAACAGGTAGAAAAGATAACGGGAGATAATATTAGGGCAGGTGCAAGCTGTGTTGAAATGGTGTCGAACGTGGCCAATCACAGTTCAGCATGTGCAATGGTTTATTTTAATCTATTATGTGGAATATCTCTCTCTCAATTCCTAACAATTTGAATGTAAGTGGTAATTACTGATTTAGCTGGTGTTTTTAGTCAATCCATTTTTTACGATCCCATAAACACAGCAATTAAAAATATGAATAAATATATTTTAAGGCGAACAAACAACTGTAAGTACATATAAATTCTGGTGTTGTCATCAAAGTATGGTAACATGGAGGGTAACAGGTATTGTTTACTTCCAACGGAAAACTAATAGCTGAGGTATATAAACAAAGTCGAAATATTTTCGGTTTTGTTTAGATTCTTGCAGGTGTTTACGTGTTTATTAAAGTTTGCATCTGGAAAATGTTTTAAATGCTGAAATCGCTTTAGTCAATCGCGGCAGCATACCTACGATTACCTTGACGGGCTGCTAAATGCCTGACTATGATGCGAACCTTGCATGTTTTCAACAATGCTCTTTATTACACTAAAATGCAATTTGCTTCTGCGAAATTTATAAGCAACATAAACGGTAGATATTTATTAACGTTCAACCAGGCGAAGTTATATTCATAGAAAGCATTAGTTTCATTTATCTAATTTAATTGGTACATCGACCTACTTTTCCTAAAAAGTAGTCCTTGATTTTGATTCATGCTTTCTGAACAATAAAGTATAACTATGGGGTGGTGCATTTTTCTTCTGACCAGTCTTTCTTTCTTTTAATAAAACTTTCTATTATCTGAAAATTAGTGTCCAAGATGATAGGGAACGTCCCCATTAATTTAGAAAATATATTTTTCTACTATTGTGTAAATTTTAAAGTTGAATACGGTAAATTTCAACGATGAAAATACTAGTTTTTCCATAGACGGCAGAGGACCTACATATTCTATTCTTCGCCGATGAAATGTTGTTTCATTCGTTTTGACCGTTTTATGGAATTTTTGAATCCATTCCGCACGATCATATTGTAAGTATCGTATTTGATGCATGTAGAGATAGCAATCGTAACAGATTATCGATTTACTAGATATTTGGCAACGATTGACAACTTGCATACGAAAAACAAAGGATAAAACAATACAAACTTTGCATGATGTTTTGCTAAGTTCGAACGAGTTTTCAAGTGTAATCAAACTTTCAGAAATAATGTGCTAGGAAATCAAAAAAGTTAAATGCAGGTCTCATATTTATTTATTCATTTCAAATGATTGTAAATGCGTTTTAAATCAACTTAAATTTTTGATTTATCATTTACTATTATTTTCAACGAGCAAATAATGCAATATTTTGCATGGGAAGGACAGGAAAATATTCGGCTACAGCCAAACATTTTCTTTGTAGACTCTATCAGATAAACAAAGCTTTATAAGTATTGTTTGGGCAAAATCTATTGAAAGAAAAAATCAAACCAGAACAATTTGCGCCGTCTTCGTATCGCATAGATGGCGCAAATAGTCCCGACCTCGAATACAAATCTTCGCCGGAAGTACTAGTTGGGACTTTTAATACCATCTCACGTTGACTTTGCCTAAGCCAAAATAAGTATGCTTCTAATGTTGTTTGAACACCCAGTATCACTAAAGCTTGTATCAACTTAAATATTTCTTTCGTCCAAAGTCCCTCTAAAGAATAACATAAATAAACGCTTTTTTGGAAGCTATCTCCGCTGCTAAATGTGAATAAATCTAAATAATATTGCTGATATATAATATGTCACCTACGATGAAATTGTGGATCTAACTCTATGTCGGAACACAATAGTAAACGATGTAATTCTACTAATTCCCCTTAACATTAGGTTTATTATACCAATGCTAATTAATTAAATTGATCACAGGTGTTTATGAAATGAAAGACCTACAGATATAGTAGATAGATACGCTTATATCATGTTACACAAATGTGTTATTGTGTAGGTTAAGCTGGATGTGACAAAAAAAAGAAATAGTAAATTACGCTCAAATAGTAATCAAAAGAAAAGAAACAGCAATGCAACTTAAATATATTATTGCTCTACATGTCTACAAACATCTGAAAAATGTCATCCAATAATTAATGAAAATATTTAAGAAATGCATTTCTTTTTCAAATATTACGAGAATACATGCAGCAAGCTTGATTTTTTAAATAACAAAAAACCATTTTCTTCAAGCTAAGTGATTTTATTTAAATAGATTTTCAGGAAAAGCTATACAATTTATCCATGCCAACGTTGTTATTAACAAACTATTTGACATAATCCAGTCAATAAACAATAGTGTAATTTCTGCATGTATACGTACTAACTTGCAGTAGGTTTCCCTGATCAATAGACGAATTTCTGTACCTGTAATTGATTTATTTGTAATTTCGATACTTTGATTCAACGGCTTGCGTCTATATGCATATTCCTCTGAAGAATAATTTCTTTATCTCAAAGCCGTAGATAAAAAGAGTGTCCACTCTGTGCAGGTTAAAGTCCTAAACCTGCATAAAAAGTGAACAATTGGCCGTTTCCTCGAATTATTTATTGGAACCGGCAGTCTGTTTGAAAATAATATAAAAGCAGACGCGCGATTTATATTTTAAAATTTCTCGTTTTTGAATAGCTTTAGTTAATATTACGACCTCAAAAAAAATGTTCAGTGAGATTGTCCCCAGAAACTTGATAAATCATGTAGGTACGAAAACTTAGAACTTGATCTATGTGCAAGCAATGTAAAACGGCATTGTACCGACTACTGCAACAAATGCGCACCTATTCGCATATAAATGTAACAAAGGAACATCTACCTCACCTGCGTTTCTAGCAATTGAAACTGATAAACCCGAAATGAAACCGTTTAAAATGTAAGCATTCAGTCTGAAATTTCTTTACTTGGTCGACTGTTTTCAAACTCATTTATTTCACATGCCAATGTGGATTTTGTCCGCTTGGCAACTGAACTCAAAACTTATGTGTGATCAATTTTATTAGAAAATTGGGTTCTAAAACTACCGTTTTTTAAGCCAACATTTAGGCATAAATGCGGTTTTACTACGGCGGTAGAAGTTGAAAAGTTGTAGCCAGGACTACATAAGGAATTAATGGTAGCGTTCTTGATATGATTATTCCAAACTTAAAAATACAGACTTTTATGTCGACGTAGAAAATTATTCCTTCTTATCGTTTCGCAGGCTAGTGGTTTACATTCTGAGAGATCTTTCGATTGAAAGCCTACATTGGACCGAAGAAGATTTTGAGTAAAACGCCTTTGAGGAGGCAAGCCGCTTGGGTTAGCGAAACGTCTGGAAAATATTGTTTTTTACGATGGCCTAACACCCCGAAAAACTCAACAGTGTTAAGAAACGGCCGCGCTCTTGTGTCCCACACTTTTGTTAAAAAATACTGTTAGCTATTACGCGTAAGCATAATTATATTTGCTAGTCAACATCTGTTCTGATAATAAACGACTTAGAAATAATGAAAGATCTAATTGAAGATAAGTACGCGTTGTATAATGTCGATTATACGCTATAATTGAGCACTCTAATATACTTAGCCACAATTTATAACATATAACATAACTCCCTATATTTAACGCCATTGTGTATGTTAAATAAACAAAAATATTATTAAAATGGAAATTAACAGCGCTGTCACTATCCAGTTTGTTTAAACGAAAAGTTATAAGATCATTTATGCGATTACTTATTACAAACACATAATTTTTTCTAGTAATAAAATGTGTTTTGGCTGACTATTACAAAAATATATTGGCTAAAATTTCTTGGTAAAATTATGCCTCTTTAAAAGCAACATGTCCAGAAAGTCCATTGATGAATTCAAAGGGTGGTGACTCGAGTAATAATGCATAAACTAAAAACATTACAGGTCAGAATATAGGAATAAAGTTGAACTTGTATGTGCATAACAGAGACAACTGCAACATGATTTTGCGATATAGAATCTGCAACTTGCAATGTTTGCATTTGCATTGCAATTACATGTTGCAGGTAACGAATCATATGTTTCTGAGATAAAATTTTATAACGAAATTTCTCAATAACTCAAAAGAAAATAAAGTCAAAAATTTATAGTTTTATGTTTGCTTTAGCAAAAATACATCATTGGAGTCAATGTCAATCAAGTCAAGGGGTTTGGATTCCTGTTACTTCATTCAGTATTCAGTATCTAAATTAACTAATTTTTTCTTTCCGTTTTTTTGACTTAAATGAATTATGATGCGAATGACTTAAAGTCCAAACACTTAGCTCCATAGAATTAAGTTTAGTGGTTAAAATATAGGTATGTTTCTGGAAGACAAATCTGTGAGCAATAATTCGAAATATACTTTTAATGTGCGTAGCATAGGCCAATTAAACTCATTTTCTATTGTGAATAAAATTCGTGATCTGAAATTTTCGCATCAACATTGCATCGCGTTTCTAAAAAAACGACTACCACATATATGGCGACAAATGTGTTACGATATATTTACAAAAGATTACGCGCAACTATTTCTCGATCATCCAATACGGCAATACTTGAATAACGATTTTCGTCGATGGAAATAAAGTGGTTTCTCCCTCGAGTAGTCCAGATTTAAACTTAGCCTAAAAAATCCTTTTCAACTTGGTCTCAAAGGAATTAAATGGTTTACCATGATACAATTAACCCTAACGAGCGGCAAAATTTCAAGATGCCGCGAGGGCAATTGTAGAATAATCAACTTTAAAAACGCGCTAAATCTAAGCGTTAACAATCAAAGCTCTTTGTAAATTGTCCTAGCGGACAGTGGGCGTATGAGACTTATACTGAAAATGCTCTTTTCATTTTTATTCTGATCGCAATTGCTTCTTGAAGACTCTGCTCTTACCCTGTCTGCACACATAATTTCTACGAACGGTTTAAAAATATTCTATTCATTGACCGGTTAAAATACAAACAACTCAAAACCCGATGAAATCAGTCATGTTAAACTAGAGCTTCTACGTAAAATTAAACTGCCTGTTAGGCGTCTGCTTCGCTACATAATTGTTTATTGGCTGATGCAACAGGGTGTCACTAAAATAGCTTGCAGAATGCTATTGCTATTTAGCACCAAAATCGTAGTTACTATTATAAGGAAGATTTGATTCTAAAGTTAAATATGTCAAAGAAAATTACCGAACAATTTGAACTTCAATGTCCAATTACCGATGTATATGATGTATCTCGTAGAGCCGATATTTTATATAAAACATGTATCAAAACTTGAATAAGTATGATACGTTGGAGCGATCTAGACAAACTAATTCAACTTTTTGCAATAAAAAAAAATGTTTAACGTTGCCTGTTAAATGCTAGGTCGAAATTTGAATTTTTGACTTCAGTCTTGTGAATGTTAGAAATCGCCTATTTGGTTTCTTCAACACCTACAATTACCGAGCCGATATCCGTAAACTAACTCATGTGAACTAACTGAGAATTAATAGAACATGTGTAGTAGGTATGATAGAAATTCCGCTTAATATTACAAATATTTATAAATAGCATACAGCTAAAAAGAACAACTGAACACAGTCAAAAACTCGATATTTTGCATTTACTGATCAACAAAAAATACATATTTTTCGGTCCATTTCATGTAATTACCTGTTCTTCGACAGAGGTATTTCCAACATCTTAACACCTTTTATAGTATGTATAATTAATATATAAATTGTTCGTTTTTACTTTTCAGTTAGTAAAGTGTAGTTAAGTTTCTCTCGTTAAACTCTCATTGTCAATTATTGATTAACCCAAAATAGTAATAGCGACAATTCTTGACAAAGTTGATTCTGGTGAAATTGCAAAAATGCATCAAATGAAAAAGTTGTGGGCTTTTGAATTACTTGCGTAGTTACTTTAGAGCATTGGCCCTGATTGATATTTAAGACTTTTAATTTTTTTTTGGGAAGTTATAGAGAATGTTATAGAACCATGTTGGGTGACGCCATTAGCTGGAAACTGGAAAAACCAGGAGCATGACCAAAAGTTTGATTTGAAAATTGAATGAACTTAGGTATGTATAACTGCCGCCATGTAACTTCGTTATTTCTGAATTTTCTAAAAATGGTAACATGGACTTGCAGCATCATTTCAAAACCCGCCAAAACTTATGCGTACAATTCCTGGACACGTCAGCACTAAAATGTTAAAATATTTTCCAAATGCTACTACATTAGTTATATTAAAACTTGTTTTTGAGTCATTCGGTTCAATATATAACAGGAAACTTCTTAGATATGCTCTAAAATAAAATTGAGAATTATTTCGAAATGCAAGTAAGAAATACATTGAATTTGCCGATCTTTGGGTTCAAAGCAAAACAGACAAAATAAAAAAATAAACATAGAGTAATTGAGGGAACATTTTAAGACTTGTTTTATTTGTGTTCACAACTGTGAATAATTTCGCGCCTGGTTATTTGAATACAATCCCGTTATGGAAACTAAAGCATAGGTACATGAAATATAAAAAAAACGATTTTTTAAGCTTGATTTTCAGTTCGAAAATCTCATTACTTCATACATTAATTCTGCGAATAATGGACGAGATAAACACCATACTGTATCTGCAGTATCTGTAGATAAAGAGTAACAGTGATGAATGTGGATTCTTACGTCCATTTAGGGATAAAATAAGTATTCCAGGCTGGAAGTTAATGTCACGCCAGGGCAGGTAGCGAGAAAACAAAACATAAATTAATCTTCGCACGCATATGTGTAGGACCCATTTTTTTATTATGCGCTTAATATCCGCAGTAATTAAAACTAGGTCCCGACTCTTAATTGCAAAATGTTCTATCAGAATCTAAGAGATGTGCGGTGTTGTTTACCAAAACATTCAATTGCCACTTTAAATTAGTTGCAAAGTAAAACATAAAAATGCAAAAATACAACAATTAGAAAATAGTAACAATGTAAAACATAATATACCTTTATCTTGAGGCAAAAGTGTTAGGTAAGCCATCCAGAAAAGCAATTGCAATAGCGAGAAACAAAAAAGCCGCGAATGCACAAATCACTGTTAACAAAGCGAACAATCAAGGACATTGACACATTGAAGAGCACTACTCACGTTGACAGGTGTTCCAGACATTGGCTAAACTCCAGAGTCGATAGGAATAACTGTCGTAACTAAACATGCTCTCACTTCGCGCGACCATGGTCGAATGAAACGAATTAGGATCTAGACGCGCATCGCTTCCCTCAAAACCAGGACGTGCACTGTGCGATGTTGGTTGTTATCCTGTGATCATCGGCGGCAGGCGTCATCCCTACTCTCAACGGACGCCGACGACGGCGACGCTCTCCTCTCTCCCTGCTCCATGGGATAAAGCGTCTCGGACGGTGCTGCTCCCTACAGGGACGTTTCCGAATTTGATGCGGAGCGTCGACTTGCATCACCGCCCCCAAACCCAACTGGACAACGCGCGATGTAGACATGCGACGCGAGGTAGGCTGTTTGCGAAGGATGCACACGCGGATTTCCGGTTCAAACTGCGTATTTACTACGCAACTTCTAATTGTACGTAAACTGCATCTTCAAACTAATCTAGATATGATAGATATTCCATTAGCATAGACGCACACCAATTACCAGAGCCATGTCACTTTAAGGATATTGTGGACTTCTTTAGGGGACTTGGACAAGTTGTTTAAGTTAAGACAAGGTTTGGGATATTCGACACTGTGAACATTAGACAACTTTTTTTTGAACGATTTTTTCAAACTGGCAACCTATTTTTCATGTGGAAAAGGTCTTCAAAAACTGTATCCGGTGGTATAAAAAAGTTTGTTCCGCTCATTTCCTTTCGATGAAACCTGCACAATTAGATCTTTCCTTAAAACCTACTTGCTATGAGTAGCAAATAGTTAAGCAATTTGCAATTATTTTCCACATTGGAAGTAGATTGACGAAGACGAAGACGAAGACCGAAGAAGATTGAGATCGACCTATCGGTCTTTCTGCCCTTGTTTAATACATACAGTCTTAATGCACACTCAAAAATAATATAGTTATTTAATGCAACTTATAATTATTATAGCACGTATTGTGCAATCAACTGTCAGTAGAATACTTCATAAGTGTCAGGATCATGGAACCGTTCGGGCCTTTTTTTATTTACCTAAAGCTCACAGGCCTCAAGTTTTCATCATCATCATCAACCAGCCCTCTGTGTCCATTGTTGAACATATGTTTCCATGTTGTCCCCAATGTTGTACCCAACCCCAGTTCGATTATGTGCTGTTGGTATTTAGTTGCTGCGGGTCCTCTTAATTTCGTACAGAAGCTTTGAGTGACAATAAAAACCTTAATATACTCCTGGTAGCGAATGAAGATCAGAGTTACATACAGTAAGTTCAAGAAGGAATGTCAAAATTCATTTAAAATTCGGCGATGTGTTTTTTGGAAAAAAGCTCGGACTCGTAAATTTTTATTTTAAATGCAGTTTTTAAGTGGTGAATTTATTTACACATGGTGGTCCCAAAATAAATTGCTACCATTAACTTTTTTTTTCAATTTTAATTTTTCCATTGAATTCTACCATTGGTACCATGTCCTACACCCAAACTCAACAGGACAACAGGCAAATGACAAGATTTGAACTTTTGCGGTTTTCGACATGGTAAAATTAAGAAAACGGAAACAAATCGAATTTTTTTCCATTTTTTGGCTTTGGTGACGAAGAACACGTGTCCAAATAGAAGCAGCTAAAGTATTTAATGAAATCCATCGTGATCGCCCTCTAACAGGTCAAAATGTGGTTAGTGGAATAACAGCTAAATTCAGAGAATTTGTTCATGTAAGACATTTGCCTAAATCTGGACGTTCGGCTCGAGATGAAAATGAAAAACTTCACGATTTATTTTCTTTGGAAGTAAATCAATGTACATGAATAGTTCAAAGCACAAATATCATTCCTGCAAAGTTGTTCCAGTGCAAGAGTTATTTGAAGATAATTTCGATAGGCAAAATGAGTTTTGCGAAAGCATGCGAAATGGGTGCAACCTAGATAACAATTTGGTAAAAAATATTTTTTCCGATGAAGCTAAGTTTTGTTTGAATGGTTATGTGAAGCGACAAAATTGTCGATATTGGGCAACAAAAATCCGCATTGGATGATGGAGATTCACAACCAGTATCCCTCACAAAATAAATGTGTGATGTGGAATAGTGCGGAAGAATATTTTTGAGAATTTTGGAATGGCATTTCTCCATACTGAATTAATTCCAGCATGGGTGTCTTTATTTCTAAATCAATTGGAGCCAGGCGCTCCTGACAATAAAACTGTTACGTGCAAATATTTTGCCGTAAACCTGTTAATTTGTTTTCGACCTCGGTATGCGTGTGCAAGTTATTTGCCAAGCATATCTGTTTTGGTTTTTTCATCATAGAGTTAAATTTTGGCTGTAAAATCCGAATCTAGCAAATTTGGCGATTCTTATCGCAGTTTCGATTCTTATCGCAGGTGAAAAAAATGTTTGGTAGATTGCGGGATCACGTGTCCATTAGGGCGAATGAAATTGGTGATTTTTGATTCCTGCTCCAACGGAAGGTTGGGGGGAGGAAAAACTTCTACTGGTGTGACGGTAGATTTTTGGTGGTTGAAGAATTAATTAGGCCGTGCCGATCAGATCGGCAGGTCGATTTTTGGGTTTGTTCCGCACGGTCGGGCTTTGAGATTTTCATTGTGTTCAGCGCTACCGCATGGTCGGTTTTTGAAAAATTTTAGAATCGAGAAATTTATTGATGATGGCATTGATGGATTAATGGTTTGCAAGAGGCCTTGATTGATGGTTTGCAAGAGGTTTGCAAGAATCGGCGAGTTGAAGTTTTGAGACCCAAGAACCAGATAGACGAATCCATGATGGCCGTTATGACCACGTGGAATTGATCCGAGATCCGTTGAGCAATTCAAAACCAGCTCTTTTGGGGAACCTCAGCGGGACCTTTGGATTTTTGACGTGGAGGCTGGTTCTGGTGTTTTCTATTTTGGGTAGAAGTTGTATGCTACTTGGAAGCATGCTGGCGCCCAACTTTTGGTGAAGACTTTTGTTTTTTTTTATCAGTTTTTTATGACAGTATTTTTTTATGATTGGAATTAATAACGTTTTATAGTTAACTGCTTGTGCTGAAACATTCAAGTTCGACTGCATTCAGTTCATTTTGTTTCTTTTTACTTTAATTGCGATTCACAGTCGGACCTGAGTGATTTCCTTATTTATTTTGGTGCCCCTTTACTGTGGATTTTTTTATTTTTATTTATGATCACGACCGATCCCCATTGGAAGACCTGCGAGGCCACTGACTGAAGTGATCACTCCAGCAGGTCCCCCTCAGGGTCCTTCCCCTTCACCATCCAGGCTTGATTGAAGTTAAGGTATCCATAGATTAAGGGTGCTACCAAAAATATCCGAGTGATACGCTCTAAGTAAATTTATATATTTTTTTACCTTTATTACTCTCAGTAAAATTGTTAATTGCTTAAATACATTAGTTGTGCAGTTGAATTTGAGTGTGCATAATTTTGTATTGTCCATTGAGCGTTCCAAAAATTGTTCACTAGCCGCAAAGTACTAGCTCTTGCTCTAACTCACGCCCGAGATAAAATAAATATAGTTGGAAGTAAAATTCATAACAAAACTGATTTTCCAGCAAGATGATGCTGGACTGCCGCTCCGTGGACAGGAGGGACTTATTGAATGGCCTTCTAAATCGTCAGACCTTACTCCCGTAGATTTCATTTTGTGGGGTTACCTCAAATCGAATGTATTTGCTGACAGGCCAAACAAATTGCCTTAGATATTATCAAGTCGTATCTTGATATATTAGATATTGTCAAGTCGTAAAACCTTTTGAACATTTAACTTGATTGATGTGCTGTTTCTCAAAATAAATCGGTCCTTTTCAGGACTATAGAAATTTGAATATACTCCTCCCTTTTAATTATTGTTAGTATTTTCGGACCACGGTGAAAATAAATTTGAATCAAAATAATCTCATTTACAAATAGAAAGTGACGGGTCCTCTTTTTCTTCAAAAAACAGTCCGCTGAATTTTGAATAAAATTAGGCATTACTTCTGGGACTCACTGTATACAGATTGTTTAAAAAACGAGGATTACCTATAAAATGCACCTTGTTCAGGAACATTTTTCATATAAAATAAAATTTTCTGATAAATATAACTTCACATACACAATATCAATAAAAGGTCAAAATGTGGGCTGGCAGCAACAAAATTTTAGGACTATATTTCTGAGTTGAAACTCAACCTGCACTGCGATTTTTTGCTCTCGTTTTTTCGAATGAAAATGATCCAACTTTTCCTCATCAGAGAAAATGGTTCCAACGGTATGGTCTACCGGCATTTTACCTATAGTTTAAATGTTCGGAGATACTTGAACGGATCGATGAAACTTATCGATGGAAGTAGATAATATTGATGAAATAATAATATTCTGGTGGAAAATGTTCATAGTGCATTAAATAGGATTCATCATAAACTTTGTGCATGTCAGATGGAAGCTGCATCAATTTTCAACACATACTACATTGAATCAAATTAGGGAAGTGTTAATTATCTATTGATGATAACTAAAGCTCGGATTAAAGGCAAATTGCATTTTTTGCCTATTTTGCTTATTTAAAGCATTTATTGCACGTTTTGCCTTTTTCGGAAATTTTTGTCAAGTTTTGCCTTTTTTCAAGATTTTCGGCTACGTGTTTTACCATTTATAACTTATAACAATGATTTTTTTTATTAGAAGGCACCGCTCATTCGAAATTACTTTATTACTCTTCAAATACGTGCGGTGCCTGCCCACTGCCTGCATAACGCCAATAGTTGGGTTTTCCCCGGTGGACACCGAATATAAAGCTTTAGTCAAAATTTTGTCAGTTATTCAGTTACTGGGATCGTTTTACTTTGTTCTATTTTTTACATAAAAGCAAGTGGTGTGAATTATAGTTTTGAAACATTTTCGGAAAAAAAATAATGCCTAAAAATATGTGCTCTAAGATAAGTAATGGATTCGACCACACTCGGGCCTTTCCCTAGAAGGAGATGGAGTGTTTTGCAAACCTTGCGCCAAACCGGTAAGTTTCATTTATATTTTTTCAAAGTGGAATTTCTAATTATTATTTTGTTTAATGTCCATATTTCATGTACTAAAAGCACAACCAATAAAATAATATTAATGCTTTCAGATGCTGCCGCATATGTTCAAAGCTGCAACAAATTTAAACGTTTTTCATCCTAGCTTAATTCATTGCACTTGTGTTGCTCACGGCGTGAATAGAATTGCCGAGGAAATACGAAATCAGTACTTCCGAAGCAGTTAGAGAAGCCAAAAGGATTTTGAAAGATCCAAAACTAAAACAACAGCTGGCTTATATAAATGAAAATTTTAAAGTAATTGGCAAAACTATTACTTTGCTGGAAAGACAAAACATATCTTTATATGAATCAATTGAACTAACAAATATCTTAAAGATCGGTCAGATTAATTCCAGAAAAATGAAAAATGTTTTTGATAAAAATGAAGGCTTTTCACTATTAACTAATATTTCTAAGGTTTTGAATGCAGAATTTTCTGAATATTTGCAAATTGATCCTGATATATTATCCAGCCTCAAATTTGCTCCAATTACATCTGTTGACGTCGAACGATCTTTTTCGATGTATAAACTTATTTTAAGTGACAGAAGTCGGTACTTTAAGACCGATAACATAGAAAAGCACTTATTTGTAGCTATAAATGAAAAAATATTACATAGTAACAATGCTTATTAATGATCAATGCAAGTTAATCAATGCAAGTTAACTGTTATTACTATTATTATTAATTATTAGTAATATTTCATTGTGGCATTTTATATGTGTTGGGTACATAATATAAATTCATTAATAAATTGTTTAATATACGCAGTAAATATATTTCTTTAATTTACATTTATGTGTAGGCATGTATATGCACGATAAGGCAGTTGCCTATAGTTATAGGCGGCTGCCTATATCACAATATGTCCGCCTTTTTTTTTTTAAATTCTTGCCTATATAGGCGCCATTTTCTTCAAATTTTCTTGGTTTTAAATCCGAGCTTTAATGATAACTAATTTTATGAAAAAGCGTATTGCCATTAAAAATAATCAGCTTTTGTTTTATCAAACAGAAACGAGCAGATGCAGATTTTTATAAACGACATAATACAGACTTTGAAAATCTATTCATAGAGCCCTGATGTGACCTAGGTTGGCATTTGATGCCAAATAATAAATGGAGGTAGAAATTACGTGTTTCAGCGTTTTCAGAAAAAAATCGTTCCTAAAAAACATTTGAATTTTATGCGGGAGATTTGAATAACTTGGATGAACCGTATAATTCTTGTATGTGTTTTTTGAATCTGTTTTTTGAATGTGTTTTAGTTTATCTCATTTTCTTCAATTTTTAATTTTTATTAATGTGTATATTTTCCTGACTGTATTTCAATTTAATCCAAAAAAAATTCCTGGGTTTCAGTCAATTTTATTGTTTATTATTTAAAATGTCACAAATACGTTTCGGTGTCTTTCTCCACCATCATCAGTTTGTATGTATAGCTGTTTCTACCTTCACATTTCACTGGCTATTCTTAGAAGAATAGCCAGTCTCTCTGGAGAATAGCCAGTCAAATGTGAAGGTAGAAACAGCTATACATACAAACTGATGATGGTGGAGAAAGACACCGAAACGTATTTGTGACATTTTAAATAATAAACAATAAAATTGACTGAAACCCAGGAATTTTTTTTTGGATTAAATTTAATTTTTATAAAGATTGATACATTTTTAAGATATGTTTTAACTATAATTTTTTTGTCAGAGACGCACTGTTTATGTATTGGTAAATATGTTGTCTGACTGCGTTTCTGTGATTATAAATATCCTTAATTATGCCGATGTCTTGCACTGCTTCTTTGCTATTAGCCAAAATCTAACCACGATGATTTAATCGGAACAAGTTTAATTAAAATATCTACTGTATGACCGTAGCTAAGCGTTTCTGAACCAATATTTTCAAAAGCTATTTCCGTAGTTACAAACATAAAAAAGTGTGTAATATTTCTTTAAATTTATTAAACTCTACTACTACTAATACTATTTCATTAAATTTATTAATTTGAGTCAATATGAGGTTTTCCACTACATACCACGTCGAGTATTGCGGTTAAACTATTTGAATTTTAAAAAGTAATATTTTATGGGAATGCAGAGGTCTAGCGAAGGTACATTTACAAAATGTTTTATACTTCGTAGAGCTCCTCAATTACTCGATTTCGTCCAAAGGTGTTCTTGCGGAAAATAACTGCAACATATATAAGCAGTCACAAAATTTTAACAATCCTAACAATTTTAAGTTTCGAACGGTAGTCTCCAGCTTCATTTCCTGCTGTTGTGTAGTGTTCGAAATTATTTTGTTTTTTAATAAAAGTTAGTTATTGTACAAGGTGTTTCTGATGCCACTTTCAAATTGCAATTATGTACATTAAATGAGAAAGTAAAACGTTTCTTCAAAAATATATTTTATACAGAGAGTAGGTATTCGACAGTCAACATTGAACTGGAGGGAGGTTTTGCAAATTGATAATAAATGGCTCCCTTATGAGATTAGTTTTCAATATATAAAACATTTTCCAAATATGGAAATGTCTTGTTAATTATTGATTATTATAAAATTTATGAATGAAAATCAGTCATTAAATAACAGCCAACCCCGATATAAGACAATAAGCAAATCTGCACAACCCGCTTTACTTCAATTTACAACTCTTTGGAGATGATGGAGGACTATGAGCATCACATAACCAAACTATGAGCATTTGACACTAAACTACTTTTGCATAAATTATACAGGTAGGGAATCAGAGGAGCAGCCTTACAATAGATCAAATTTATCTAGGTATAATATCCTGCTTTTTTGAGTAGAAAGGGAGGAATAATATTTTCCCATTCGATGGATTTTAGAGTCGCTGTACCTCAGAACAGTGTTGTCGGAAGACATTTAAAAATTAATGTTTCGGGTCAACGAAAGGTTCACAAAAAGAGTGTAGAAATAGACTCACGTAATGTGCAACCACAAGAAAGTAAAATCTTTTTGGATGATTCTTGACAATTCTTTGTTTTGGCTGTTGCACGTTCAACATATAGTTAGTAAGTAAAGCTTGGTCCTAAAGAAATACTTAATTAAAAAATAATAATATACTGCATTATGGAAAACCTAGAATTTAGAACCTCATGTAAGGAATAAGTTCAAAGAATGAGGCTCTTTGACCGTTCACGCAATTTGTGTATAGGAATGCATGATTTACTGTCCTTTCAATATGAATTAGTTTCACAAGCGTACGTTTTTATTACTATTTTTTTACTATTTGTACGATACAATATTGTATAATTGTAATACTACCAAAATTAAGATATGTATTATTATTATTTATGTCTTTGTTTGCTTGATATGTTATTTGTTGTGTTTAAACTAAAGTTTTTTAAATTGTTAACTTTATGCAAAGTTAATCACAGTATACGACAAGGAAAAGTTAAGTTTAAACGATAAAGTTTATTTTACGTGCATGCAGAGGCTCAACGGGTGTGGATTCGAAATTCTTTTTATAGTTTTGCGATTCTAAACTTTTAGATTTTATTCAAACACAGTGGCGAATCTAAAGGGGGACTTTTTTCCTACTGGTATTTTTTGCCTTCTTCGAAAGCAATATGTTTTTGTATTTGTCATCGTTTTTGAGTTAGTTCATAGTGATGGGAACTATGGTTCAATAATAATACGGACGCACGTGTTAAAGGAAATCGTTAGTAAGACAAAAAGGAAATGCAACAAAAAAACTAAACACAGTTAGCCAAATTAATAGGAATTGAAAAAAATATTGCTGAATAGATCATTGTAGACAAAACAGAAAACAAAGCGTTTGTGGACATGTCTATATAAGATCTTTTGGTCATATTTTTGGTCGTAAAATATAGTAGTCATGAAAGCGAATTTCGGGACACCAGATATATAGTTTTATCTGACAATAAAGGAAAACGAACATACTTACTTACCCATATAATATTTGTCTGTAAAATACACTGTCTGATTGAGAAGCTTTGAGAGTTGAGATGAGCCCTGACAATACTTCAGTCTCTTTGCACTAGAAATCAGCAAACTTTCGGTATTTCACCGTAAAAAATTTGCACTTTTATATCTTTTACCACTATAATAGCACTTAGCAAAAATGTGCTATTCTATTACACTTATGATTGATCTGGTAGACCGTTTACTTCATTTTTGAAAATATAAGCCTCGTCCGACAATCAGGTCATTACTACTATTGCATTGACTACATTTCTGCTTAAATGGACGCTGCCGTTACGGACTTGTCTATTATCACTATTCTGGAGATTATTATAGAGGGAGAAAAAAATAGACTCGCGTCAAAAAATAACAAATCGAATTTAAAGTATTATGTTTTGAACGACAATTGATCGTATTACGCAAAACTACAAACACGGTTTCCAGCATTTCCAAGAAATGGAAAACATAATTTCATTCAAATTTTGAAGGCTAACTGTACTTTTAATTATGTTTTAGTAATGGTACTACTTAAAACCGTGTCAACTTACTTAATCCTAATCGAAGACCTAATATTTGTGATAGAAAAACTTTAATTATAAAAAATATATAGTTTTGCCGACTCCAGATTTTATTTATTAATATTGAAATCCGTCACTCACGTTTGATAGTGGTTTTTCGCGTTTTTTCTTTCTTTGTATATTAAAAATATAATTCTATGATGGCACATGATCGAAAGGGATATTCTTTGGATCAAAACAAGACGATCTGACCTAACTTTTAATAACAAAAAATGTCTGGCGCCTCTGCTATTAATGGTCAAAGTTCTTCAAAAAATTAATCTTTTTGAAATATCGGGAGAATGGTACGATGGATTTTCGTGAAAACTGGCTGTGAATTTGTTATTATGTAAGGCTCATATTTTGATGAAACACCTGGGTTCATACGCATTGGGCAAGTGGTGAATTCTTGAGTGTCGTGGTACAAAAACTATCAGAACTTTTTATTTGGTTGGTGGAATCAACTAATTTTTTTTTGGTTAATGCACTATTTCTTTGCTTACATTTTGGTGCTCTTTATAAAATCTTGAAACATTCATAGTTTTTGCGAAAAAAAATTTTTTCTGTTTTCTTGCCACTTAACAATATTAGATAGTAGTAGTAAACATCTTTATTTCTAAAAAAAGGCTATCGACCTATCGGTCTTTCTGCCCTTGTTTAATACATGCAGTCTTAATCTAGATAAAAAAACAATATGAAAATTCTCCTATTCTAGGTTAACAATAGTAGCAGTAAACATCCCTATTTCTAAAAAATGCCATCGACCTATCGGTATTTCTGCCCTTGTTTAATACATGCAGTCCCAATCCAGATAGAAAACAAACATGAAAATTCTCCCATTCTAGGTTAACAGTGTTATTGAATAAATAAGATTTCAGTGGCAAGAAGAAATTATTTTATTGTCCACTAGTCCGTTGCGTTTGTAAGTGTTCGAGTAGCGTTAATGTAGGGAAACGGAAGCGGGATTGTCTGGTTGGTCTTGTAAGACAAAGGGGATTCAGTATGGTCCAGTTGTAGGGGTTGTTTGTCCATTTTGTCTGTAGCTGTATGAGTCTCTCAGAGATCTTTGTCATGTTTGTGCGTTCGTATAGTAGTTGGGTGGGGGGGTTGTGTAGTGGGTTTTGGGGGTTAGTGGGTTTTTGGTCTATAATATTAGATATTAACTGCAAATATCGTGATAAGCGAGTCATAAATTAATTGTCAATCAATTTCACAAATTCGTTTCGCAAGGCGTTTTCTAATGAAGAAATGACCGAAATGGTCAAACCATTAGGGTTTTGCGAAGACAACTTGCGTGAGAGCGTACGCGATTACGCGGCGCGATATTGCGTATATTCTTATGTGTACCTTTATTCACCCTGTATATTTTTATGTGTCATTGGCTTTGTCCAGAAAACGTATTTCAGCTTTTCTGTGGCAATAAAGTATATTTTGATTTGATTTGAACATTGTATAGAACTTTCAATTTTAGAGCTGTTTTCTCATGAAATGTTTCCTTGAAATTGAACAAGTAGATTGTAGCTGAATTGACCATGTGTTAGCGTTGAAATTAGTCATCCTTTTCTCAGCTTCCACGTGGAAGATTCATTTTTATTGATGTGCGACAAAACTTCTACTATTGACAGTCGGGTGGTAAACCATTTTTTGTCCGATTCTCTAACTTAGTGTTTTGATAACAGCCTGTTTAATGTTTAACGTCTGATGCAGATTAAACTGATAACATATCTACAACCGTTATTACAACCCTGCTAGATGCACTGAGCTATTAAAACGTTTGGTTCTTCCTACAGTTTTGTCAATGAACACCGATTGAAAATCAATCAAAACTATTCATTTAGCCGGGATGTTTACAGAGTAAAGGTGCCTATAATGGAAATTTAATAGGTATCAGAAAGCTCAATTTGAGAAAATTATTTTCGAATTATACCTACCATATCTTATTTACAGATTTGTAAATGTAAAATCTGTCTACAAATAGTCTCATATATTTTGGTGGCGGTGTTTGTGTTAATTCCTCTGTCTTTGTAGGTTAGTGATCGGAAGTGTTTTGTTCTCTTTATTGTTTCTGTCCTCATGTTTCGTATGTGTTTAGTGAATTTAAGTTTGTGGTCAATCGTGGTTCCTAGGTATTTTATGTCATTCTTTGGTTCCGTCGTTTGGCCGTCTGCAATTATTGTAGGGGAGTCAGCGTTGAGTCGGTGGTTTGTGAGTAGAAGTTGATTTTTTGACGCGTTTGGTGTTAGTCTCTATTTATAGAACCATGACATTGTATTGTTCGTTAGTGTTTGGAGTCTTTCAGTCGCTTTTTCAGTGGTTTTGTCGTGTACTATTAGTGCAGTATCGTCGGCGTATAGTAACATGTACGCTGATTTGTCTATTTGGTTTTTGTCTGGTAAGTGGTAATTATAGATATCATGGCAGTATATATTATATAGGAATGGTGAGAGCGGGAATCCTTGCGGGAGTCCTTGTTCAGGGGACAAAGAAAAAGATAATGTGATGTCAATTCGAACTTGTAGTAGTCTGTTTTCAAGTAAGTTTTTTATGATGTGAAGTAGATATGTTGCTGACCTCTTGCGATTTAACAACTTAATTGTATTTTATTTGATTAATATTAATCATTCATACATAACCTTACACGGGAGGTTTTTGTTTACGTCTGTTGCGAGCTTCGGCATATCACTCAACTGCCGCAAAAAGGTTGGTAACACTGACGGCAAAGTGACCAAATAAAAAAAAATTAATTTCTGTTGTGACTATCCATTTGTATTTAATTCTGGTAAATTCGGCTAATGATTTACAGAGGTACTTAAGTAAAGTAAACACCCCATACCCATTAGCATTCCGAAATTGGCCTAATTATAATAACAGTGCATACATAGATTGCCTACAGATTTTTACGATCAGATTAATGCTCTTTTAATTAAAATTAATTCAAGAGAAATTCCTGGGTTCCAGTCAATTTTATTGTTTATTATTTAAATTTTAAATTAATTTTAAAAAAAATTAATTTAAAGTTTTAATAAAAATTATTTTTTCAATGGCTTGCCAAAGGTGAAGGTCGAAACAGCCATACATACAAAATGATGATGGTGGAGAAAGACACCGAAACGTATTTGTAACATTTTAAATAATAAACAATAAATTTCAATGGAACCCAGGAATTTCTTTTGAATTAAGTTGAAATACAGTCAGGAAAATATACACAATGGATTAAAATTAATTAAAATACATCTCTAATCTAAAATATGGATGAAGCGTTTGGTCGGAAACAGATTATTTATACTGAGCATTGGAAACATAGGAGGTTACAATTTACAAACGTCGCAACCATTTCAATTTAAATGGATAATGAATCAACACTTTGTTCGTGGACTCCACTCCATGTTCATCTGTGCTGAATGAAGAGAACAATGAACAACAACAATGAATGATAACGAATGAAGAATTTGTAAACGACTCTCAAATGGCACGCACGAAAATGAAAGCAAATGGCAGATTCTGATGATAGTAAGGAGAATTAAAAATCTGAAAAGTTGGAAGGGTCTACAAATATACGTAAATAAAACATAATCAGAAGAATTGGTATACCCTGAAAAGTGATCGGGAAATTAATCAACTTCAAAAGATCAGCTGTATTCTGTAATGATCTACCGCAGGGAGATCATCTCACTTGCAATGCAATCATTCAATCGATGGAGAACACAGCTATCCATTGACAGAGCTGTGCCATATGTTAGTGTTCCGTTCAAAAGACCACGTTCAAAACGTCATTCGCATAAAAACAAAAGTGGAAGAGATCGTTAGTGGAATTGCAAGTTTAAAATATAGCTGGGTAGAACATATGGCATGATAAAGTGAAAAACGATAGACTAAAATAATCGTACAGAGGCGAGTAACAAGCTAAAATATTACGAGATTTTCTATTCAATTTCGCAAACACTGATGAAAATTACCATTATTTTTAAAAATTTTAAATATTTTAAAAACCGTTAGAAACAGGTCTAAACCTATATACCTTGTGTTCAGAATGTTTTTGATAACTTTAATGTATCCTAACAAAGAATAGTAGTAGTAAACATCTTTATTTCTAAAAAAAGGCTATCGACCTATCGGTCTTTCTGCCTTAGTTTAATACATGTAGTCTTAATCTGAATAAAAAATAAATATGAAAATTCTCTTATTCTACGTTAACAATCTTATTAATAAACTTTCCAATTCCAATGACAAGAAAAAAATATTTTATTGTCCACTAGTCAGTTGCGTTTGTAAGTGTTCGAGTAGCGTTGATGTAGGGAAACGGAAGCGGGACAACAAAGAATATTAAATCAAAAATGCCCGTTAATGTCAATCGTTTTTCTAACAGGCAGTGCCATTTTTGAAACTTTTTAGATATATAGAGCACGGTATCTCGGTATCTTTCAGGACATGCAATATTCGAAAATGTGTATCTGAACTTTCTAAAACACGAAACGAAAACAACTAGCCTAAAATATAAATAAAGGAATAATGGGAATCAATATGTATTAAATTACTATTAGACCCTGTTGGTCAAGCTTCAAATATAACAGCTAGAGCATACATACATTATGAGCTTGTAGGAAATTTAAAACAAGTTTTAATTAATATATATACAGTGTGTCCAGTATAAAATGATGTACATGGGGATATTGGAAACCGTTAGAGTTACAGGGTGGACCAAATGGGGAAAAAGTTGCGCAATCAAGTGCCTATAAATAATCTGTCATCAATTTCTTTGAATTCGGAATATCAACGGATATACAGGGAAAAAAAGAAAAAAGTGCGTTTTATAAAATCCTTTATATCGTGTTTATTATAAAAGATACAATAACGAAATTTTCAGGGTGGGGGTAAGAA
Source organism: Dendroctonus valens (assembly GCA_024550625.1). Lineage (NCBI taxonomy): Eukaryota > Metazoa > Arthropoda > Insecta > Coleoptera > Curculionidae > Dendroctonus > Dendroctonus valens. The sequence continues at coordinate 483,245 of JAJTJO010000076.1, forward strand.
ATGAGCGTGAATTTGAAAATAAAGTAAAAAATAATCTGGGCCCACTATGTTCAATGAGGCCGAAGTCAACTTTTGTTTTTCTTATGGGCGCCATATTGAATTTCTGCATTTTTAAATTGCCCTTTAAATATGCTCTTCAGCCATGTATAACATGTTTATGTTCGGTCAAGATAAATAATTAAAATTAACAAAATTAAGATTTAATGGTAGTAGGCATTGATATTTCTATTAATTATTACTTTAAATTATTATTGATCATACATCGAACACTGCAAAAGAACAAGTAACATTTTAGGATTAAAGTAGGTGTTCAAATAAGCCACCGTTTTCTCGCACGCACAACATACATCGTCTCATTACTGCTTCACAGGATTTTCTGATCATTTCTGGGGTAATTCTGTTAACAGCTTCTATAACAGCGTGTCTCGGCTCCTCTTCGGTTTCGTATGACCTATAGTATACCACATTTTTGAGGAAACCCCATGCAAAAAAATCAAGCGGTGTTATGTCAGGGGATCTCGCAGGCCATCTTACTGGTCCCAGGTTGCTTATCGACTTGTTGAGAAATTCGTGATTTAAAAATTCTGTGATAATACGTCCATTATGTGGCGGAGCGCCGTCTTGTTGGAAATACAAGCTTCCCTCTTACAAACTAACGTAGCTTCCGCTACGTTAGTTTGTAAGAGGTTCAAATATCTCTCGGAATTTAACTTCTCATAAAAAAAATGGTCCAATCACGTGAGTACCCACAATACCTAACCAGACGTTAAATCCAAACCTAACTTGGTGCCTAACTTGACGAACTAGCCATGGATTTTCATCTGATCAAAAAAAAACCACCATAAAATCTTAATTTTGTTAATTTTAATTATTTATCTTGACCGAACATAAACATGTTATACATGGTTGAAGAGCATATTTAAAGAGGAATTTAAAAATGCAGAAATTCAATATGGCGCCCATAAGAAAAACAAAAGTTGACTTCGGCCACATTGAACATAGTGGGCCTAGATTATTTTTTACTTTATTTTCAAATTCACGCTCATTTCTTACCACCACCCTGAAAATTTCGTTATTGTATCTTTTATAATAAACACGATATAAAGGCTTTTATAAAACGCACTTTTTTCTTTTTTCCCCTGTATATCCGTTGCTATTCCAAGTTCAAAGAAGTTGATGACAGATTATTTATAGGCACTTGATTGCGCAACTTTTTCCCCATTTGGTCCACCCTGTAACTCTAACGGTTTAAGATACAGAGTGGACCAAATGGGGAAAAAGTTGCGCAATCAAGTGCCTAAATAATCTATCATCAACTTCTTCGAACTCGGAATAGCAACGGATATACAGGGAAAAAAAGAAAAAAGTGCGTTTTATAAAATCCTTTATATCGTGTTTATTATAAAAGATACAATAACGAAATTTTCAGGGTGGGGGTAAGAAATGAGCGTGAATTTGAAAATAAAGTAAAAAATAATCTAGGCCCACTATGTTCAATGAGGCCGAAGTCAACTTTTGTTTTTCTTATGGGCGCCATATTGAATTTCTGCATTTTTAGATTCCCCTTTAAATATGCTCTTCAACCATGTATAACATGTTTATGTTCGATCAAGATAAATAATTAAAATTAATAAAATTAAGATTTTATGGTAGTAGGCATTGATATTTCTCCTCAATTTCCCCATAGTGACGTTTGTTGTGTGTTTTAATTACCTAGATAACTGTCAAAGTAGAATTTATTGTCAGTGTCAAGTGTTTGTATTTAATTGTGTGTTTCAAAATGAATCACTTTTCAAATTATGAATGAAGAAAAATGAATGAAAATGAAGCGAAAGCTGAAGAAATTTATTTAAATAAATATCCAGAAAGGCGATAACCTGGTAGAACTATGTTTAGGCGTCTGAAAGACAACCTTGTAGCTTAAGAGAGTTTTGCTAAGGTAAAGAAAAACAAACTTCCGAAAATAAAGAAAATTTGGTAATGCAAAGCGTGGTTGAGACACCTCGTACGTCTTTACAACAAATTGAAGCCCCAACAGGTGTTGCGCGGTCAACGGCTAATAGTATTTTAAAGCGTTATAAATATCACCCCTATCGTGAACGGTCCTGCCAGGGACTCAGAATGGCAATGCGATTAGAAGAATGGCATTTTGTCAGTGGTTTATTCAAAGAAATAACGAGATACCAAACTTTTCCTTAAAAGTCCTTTGGTCAGATGAGAGGCAATTTACTAAATGTGGACTATTTAATCGTAAAAATACCGTTTTTTGGTCAGATGAAAATCCACGGCTAGTTCGTCAAGTTAGGCACCAAGTTAGGATTGGATTTAACGTCTGGTTAGGTATTGTGGGTACCCACGTGATTGGACCATTTTTTTTAATGAGAACTTAAATTCCGAGAGATATATGAACCTCTTACAAACTAACGTAGCGGAAGCACTTATGGATGTTCCAGTAGCTACCCTGCAAAACTTGTATTTCCAACAAGACGGCGCGCCGCCACATAATGCACGTATTATCACAGAATTTTTAAATCACGAATTTCCCAATAAGTGGATAGCAACCTGGGACCAGTAAGATGGCCTGCGAGATCCCCTGACACAACACCGCTTGATTTTTTTGCATGGGGCAATGCTGTTAACAGAATTACCCCAGAAATGATCAGAAAATCCTGTGAAGCAGTAATGAGACGATGTACGTTGTGCGTGCGAGAAAACGGTGGCTTATTTGAACACCTACTTTAATCCTAAAATGTTACTTGTTCTTTTGCGGTGTTCGATGTATGAACAATAATAATTTAAAGTAATAATTAATAGAAATATCAATGCCTACTACCACTAAATCGTAATTTTGTTAATTTTAATTATTTATCTTGATCGAACATAAACATGTTATACATGGTTGAAGAGCATATTTAAAGGGGAATCTAAAAATGCAGAAATTCAATATGGCGCCCATAAGAAAAACAAAAGTTGACTTCGGCCTCATTGAACATAGTGGGCCTAGATTATTTTTTACTTTATTTTCAAATTCACGCTCATTTCTTACCCCCACCCTGAAAATTTCGTTATTGTATCTTTTATAATAAACACGATATAAAGGATTTTATAAAACGCACTTTTTTCTTTTTTTCCCTGTATATCCGTTACTATTCCGAGTTCTAAGAAGTTGAAGACAGATTATTTATAGGCACTTGATTGCGCAACTTTTTCCCCATTTGGTCCACCCTGTAACTCTAACGGTTTCCAATATCCCCATGTACATCATTTTATACTGGACACACTGTATATATTTAAATTTACATATCTAAATGCTTAAAAATCATTGAAATCATTTCGATGTACGGGGCCTTTGCCTCTCCGTAAAATGTAATTGTGAAACAATTTTAATCCATGGCAACTTATAACCCAGCAATTTGACTCAGGTGAACAATAGTAAAAATAGTTCTACCCTTGTAATACGATGAAAACCATGAAAATTGTGAGTTAATACAAATCAAAGAGACAATTAAGGTATTTAAATGTGTTAAGTAGCCGGTCACCGGAAACACTGATTTTTTTTTTCACAGTTACAACCGAATTATATACCACATTATGCGTTTAACCAAAACTGAAATCTGTTTCTTTTGAATTTAAGATAAATAATAGATACAGACAAAAGGTCTTCAATGTGTCGGACCTCGCCATCATATCGTCGCGTAAACCTGAACTAACAAGTGACAGGATGGCTTTTGTTATTTCTGGGGGTACCATAGAACGTATTATTAAAACCTATACCTTTATTACCCCAATGAAACACAATTGAGCGGACAAATGTTCGCCAAATGTTACGAAGTCTACGCATTATTCAAAAACTAGCCGAAGGGTGCACTAAGAGGATGCATTGCATTCAGAGTGCCGTATGGGGACATAACATATAGGGGTAATTTGAAAAGTACGTTTCTGTTATTCAGTTCTAATATGTAGCTATCGGTTTTCAATAATACATTGCCAATTTCTTTATTTTGCCGTCCAGTCGTTATTAGCTAAATATCTATTAAAAAACACTTACGCATGTGCTAAAGCAAAACAAACTAATTGAACTTAGTTAAAGGTCGGTATAAATGAAACAAAGTAAGTTAATATCATTTTAGTATTTATAACAACAGTTACATTAGTTAATAAATTAATACTTTCAATTTGTACATCGGCTCTCGTAGAAATTACCCTTAGGTTAATTCGGACCTGTTCAGATTTCCATTCTACTCCTGGTAGGTGGGTTACGATCATTGGCGACTTTTGACGCCATCTGTTCCACATAAGGTCGCCACTCAAAATGGTTTGTTTTCGTATACCTATTTTTTATTTCATTGAATAGCCGGATATAGTATAGAGAATAAGAAAACGTACGTGTGTAGCAAACGATCGTTCTCACCTGGGCGCAAATCTGGCATATATGTTTAACAGGAAGTTCAGCGAACACCAGTAGCATTCATTGTCTAGTTTGTAGACAAGTACAATGCCCAAAAGTCGTATTGAACAGGTATGAGAATATCCTTTTAGAATCACCGCCTGGCGAAGGTCGAATCTCCGTCTGTAGTTTGCCATTGTGATACCTGATTTGAGAACAACGACTTAATCAACCATCATAAATGCTTGTAAAATGTTGTGTGTGAGTTCCAGGTCTATCTCGCATATTTCGGAATGAATGAATAATTATAAAAAAGGGAGTTTAGAGTATTTGCTTAATTAGAAAAAATTGACTATACCTACTTGGATTTCAGTTACTCCATCCACGGACCGCTCCATTTTCACCTCTCTGTGCATATTTTTATATATCATATTTATATATTTATTTGAAAATTATCTCAAATATATTTTTTTAAAACACTTCAAGCGTGTAATTAGAGTTGCTGCCTTCTTAGGGCTCCTGAGCTTTTCTGAGTCAAGTGTGGTAACTATATGCACCTGAAAATGTGGAACGTGCATCTGCAACTGTGCTGTAACAAACACTAAGAACTGCATGCTATTTGTAACAAAGTTTCTACAAAATTTCAAGATCAAGGGATATATTCGTAAAACATTAGAATCGTTTTTCATGACTGTGATTGTGGTTGTATTGCAGAAAACTCAAAACGCTCGTGGACAAGTACTGTTTTCAGTATGACATCGGCAAACAGCAATTTATCTGCGAAAATTTTCACTTTCTTCGACAACACTTACTTTTCAGAAGAATTAACCGAATTAGCTTGTAATAAACAAAATATTTGTTCAGGACAGTCAGATTCAGCAGATTTAATCAATTTTCAGTCTCCCCAAGAAAGCTACACTTGGTGCATTTTCGTCGATTAGAAGATTTAACGTCGATATGTTGGTCAACGAATATCTAACTGGATGCCTGATTGTCACTGTGGTTTTTCCGGACAAAAGTTATAGAAACCTCATTTGTCCAAGCAGAAATTTGCGTAGGTTTAAATACATTCCGTAATGTTTTAGTTGTACAACAACTAGTTTGTCAAATTACCATTAAACAGTTTAAAAGATTGCTTTATCGCGCATTTTAAATTGCAGTTTCGAGTCCACTGTATTTCCTTGTTGCTTAATTGGAGATGAGAAATCAAGTCAATCAAGTAGCGCCAATGTTAGATTCTCTAGGTCTCATTGGCCAATCATATACGTGAACATTGAATGGACAAAACAAATTGAAATTGTCCAATTGAAAACTCTCTTTTGACTCGATGAACCTTTATTTGAAAGAAACCAGTACTCACCTTTTCTAACACATCATGTTAATGTTAGTTGATGACTTACCATTTTCAATATTCACCTCTCTTCTGCGCATAACTTGTGAAGTCTATTTAAATACATAGACTTCACAAGTAATGGATTCGTATAATTGTATCTAAAAAGTGGGATCAAATACATAGTTACACAATTTATAATTAATTTTGTTGCGAATATCCTAGTCACTTGCGAGAATAACATATTTTACTAGTGGTAGTAGTAAACATCTTTATTTCTAAAAAAGGCTATCGACCTATCGGTCTTTCTGCCCTTGTTTAATACATGTAGTCTTAATCTAAATAAAAAACAAATATGAAAATTCTCTTATTCTAGGTTAACAATATTATTAAATAAAATTCCAATATATTCCTGGGTTTTTCAGTCAATTTTATTGTCACTAATTATGGTGTTATGTGATGAGCCTTGCGTTTCGTCCCGGGTCTACCTATTGGACTCGTCAGTAAGGCTTAGGTAGACGAGCCGGTATAGATCTTCTGCGGCTCGGTTCATTTACGTCCGAACACGTAGAACCGATGTCTGGCGTATAAGGCAGGGTCTACCTAAGCCTTACTGACGAGTCCAATAGGTAGACCCGGGACGAAACGCAGGGCTCATCACATAACACCATAATTAGTGACAATAAAATTGACTGAAAAACCCAGGAATATATTGGAATGAATTAAAAGTACAGTCAGGAAATAGAAATATACGAAAAATTAAATAAAATTCCAATGACAAGGAAAAATTATTTTATTGTCCACTAGTCAGTTGCGTTTGTAAGTGTTCGAGTAGCGTTGATGTAGGGAAACGGAAGCGGGATTGTCTGGTTGGTCTTGTAAGACAAAGGGGATTCAGTATGGTCCAGTTGTAGGGGTTGTTTGTCCATTTTGTCTGTAGATGTATGAGTCTTTCCGAGATCTTTGTCATGTTTGCGCGTTCGTATACATATTTTACTATTTTTACTGTACTTGCTACATACATTCGTCTATATTTTGCGTTCGTCGTGCAAGGACGTATTTCGTTCGGCTGCGAAAGAATCTAGCGATAAGAATTTCACCACGCCCGGGCGTGTGTGTACGGTGCATTCCTTGACACGGTTTGAGACCGATACAACCGGTATAACATTATTGAAGGAGCAATAATGACGGAACATCTAACACCAACAACGTTAGTGGAACAGCAGCTAATGCAACAAAACCAACACCTCTTTGCAGAAAATGCTCAGAGATCTAAAAACGAACAAGCCATATATAATGCATGGTTCCAGTCTGAAAATCAGAGAAAAAAACTTGAAGCAACTGTAAAACTGCTACAAAGCGAAATATATGCTCTTAAATTACAAATAACTCAACCCAAGGCAAATATTAGCGACGGCGCTGATGCCATTATATACGAAACAGATGAAGATGAACTTGCTTACGAAATAGGATGGATACGCGCAAAACAAAGCGCTAAAAGAAGAAAGCACGATACCGCTTCAACATCCAACCCCAAACCACAAAAACCCTCCAGCAATCAAGGTAAGATACCTAAAAAGGCACAAACTGGACAAGAAAACGTTAGAAGGCCACCACCAATCATAATAGAAAATGTAACGAGCTATCCACAAATGCGTTTCGCATTTACAAGTGCACAAATTCCGACAGAGAGTTATCAAACCAAAATACTCAACAACAACAAAGCTAAAATTAATGTTACAAATCCAGAAACATATCGAGCAATTACTGCTCTCCTAAACAACAAAGGAGTCTAGTGGCACTCGTACGAAGATAAACAAATAAGAGATATTAGAGTGATGATCAAAAACCTACACTACTCGATAGATCCGGTTGATATTGTCAAAGACTTAAATGAAAAAGGACTGAAAGCAAAGAATGCTACAAACAAACAAAAATGGCTCACAGCAGAACAGAAAAAGGAAACGCGAGCCAATCATATTCAAGAAACAGTACCACTAAACATGTTTATTGTGTCATTTGATAATGTAACAGAAATCGATCAATTATATAGCATCAAAACTGTGCTGAACTCTACAGTACAAATAGAACCCCTGAGAAGAAATAAATTCATACCACAATGTAAACGTTGCCAACAATACGGACACACAAACAACTTCTGCCACAAAACCCCCAGGTGCGTGAAATGTGGAAAATCTCACTCTACACAGGACTGCAATAAGCCACCGAACGCAGATCCAAAATGCGTACACTGCGGAGAGAATCATCCAGCAAATTATCGTGGATGTGAAGTCTACAAAGAGATACTAAAACGCAGAAATAAGTCTCACAAAAAACCAATACAGCCAGGGTCTCTCCGTCAAAGTGGAAGAGAAAACGCAAAAAGCACCAATTCACAGCCAAACACTCTCCCAGAACAACCAGCAAATGGAAACTCTGCAGTCCCGAAACCATCATACAGTGACAAAACAAAAAGTAAACCACAAAACTCAATAGAAGCGATGTTGCAGCAAATCATGCAGCGGTTAGATAAAATTGAATTCAACATCAATAATGCCTAATTTCCTACGCATTATGGAATGGAATGCAAATGGTTTGCTGCAGCATAAGGACGAGCTGCAGGCAATCCTAAGTTCTGAAAATATTGATATTTGCTTGATTTCTGAAACACATTTCACAACAGAATCGCATATTAAATTCAAGAATTTCACAACATATCATACCATTCCCCCGCCAACACAGCTCGGGGAGGAAGTGCTATAATAATCAGAGACAATATAAAACATTATGAAGAAGAAAAGTGCTCGACCTGTGATATGCAAGTTAAGACTGTAACACTTATGACAACAGTACAAACACTTACTATAAGTGCAATATACTGCCCTCCGCGTTTCAATATATATGCAGACACGTTCTTGGAACTGTTTGAGAAACTAAATGGACGATTTATAATTGGAGGCGACTTTAATGCGAAGCACACGCAGTGGGGATCCAGACTTATTACGGCAAAAGGGCGTGAGTTATACCAAGCTGCTATGGACTTCGGATGTGTTTTCTTATCCAGTGGAAAACCCACATACTGGCCAACCGACCCAAACAAAACCCCAGATCTGATTGACTTTTTTGTCGCCAAAAACATTTCAGAAAACTATATAAAAATTGATGAAGGATACGACTTGAACTCCGACCACTCCCCAATTCTATTAACGATCAGCGAATATATTATTACAAAAGGCCAAAACACAGTTTTGACAAACAAATATACAGACTGGCAATACTTCAATATTCTCCTGGAGAGCAATATTAAACTAAATATCCCCCTCAAGACGACTGAACAATTAGAGGATGAAGTGTACAATTTTATCACAGCCATACAACAGGCCGCCTGGAACAGCACACCAATTATTAAAACAAAATCTAAGGGACTCAACTTCCCGAAAGAAATTAGAGATATGATTTCTGTAAAACGAAAACTAAGAAGGCGCTGGCATCAAACACGGGCACCAAGCGACAAAACAATCCTAAACAGATACGCGCAACAACTAAGAAGAGAGATTGCAGCATTGAAAAATTCTTCAATCAACAACTATCTCAGCAATTTAACTGCAGATGATAGCACAGGATATTCCTTGTGGAAAGCAACAAAATACTTAAAGCGCCCTGTAACACAAATGCCACCCAGCCAAAAAATTGATGGACTATGGGCTCGCACTAACAACGATAAAGCAATGATCTTTGCGGAACACCTTGAGACTAGATTTTTGCCTAATACCGGGTGGATAAACTGCCTAACCTAACTCCAAATTACTACTTGGACCCAATTCCGCTAGTTACAACTAAAGAAGTCAGTCAAGAAGTTAAAACGAAACTAAACCCGAACAAAGCACCCGGTTTTGATATGATCAAAGGTACAATACTAAAGAAAATGCAACGAAAATCCTTGGTAAAATTGACTACATTAATAAACGCGTCAATCCGACTAAAATATGTACCGGTACAATGGAAAGTATCGGATGTAATTATGATTCCAAAGCCTGGCAAAAATCCACATAAAGTAGAATCATATCGGCCAATTTCACTGCTACCAATCATGTCAAAATTATTTGAAAAGCTGATTCTGAAAAGGTTGGAAGTAATCACTGAAAAATACCAGCTAATACTAACGCATTAGTTTGGGTTCCGTAGTCAACATTCAACGATTGACCAAGTACACCGAATCACTGACGTCATAGAAAAGTCCCTTGAGTATAAGAAAATGTACTCTGCTATCTTCTTAGATGTAGCACAAGCATTTGACCGAGTATGGCATGATGGCCTACTGCATAAACTAAAGTTGCATCTACCTGACTCCTATTATCAACTCCTAAAATCTTACTTAGCAGATCGGAAGTTTCGTATTAAAAATGAAGACGCATACTCAGAATTGAAGACAATACAAGCAGGAGTTCCCCAAGGAAGTGTACTGGGACCCAAGCTGTACTTGCTCTACACAAATGATATACCCCAAACACCAAACTGCATGATGGCTACGTTTGCGGATGACGCTGCAATGCTGGCAACGGGCGACTCATTGCAGGAATCACCGACAAAGCTGCAACGAGCAGTTGATAATGTTGCTGCCTGGACCTGCAAATGGCGAATCAGGTTCAATGAGGAAAATCTACATATGTAAACTTTACAAACCGTAACATTGGTTACCAACCCATTTTCCTCAATGGCATAATGGTTCCACCATTATGCTAAAAATACCTGGGAATGACTCTTGATGCCAAACTCCGATGGAAGGCCCACATCAAGAAGAAGCAAGATGAGCTAAACATCAAGTTCCGGAAACTATACTGGTTACTTGGAAGACGATCCGAACTAACAATCTATAACAAGCTGTTAATCTACAAACAAGTGCTGCGGCCAATATGGATATATGGCAGTCAATTGTGGGGCTGCGCCAAAAAATCTAATGTCGAGATAGTCCAAAGATTTCAGAACAAAGTACTAAGGCATATAACTAATGCGCCTTCTATCTACGGAATTGCGACTTACATAGAGAACTCGGCGTAGAAACGGTTGCGTCAGTTATACAAAGATGTGCTGTTTCACACGAAAGTCGCCTTCAGCGTCACATCAACGAAGAAGGGTCCAGGCTCCTCGATGTGGAAAACTTGACAAGAAGACTTGATCGTATCAAACCATTCGAGCTTACCAAGCTGCCAAACAACTAAGGAACCATAGGGAAAGCTTAGATTTTTAATCATTGTAGTATCTTAGTGCCAAAATAAAACAGATTGTTAGTCGTCTCTGTGACTAGTTTTTGTATAATCTTGCACACAGTGTGAGCATGTAATAAAAAACAACTTGCTACATAGTCCCAGATAACACATCTTGAAGAGTATCGCAACATTTAAGCGCCCTGTATATGCAAATCATTCCGAAATAATGTATGTAGAACACGCAATTGCACTGCTGAATAAAAGATAAAATTCGGAGTTTATTTTTGTACTATTTTAGGTTGCAACAAGGTGGATCTTTTTACGACCAAACTTTATATTAATAAATTATTTTAATGAATCTGCGCATTTTACCTTATATTTATATTAAAGTGTTAATATCTATTCTTGCAGGCATAAGAAATGTTCAAGCGAATGGCATCCGGCAACATGGACTCGTAAATGCGATCATTCATAACCGATTTACAACGTTTACGTCTGTTGTAGTTCCTGGAATTTGGAGAGTTATATTTTCGTAAATTGGAAGTAAATAGTAAGTTTTGATTCTAAGTCCTTAAAAAGAAAAATTCAAACAATCCAAACCAAATTAGCAGGCAAGACTTGAATTTTAACACCTTTTAAGGCTAATGTGTATTCACGACAATATATTGTGTGTTATTATATACAAGATACGAATATGTGCTGCTATGCGTAGCTCCAAAAATTGTTACAATAATTGCGTTCTCCCAAATATTCTGTATACTTTTCAAGTATGCAGTTTTATCCCTATGTCTAACGGTTTTGACAATATTTGCATGTTATTATACTAAATGACCGTTGCAGTCATCAAAGTTATTACTGAAACTGTCCAAATGACCAAATAATCTGAAATGCAAGTTTACAGAACCGTTAAAAAAGTGTAATTTACATGCAAACATACATAAGGTCGTACTTTTATATACATTGTTCCTAAAACATGTAAAATTTGCCATCAAAAGTATTTAAAAATTAAAGCTTTTCCAATTGACAGATAATCCAAAATAAGCATCACCATCCATTAACTTACCTATAATTCCATTCCGTTCGTTTCAAAATAAGTGTCACTTTTTAAAAAATATTTTAGATGTATAAAGCAGAGCCGCTTTAGCAAGACCTGAACTTTTCGGAATTATTGCATTTCTATTTTTCGAGTTACAATAGCAGCCCATATGTGTGGGACACTGTATATTTGAATTTTTAAATTATATATTTATTTAATTCCTATTTGTTGAAGCTTAATTATATTTGAAATATATCTGAACAAAGAACAGTTTTTTAATTGACACCAGTAGCTTACATAGTCATCAAAATTAATCTCAGAAACAATAGCATGAAGGAAGTTTGCTTCTGACCAGTTGCGACCGCTTTTTGCAAACCATTTGCCTTCTAGCGGCATCGAGTCAAGACTTTATTTTAATGGGATTCATTTGGCCGCAAGTACTATGATAACATTGTGATGTGACAAGACTGTTTTCTTAAGGTGTTTTAACCTTGCAAGACCTGCGCACGTCTGAAGTTGATTGATGAAGGTTTCGATTTATATCCCTAACATTTGGCACAGGCAATAGTTTGCCATTCAGGCAAAGATAATAGTTCGTTAATATTTTTCACATGTGTTCTCTAGGTGCGTGTTTCCGCTTTATTTACTCATTTTGTAAAATGTCACAATTAGAATACTAATTTCCTGGAGCCAATAAATAAAGCTTTTAGAAATCTATCTGTTCTAAACGCAAAGCATTAATGGTAGGAGACGCATGAGAGGCAACTAAAACTATTTCTACTAAAAAAATTTATGAGCTAAAAAGAAATCAACGTTTTTCAAATAAATATTTTAAAAAATATTGGAAATAGTGTGTACACATTGGATCAAATGAATTAACAAAATAACTGTGTGCACACTTTATTACACCAATTGCTAAATAATTTAAATAATATTCCGAAAGTGGTCATTCAGCACCTGTATTACAATGCACTGGCTCACTACCCACATAAATTTTTCATATGTTTTCTATACTTTATGGCATAACCATTTCTGTAGTAAAAAGTAAGAGAACATTTCTGATATAGTATATAGTCCTGCAAATTGCTCTTAGAATGTTTTAAGCTTAATGTAAATATTTCAACTTAATTTAAAATCTCAATCTGCAATTTGTGTGTTTTACTAGTATTGTTCCTATTTCGAAAGCAGTGCAATTGAAAATAACAAGCGAAATTTCAACAATAAGTTAAAATATAATTCAATTTAATATATTTGATTTCTCATCAGACAATATCTGAATACCTCAACTAAGGCAAATCGATGAAAGCTATCCATAAAATAAAAACCAGTTTTTGAAAAAAACAGTTTAATACGTTACATTTGAGTTGCAGTAATATAGACAACATTCTATAAAAGTTCGTTCACATTGTCAATCAGTTTTTGGGTAAAAGTTGTGACGGTTGAATTTTGATTTTAATTAGCGGTCCACCTGTCTGCTGGTAAGATTAACTAGTTATTAGTAATCTTTCGTATTCAACCGATATTTCTTTATAATATGTTTAGTAAACAAATTTGTCAGGTTAGGGTTTTTAATATTTTCCATATTATTTATATTTCAATAATTAAATATTTGTATCTCGCTTCCGAATATCTGCAGTATTTGTTATGGTTTTGGCTGGTAGCGTGGTGGTCGCACAATCTTTAATGACCACAGTTTTGAATGGAGGGGGGCGGAAAATCGATCCAGGAAGTGTCAACCAACAGAGGGGAATCAAGTACCAGCCTTTGACCAATTTCTCCACCTGTCTGACTTCTGCTAGAGATCATCGGCTGCCTCCTGGTTCCCGACTAGGGATCGTAATCACGAAAATTGTGGATTGGGTGGCCAGGGACAGTCTGGGTGCGACTCGAAACTGAAGACAGGTGGAGCGGACCTTGGTAGCACGAGGTGTCGGCGATTTTTGGAGACGATTGTGGAGACGTAGTGTGGATATTCGGGCAAGCTACACTTAAAGTTATTTCCTTTTTGTCATAGTCATTAAATTAAGTAGTTAGATTAGTTCAGATTGGCAAATGGTTAGCAGACGGTAATTTGTGGTCGTCAAACCACATGTTTCGTGTTCTTGTTAAGTTTTATCGTGAACAATTTCAGACAAAGGACTTGAGTAGGTATTTTGGCAGCATACCACCGCTGAACGTTCTAGCTTTGCTGCGAAAGCTAGTGGCGCTTCAACGAATCCACCCTTCGGGCTTTGACAAGACCGCCCGAAATACCTGCTCATGTGAACCGTCTCTTTTTTGTGTTAACCTTTTAAAATTTAAATCATTAATTAAACAGCTTTCATTAACGTTGCGTTTTATTTTTCTTTCTTTGTCTCTGTCAAATTTGTCGTGTTGCGAAGTAGCTTAAATAGTTTTCCACATCACATTTCTGAATGTAAAAGGTAATAGCTCTTGAAGCTCGCAATAATACAGAAAATATTTTGCAACTGTAATGATAACCGCCCGGAAAGTGCTGTTTTTCGTTTGAAAAAATCATGATTTTTGGCCAAGTTCATAAACTAATTCATCGTTATGATGATAAATGAAATAAAAACTTGTTAGTTTGACATTCAATCAGTTCAAATACGATTTTAAAAAGTTTGCTTCATTTATTTTTCATTTCATATGGCTACCGACAAAATATCTAAAAAATCACTACAGAAAACGGCCAAATAAACAGTATTTTCCGGACGAAATGACTATTTCCTACTCTCCGAGTAAACGGCAATAACTTCTTCAAACGGAATACCGCGAAGTATTAATCGCGATGTTTATCGGTAGTAAAAAAGTTGAGTAAAACAAGTTTCACTCAAATATTTGGTCAGGTACAAAACATATATTTTCTATCAGAGCACTTACAATTGCATATCAAGAATTTTTTATATAGGTAATAGATTGGTATCCACCGAATATATTACTCGGGAAGCACGAATGGAGAGTATGAGCACGGAGTGGGCATTTTCATAAACAAGTCAGTTGCTAGATCTGTCACAAACTTTGCTCCAATATCTGAAAGAATTATGTGATTACAGTTAAAATCAACACCAACCAACATAAATATAATTCAAGTATATGCGCCAACAACACAACACTGTGATGGGGAAGGGCAAGAATTCTATTCCCAAATTAGAAACATATTGAAGGAATTGCCTAAACAAGAACTAATAATAACTATGGGAGATTTTAATGCAAAAATTGGAAAGGGAAGGATAGGAGATATCATAGGACCATATGGGTTCGGGGAGAGGAACGATAGAGGAGACTTGCTTGGTCTATTTACAGAGGAGCAAGAATTTATGATAACAAACACACGGTTCAAACTCCCAGCTCGGAGGTTGTATACCTGGAGATCACCTCGCGACAGGACGGATTATGTAATTAGTAACCAGACCGACTTCATACTTGTAAACAAAAGATACCGAAATAGCTGTAAGTCGGTAAAAGCCTATCCAGGAGCTGACATACATTCAGATCATAATCCCCTTGTCGGTGTATTCAGGATAAAGATGAAGAGACTAAAGAGGAGTAACGTACGTAAGCATGATTTGCGGAAACTAAAAGAACCATTAATAAATAAACAAGCAATAACCGACCTAAATAACGAAATCTAATTTCTGTCAGACCCGAGCCATTAAGACCAATGAAGTAAACTCAGCACGACAATTAAGAACATAAAAGACGACTGGTTACAACCTGATAAAATAAAAAAGAAATCCTGGATGACCGACGAGATTCTGCAGTTAATGGAACAACGAAGAAAAAAGAAAGGCGATGACAGCGCATACAACAGCATCAACAAAATCATTAAAATAAAGATCCGTCAAGCCAAGGAAAGATACATTAAGGAAAAGTGTACTGAAATAGAAACACTGCAGGTAAGGCACGATACTTTCAACGTACACCGAAAGGTTAAAGAGTTAACTAGGACGTCTAAACGTAAACATGCGACCACCCTAACTAACAACGAGGGAAAACCTATAACTAATGTTGCTGACTTGAAAAACACATGGAAATCATACATAGAACAACTCTTTTATGACACAAGACACGAACCTCCCAAAGTAAATGATGATACAGGTCCAGATATCCTCATTGACGAGCTCAGAGCAGCAATAAAGTCCATGAAGGAAGGAAAATCCCCAGGACCCGATAATATCAATATACAGTTCTTGAAACTTTTTGATGAAGGCAGCATGAGGTGGTTACCAAATGTGTTTAATAAGATATACAGTTTTGGTAGGATTCCGCACCAGTGGCTCACATCGGAGTTCATTACCTTGCCTAAAAAATCAGGAGCTAAAAAGTGTGAAGACTTTAGAACAATAAGTCTGATGAGCCACCTACTAAAACTATTTCTGAAAATCATACACAGAAGAATCTACATGATCTGTGAAGAACAAATAACACCTACACAGTTTGGTTTCAGAGATGCAGTAGGAACACGAGAGGCCATATATAGCATCCAAGTTTTATTTCAGCGATGCAGAGACATGAACTGTGAGGTGTTTACATGTTTTGTTGACTACCAGAAGGCTTTTGATAGAGTAAAACATCGAAAAATGGTAGAAATTCTGAACGATGTAGGCTTGGATGGAAGGGACATTAACATAATAGTCAACCTGTATTAGAATCAATCAGCTTTTGTCAGAATCGAAAATGAGACAACAGAGGAAATGGAGATACTGAGGGGTGTAAGGCAGGGCTGCGTTCTCTCCCAATTATTGTTTAATATTTATTCAGAATTCATATTTAGAGAAGCCTTAGAACACACAGATTCGGGAATATTCCGGAATGGAGAAAGAGTGAACAATATTCGTTATGCAGACGATACGGTCGTTTTTGCTGACAGCATAGAGTGCTTGCAAAATCTCATGAATAGAATAACAGAGTGCAGTGAACTATATGGCTAGGACGTTAATATTAAAAAGGCAAAATTAATGATTATAAGCAAAGACGACATCAATAACTGTTAGCTTATAATCAACCAAAAACGGAAAGAACGCGTGAGCAGTATTACTCATCTCGGAACTCTGGTGAACGAGCAATGGGATCATTCACAGGAAATAAGAAGCAGAATTGAAAAGGCCAGGACTGCATTCAGCAAGATGAGACATCTGTTCACAAGCCATCATATAACATTACACACCAAGATAAGACTTCTGCGCTGTTACGTGTTCTCTGTCCTGTTTTACGGGGTGGAAGCATGGACGCTTACTGAAGCCACAACGAAGAAATTGGAAGCATTCGAGTTATGGTTATATCGAAGAATATTGAAAATACCATGGACAGACCACATAACAAATATCGAGGTTCTCAGCAGAATAGGCAAGGAAAGGGAAGTAATTGATACTGTGAAGGAACGAAAGCTCCAATATTTAGGACACGTTATGAGAAATGAAAACATATTTCACTTATTGCAGACTATCTTGCAAGGAAAAGTATTAGGAAAACGAAGTGTGGGTAGAAGACGAATCTCATGGTTGAAAAACCTTAGAACCTGGTTTGGTATGAGTACAATTGAGTTGTTTCGGGCTGCAGTGAACAAAGCTAAGATAGCATGTATGATAGCCAACATCCGAAACGGATAGGAACCATAAGAAGAAGATTGGTATCGCATCTTTTACGTACTCATTGGTTTTCACTTCTTTAAAACTTTATTTCACAAAAACATTTTAATATTTCTCCTTACGTTATGTATACTGCACACTTTCCGAAAAATATAGGTGCTGATAGGATTGGCTGAAATCGGTCTTAAGATTGCTCAGATCTTAAGACTATCTGTTTTCTTTAATATATCTTATCTACCAAGGTATTTTTCCTGAAATCCCCAGATACCAGCCATTTATTGATAAAGTAAACATTCTGACTATTTCTAAACGATTAGCTTTGCTTATAAGAATTATTAAACAAATATATTTGTAAAGACCAAATTATCTTTAGAAGAAGATTGCTGCCAGGTACAGCAGCGCTGCTAATATAAATTTTAATCACAAAGTAGACGAAAACATGAATATTGAAATTCTTCTACTTACGTTAACATGCGGCTGTTATGCCAGTTAATAAACTTTATGGATTTTCTATTTTGAAAAGCGGCAATGGCATCTAGTAATAAAATAACATAAATATACGGGACGTATTTGTATTAAGCCACGTCTTGCTCAGTTATTATATGATATTTTTATTAGAGAAAACAAAACGCATGGGTTATTAATAATTTAACATACCTTAACAAACTGAACTGAATTTCAAACGCTTACAATCATAAAACACATTAATACTGTTACTAAACCAAGTTTTAAAATGTAGTTGATCCATAACTTGATTTCTACGATTTTTGTATCATCACAAGTTCTTAAAAACAAAATCATATAATATAATAAAATAATCCGTGCACAGTTTCCATTTATGACAAATTTTGTTTAGAGTATATTGACTACAAACTTTATCAGTCATAATATTTAATTTGGAAATACTTTAAAAGCTCTTGATAAAACCGACAATGGTCTGATAGGGTATTCGTAATATAAGAATTCTGTATTAGAAAGCCGTGTGGAGAAGTGTACCGATAACGTTATATAAATAATTCAAATAAAGATCTGGAAATTAATAAATGGATCTGTTACAGCAATTAGGTAGGGTAAATAGTGCTGTCTTAGGCGTACGTCTTGAACGAAGCTAAACAGTTGTATTAGTACTTATTTACTCGGCATGGAAAATGCAGAAATGAAGAAAATGAAATTCGATCGGCAAGGAATAGGAAAAATAAAGGATATTGTAATATTAGAAGACGTAATATTGACGAATATCTGTCAACTGAAGGAAAATCTGAAGATAAAGGGATTGGTTACAATGTTTTTACTATCCAATAAATTTAATTAAGACTAATTAATAATATAGATCGGCAGTCTGAAGATCTTCAGAAGATTCCGATGAAACTATCAAAATAACCTTACCAAATGTGTGTTACTCCGGCCTTTGAAGACAAAACGCGGCGCCAAAAAGTAGTACATACATAACATAATGGATATATTTTGCTTAATTGATGCGCCATGTCTACTCCATAGTGATAATGGCGGAGTATTTGTAAATGCTGTAATCACTAACCTAAACGATTTGTCTGAGGCAAAAATTGTCCCCGGAAAATTTAAGAGTCAAGGACCTATGGAATGGACTAATCAGGACCTTCGTGATATATTCGAAGGAACTAAATTCAACTAAATGGTCTGCGGGTTTTACAATTTATACAGCGTGATTCAAAAGTGGCGTCATTCCTCTGGGGGTGTTGTCTGGGGGTGTTTTGGAGAGTACAGGAAAAATAGTAAAAAAAATAATTCTTATCAAAAACTGAGATATTTGCCAAAAACTAGCTCAGAATTACGGCAACGATGCTTTTCAAGGTAATCTGCCTAATTAACATAACGTGAAATATCTGTTACTTCTTAATTATTGAAAATTGTAGTAACCATGGATAAATACAAAACGGAAGAAAGAGAAAGCAATAGAAATATTTTGAGGTTAAGATAACGCTGTCGATTTGCCGTCAGTGCTGCCATCCTTTTTGGGGCAGATGAGTGATATACCTAAATCCTCCACATCTGTCAACCAAAACCTCCTATTGAAGGTTATGTATTAATGATCAATATTAATCAAATAACATACAATTAAGTTGTTAAATCACAAGAGGTTGACGAAGTTCTGCCCGTTTAACTCCGGACATGTTTGTTCCCCAATCACTTTATTGTGCACTCTTCGCCGCAGTCTGGGATCACCTTTTGATCAGCTTCTCGTATTCGGTTAATTAACTCCTGCTCAATTTGTACCGGTGTTCGGAAGATCAGAGACTTAATGTGTCCTTGTGTCCTGTGTCTCTTACCTACATGGTAGGAATGTGGCCTTTCCTCTGGGGAGTTATAGGGACAATTATCCTGTGCCTGGGAAAGTATCAGTGGTTGTGCAATGCTCCGAGCACTCCTGGAAGGCTCTGCTGCAATTATCTCCAATACTTGTGCTTCTGTGTCTGAAACCCGAGCATCTCTAGATCGTCCACAATCTGCGTCAATTCCTGGAGCCAATCGTCAAGTGTCTCTGGCCCTTTGCTGGTGTAAGGTCTTACACCTTCTGCTATGTAGTGTGGCATTTTCCCATAACTAATCACATATCCGCAAATTCGATGTTGGTGTAAATTTTGTGAAAGGAGCTTCAAAGTAAGTCACAGATTGACAAATACTTGTTATTATTGATAAGGGCTATCTACCTGTAACTATCTGTTAATGGCAAAAAAAATCATTGCCGCTTTAACTTTTCATCAAAAAATTGTAGAAGAGGTCTTTTTTAATATCAAAAATTTTCGTAATTTGAGGAAAATATCGTAATTTTTCTTTTCGAATGGTTTTTTTTATATTATTTTTTAAATTTTTTTTTTAATTTTAAAATAATACTTAATAACAAAGTTGAAATTCGATTTTCAACTGTTAATATCTTCTAGAAATTTTCGAAGAAAAATTTTTCAATATTTTTCTCGTACTCTCCAAGTGAGCCCCTATAACCCCTTAAAAGGAATGACGCCACTTTTGAATCACCCTGCATAGTTGAAAAGAAAATAGATCCTACCACAAAGCTAATTAAAAATATCCTTTTGGAGTTTCCTTACGCTGAAATGGCCTTACAAACTCTACTGGCTTACTATTACAAATTGTTGAAAAATTGCAACGAGATGAACATCGGACGAATAGATGGAAAACACTGTATTGAAGACCAATGAATCTTTTAAAGTAAAACCTGAAACCGAAGTAAGTAGGAAAACCATTGCAAGTACCGAGTTTTCATTAGAACAACATGAAAGTGAGTATACTTACATATAAGAGAAAACAAAGGCGATGGATAGAGTCACTAAACAGTTGAAACCAGAGTTTCATCATGAAATAGAGGATTTTAATGATAGCTTAAATACTACAGAAAAGGTCAACAATATCTGGAAAGTTTGTCCATCCAGACCCAACTTTTTTTTGTTAATAAACTTCAGAAATACTTTTTACAGATAAAATAAATATGTAAAATAAATTGCTCCAAGAAGCAATGGCAAAATAAAAAATGCTAATTTTTTTCAAGACACATAAAATGCCTCACCAAGTGCGCTAATTATGCCACACCAAGTTCATCATGCTCATTCATGCAGTAAATAGATATTTTTTCATATTTCGATTCAGTCGAGTTTTAACTAATTTCAAGTAATCAAAAAGGTTGAATTTAATTAGTCCGAATTTCTGGGAGTTAGCTTTTGGCTGACATATTCACATTTTTGTACTTTAAAGAATGAACCCTATCGAAGTTTCTTTCGAGGAGGTTTTCATAAGTGTTGACATTCATTATAAACACTTCTTACAATATGCCTAAAATATGAAACTGCCTTTGTTAGGCAATGGAAATATTACTACTAAAATTATCCAAGGGAACTGTTATTCAACCCTTTCGAGAAGCGACAAGCGTTCGTTCTTACTAAGTTGGTTATGATGCTCATTTGTAGATAGTAAGATATTATCATCTATAGATTAGAAAAATAATGCAAATATAATACATTAATTATATAAAAGTGTAGAAGTACCGATTTGGTCGACATCCCTTTGTATTCCAAATAAAAATTTCTTATTACTACTAAGTATTTTAAGTAATTAATTTCTTATTACTACTTAGTACTACTAAGTACTAATGTAACCAATGTGAGATGAAGCTAAAGAACGGAAAATATGTTTTACTACATACAGAAAAAAATACTTAAATAATAAACAATGTCCGGTCTTCATAAAGATAATAAAAATATTATTAGTTGAACACTACTTTTCTACAAATTTAATGTAAACTTCATAGTCCCATATAACGAGTTTGCTGCTGTTTAAAACACTAGAAGTATTTTACATTAATGAAGTGACCAATTAAAATTATTTACTGTTATGTATAAGGAACTGCGAACTAAACAGAATTTGTAGGCATTTGTATTAAATATATAAATTTTTTTAAATAAAATAAAAAAAAATCTGGCCGAGTTGTAGATAATACAAAAATATATGGACATTAACAAGGCTTTCGATAGTGTCTGGCATAGAGGCTTACTATACAAACTATACAAACTACACACACCAACATATCTACTACACACCATAAAGAACTTACTAGAAAACAGACAACTACAAGTACGAATTGACAAAACACTGTCATTTTCTTTTTTCCCCTGAACAAGGGCTCCCTCAAGGATCCCCGCTCTCACCGTTTCTCTACAATATATACTGCCATGACATATACAATTACAACTTACCAGACCAAAAATCAAATCGACAGATCGGCATACATATTACAATACGCAGACGACACGGCACTTATTGTACATGACAAAACTACTGAGAGAGCCGCTCAAAGACTCCAAACACTAACAAACAACACAATGACATGGTTTTATAAATGGAGACTAACACCAAACGCGTCAAAAAACCAACTTCATGCTCACAAACCACAGACTCAACGCTGACTCCCCTACAATAACTGCAGGCGGTCCAAACGACACAACCAAAAAACGACGTAAAATACCTTGGAATCACAATTGACCACAAACTTAATTCACTAAACACATACGAACATCAGGGCAGAAACAATAAAGAGAACAAAACTCTTCCGATCACTAACCTACAAAGACAGAGGAATTAGCACAAACACCGCCACCAAAATATATAAAGCTATTTGTAGACCCTTGCTAGACTTTGGACATATACTCAGACCAACGGAACAGAAAGGACAAAACGTTATACACAAATAACAGAACAAATTGCACTAAGACTAATAAACACGAATAAGACACCCCCAAAACCCACTACACAACCCCCCCACCCAACTACTATACGAACGTACAAACATGACAAAGATCTCGGAAAGACTCATACATCTACAGTTTTATATGTTATGAACTAATGTCAATATAAAATTTCTTTCATTGTTAGTGGTCTAAGGATATTGTCATAGAAGAATATTATCGAAAAACTCAGTAACTATCTGTGTGGTCGTTCTGAAAATATATTGCTATCCTTTTAAATAAAGGGATTTACAGGTACAAAGTACATAATTACATTTTCTGATTCTTATAGATTCAAGCATCGTGTTCGAGAAGAAACTCGCGTCTCCAAAGCAGATAAGATCTATTGATTTCAGAGAATTACCTTTGAAATTTATCCGATTGAACCTAAAGAAATAAAAAGCCCTTCAAAACTGATATCAGCAAGATTTAACCCCCCAGCCAAACGAATGACAATTCATTAACTATATGCGGGCTATAAACTAGAGATGTGATGGTTATGATCGATATTTCTATAGATTCGAAAATATTAAAATCAAATTTTCGAGTTTATCTCAGCAACTTTTTAACCGTTACTATAAACTTTCCTTTTCCATGTTCACATGTTTTGTTTATATTATATCCGTGTCTGGTTTCTGAACTAAGATTTCTACAGTGTTCACATAAATCAACTGAATTTCACAATTTTCATTTTTACTTGTAATGTCTAAGATGAGTTACCCACTTGTTTATTGTACGTGAAAAAGTTTGTGACTCGCATTTAAAATTAATGAAGTACCTATCAAGCATGAACTTAAAATTTCTGATAATATTCTGAACTTAAAATTATTTTATCACACAAAATCGTTTCGAATTGAAAAAAAATTAATATTTCGTCTTCAGTATTTTGAGTCGCAGCATCGATCCATCTAGATATCGATAACGCAGTAAACCACTTGAGCATTGTCAATTTGGCATGCACAGGATCATTCGCTGGGGTGCATAAAGTCACCCCACAGAATCTCTTTTACGGATCGTACAATGAAAATGACCTTGTTTTATTGTACGTGGGTACAGAGGGATGATGAATCATTTTCGGGTAAGCTTATTGATTTTTTTAAACTAGCGAAGTTGCGTAATTAGATGCATGTGAAAAATGCAATTATTATTAATAATTATTTGAACACTTCTTATATCTGCTCTATCAAATTTGCATTGTGGCAAAAACACATTCAAAATTAACAATATCACATTTTACTCCTCATGCCATCGTATGAAATGCTAATCTAGTGAAAAAAATGCAGCTTTATTTATTCTTATTAACTAAACAATCCTAGTGATCTTTCCTAATTTTTTCTGGTTTATTTCAGTATGTTTGAACCGTTCGTTTAAAATCTCAATTTGATGTATTAAATTATTTCTTAAAAATGTTTATGGTAATCAAAGTCTTTCATTGAATTTGAATATTTTAGTTTAGCCCTTGTCATTTCAATAACAGCTTTCTGATTTTTGCGAGCTCCGTTCAATTTTTCTTCATTTAGAACAGGTGCGTATATGTATAATAACTCAATAAACATCTGTAATTATCGGTATCATTCTAGATTGTGTTTTTTTCTTTTTTTAAATCCAACGTATCAATGAATACCTTGTTATTGACTACGTGTATCCTGAATCGAACAATTTCGAGAACATTAGAAAATACTTACAAGAAATAAAATTTTATTACCATTGTTAAGACCGAAATCACGAAACCGAAACAGCCAATTGGGACCCCGATGTTCGTGTAGAGATATTTGAGGGGATGATGAAACCCGATTAATCGGCGGAATATTGACTTCGGTTTGATTCTTGTAATCTTAAAATTTCCGGTGTTATTTACCATGAACTGAATAGCTGATGCGAAAATATTTGACTGTTTATAGATGAATGTCGAATTGAACACAATTGGCTGTACCTTACATAAATTTACAATGTGTCAACAAAATTTTTAACATTATTTGCCAACATAATCATGTTTTGTCTTACAACATAAAAATATAGTAGTAGTAAACATCTTTATTTCTAAAAAAGGCTATCGACCTATCGGTCTTTCCGCCCTTGTTTAATACATGTAGTCTTAATCTAAATAAAAAACAAATATGAAAATTCTCTTATTCTAGGTTAACAATATTATTAAATAAAATTTCAATGGCAAGAAAAAATTATTTTATTGTCCACTAGTCAGTTGCGTTTGTAAGTGTTCGAGTAGCGTTAATGTAGGGAAACGGACGCGGGATTGTCTGGTTGGTCTTGTAACGCAAACGGGATTCAGTATGGTCCAGTTGTAGGGGTTGTTTGTCCATTTTGTCTGTAGATGTATGAGTCTTTCCGAGATCTTTGTCATGTTCGTGGGTTCGTATAGTAGTTGGGTGGGGGGGTTGTGTAGTGGGTTTTGGGTGTGTCTTATTCGTGTTATTAGTCTTAGTGCAATTTGTTCTGTTGTTTGTGTATAACGTTTGTCCTTTCTGTTCCGTTGGTCATGAGTATATGTCCAAAGTCTAGCAAGGGTCAACAAATAGCTTTATATATTTTGGTGGCGGTGTTTGTGCTAATTCCTCTGTCTTTGTAGGTTAGTGATCGGAAGTGTTTTGTTCTCTTTATTGTTTCTGCCCTGATGTTTCGTATGTGTTTAGTGAATTTAAGTTTGTGATCAATTGTGATTCCAAGGTATTTTACGTCGTTTTTTGGTTGTGTCGTTTGGCCGTCTGCAGTTATTGTAGGGGAAGTCAGCGTTGAGTCTGTGGTTTGTGAGCAGATGTTGGCATAAAAATATATTTTGGCACTTTTTCACAAATTTTAACCACACAGCATGTTCGTAATTAAGCATTATCCGAAACTTTTTTGCTACGAAATTTTCCCCACTAAATCCGATGATTTGCGACTACAATTGGGTATTAGAATAACAAGATTATTTCAATTTTCAACATTTTTGAATGGGACATATGATCAGATCCCACATGATCAGGTGCATCTTCAAGGTACAATTACAGTTAAACTAAAATATCAGTAGGATGAATTTTATGACCGCTGAAATATTTCAAAATGCCGCTTTTACTTTCACTGAAATGTTTTTATATTGTTGTCTATCAAGAATTATTTTCTGATAAGTCTGTATTGACCGGCCGATACTTTTTTGTATTATTTTATATATTATAATATTATGGGCAGAAATACCGATAGGTCGATAGCCTTTTCAGAAATAATATTTCTTTACTACTACTACTATAATATTATAACGCAGAATTAGTAATAATTAATAAAGTTTTTCATGAAGAACTCTAAAACATTATTTACTATCATTATAATACATTTCTTGTTATTATAATATATTTATTATTATTATCATTAACGAACATACTGGAGTGACGTTCTAGTATATTTTGAATTGTTGTCTTTTAAATCAGTAAAATGCTACGACATTGCAATTTCTTTATATAGAGTTTTTCGCATAATGATCAAATCTTGTTTAATGGCTTTTAAGTGTTGCGCTGTTGACTTGCTTCATCCAGGACTTTGAAAAAAGACTAAAGCTTCTAAAGTTTCTCCTTCGTTTATGAACATCTCGAGTCTTAAAAACGGTATTTTTGGACGGACAAGTACAATTTTTGAAATCACCAGAATGCGCTATAAAAAAACAAAAATCCGTCATTCGTATGGGCGATTTGATTCAGTATTATCTTGTGGTGTGGCAATATTAATTTAAAATTTGTTATCAAAAATTTTATGAAAGAATTTTAACTGATTCTCGATACATGTAAGTGTTGCACAATATTCCTGATGGCGTTTTGGATTACGGTAATTTGGCAAGGAAAACTTCTCTTACAAGATGTTGCATATTCTCATAACAGGGAAGCAGTTTACATAAAAGAAGAAGAAGAATTTCAAACAGCAGAAAGGGCGACCCTGTTAAATGACCACCTGGGTATCCAAATCTTACATCCATGTGTTAATTTTTAAGCTCTGCTATAAAATAAAAAATGTGCAAAATGATGTAACGTAGAAGAGTGACGTAAACTATCCAATATTTATTATTGTTGTGCAAAATTACAAAATCTGTTTAATTTCCGTTGTGATAAAAATATTATTCTAAAAACAAATCGGATGCTTAATTCTAATCTTTTAGTCATAATTTTACCTCACCTTTGAATACAACTAGTATTTTTTCAAGGTGTTATACCGCAAAGTTTCTAGATCTTCCGATCCTTCTTGCGATATTACTTTTCAGAACACTTTAAAATGAGGAATTGCAAATAGAACTTGAGTAGATTCTCAGACCTCATTACATCGACTGTCCAAAATCTGACGTTGGGAGCCGCAGAATGGATACACTCTTTAATTGCAACTGCGAAGTTATATATTCTAATCCAACTAGCCGTTCTAAGCGTTTAGAAGTGCCTTCAAATCACCATAGGCAGGTTATACAACTTTGAAAAATTAAATAAATGCCTTTTTGAAAAACTAATTTTTGAACACTTTTTTAACGACATCGTGGGAAGGAACAACAATAAGCAGCTTGAAAAACTCCGACTGATAGAGTTATTTGACCGCTACTTATTCTTTGAAGAGTTTGCTGTGGATGCACGCGAATCATGAGATTCACATACCATTAAACCCTGGCTTAGAGACATCAAAAGCGATTTTATGGATGAATATGTCCGTCGAATTCCAAAGGAAAATAAAATTTCTTTACTGAAGAAACTGTATTATATTAGAAGAAATTATATTAGAACTAACTTCAAGTAAAATCATATTAGTTTCGTTTTAACATATGCAAAAAAAAATATTATACGCTGCAAATGCCCAATCCTTTAGTTACCATTCGTATTTGTTGAATTTGAGAATTAGCCTAAGATGTTTCCAATATCTTGCCTAACGTTTAACAGCAGGTCTTATACAGGCTGATTCAAAATTGGCGTCATTCCTCGGAGGATGTTGTCTGGGGGTGTTTAGAGAGGACATAAAACAGTAAAAAAATTAGTTTTTATCAAAATCTGAGATATTTGTAAAAAACTCAATCAGAAGGCCGGCAACAATGTTTTTCGAGATTATCTGCCTCAGTATCATTCCTATATCAATACTTGTTGCCTTTTACTTACAAAAGCTCAAGTAACCATAGAAAAATACAAAAACTGACAATGAAATAGGTTAGAGTAGACGGTAGATTCAACAGGATGCGTTAAATGTAGTCACTTTTTCGAAATGTCAACCCTGCCAACGAGGCATTGTTCTATTATTATCTCATAACCTCAAATTGATGTAAAAATTTCTGTGTTTAACGCCAAACATAATTGTTCCCGTGTAGTCACGTTCTCGTATTGGGTTAACGAACTCTTGCTCAATTTGTACCGGTGTTCGGAAAATCAGAGATTTAACATTTTACATACATGGTAGGAATGTAGCCCTTCCTCGGTAATGAAGTGTCAGTTGTTTCATTAATGCTCCGAGTAATCCTGGGAGGCTCTGCAGCAATTATATCCAATACCTGTGCCTCTATGTCTGGATACCGAACACCTCTTGGTCGTCCACTATCTGCAACAATTCCTGGAGCCAATCGTCCCGTGTCTCTAACCTTTTGTTGGCGTAAGATCTTACAGCTTCTGCTATGTTACTAATAGCATATTCGCATATTCGATATTGGTGTACATTTGGGAAAGGAGCTCCAAACTAAGTCACAATTTGACAAATGCTTCTAGACAATTAGAGACATGTATCTCCTGATAATGTGATAATAAACATCGTTGCTGCTTTGAATTTTCATCAAAAAATTGTAGAACAATACTTTTTCTTCAAAATAATACTTATTAACAAATCTATTATTAATGTCTTCTAGAAATTTTGGAAAAAAAAGTTTTCAATATTTTTCTCGTACTCTCCAAGTGAGCCCCTATAACCTATTGAAAGGAATGACGCCAATTTTAAATGACTCTGTATATGGGGAGTATTTCTCTGACTTTGAATCTTACTAATACAAGAGCAATTGGCATAGTATCTAATGTTGTTAACCACCACGTATGAGATTGTTAATTAATCCGTTGAGAAATTTCCAGCAAACTCTTGTGGATAACAAGTAATAAGCACAACCAATGTAGGTATTTAACATCTTATAATGTAACTCCGAGCATGACTTTTTGGCAATCACCATATAGGTAATACACAAGTTACAGTAATCATGTGGGAACATGCTGTTGGCAATTAAGACATCTTTTATTTAAAGACTAGCAATCATGTAGGAACATACATGTTGACAATTATGAAAAAGTCTAAGTATTTCGGGTTTAAGACTTGCGGCACGTTGAAAACTTATCGAATTATTGTAATATGAAGACAATGATTAATCATATTGAAAGTATAGAAGAATAAACCCCCCCACCCCAACTACTATACGAACGCACAACATGACAAAGATCTCGGAAAGACTCATACAGCTACAGACAAATGGACAAACAACCCCTACAACTGGACCATACTGATCCCCTTGTCTTACAAGACCAACCAGACAATCCCGCTTTCGTTTCCCTACATTAACGCTACTCGAACACGTACAACGCTACGGACTAGTGGACAATAAAATAATTCCTTCTTGCCACTGAAAATCTTACTTATTTAATAGTATTGTTAACCTAGAATAAGAGAATTTTCATATTTGTTTTCATTTAGATTAAGACTGTATGTATTAAACAAGGGCAGAAAGACCGATAGGTCGATAGCCTTTTTAGAAATAAAGATGTTTACTACTAATATATAGAATGAATAGAATCAAAATTAAGGAAATAGAATACGTAATCATTTGCTTTCTTTAATATATTAAGTCAACTTAAAATCCATGCTATTTCAGCTTTAAGGTCGCCTTTAAAATCAGTCGATTTGCCAATTGGACTACTGTCTCAGCATAGTAATAGAATAAATGCAACACCTGCGCTTACATTGTAATTCATGGAGACTTTCTACTCAAATAATTTACATTTCCTGAAATATTTTGCTACTGCTAAACTAATTGAAGTGGCAAACAAAACAACCACTAATTCCCTTTCAAAGTTGATCACATATTTCCAGGAACTCTTTTAAGAACTATGTATCACGGCAACCCATCAAACTTGGACGGTTTTTCGCTGAAAACGTTATGTTGTTGCCAGATCCGAAGATTAACAATTGTATTGCTATCGTTGCTATTTTATTATTAATAAATAAATCTTTCAAAACTTTAAGATTGTACATTTTAAGATTGGATTAACTTGATTGTTTTTTCATTTCATGCTCTAATTAAGCAAAATAGTAATAAAATGCACCATTGCAGGTTGATATTGAAATGGAGTTAATAAGTGTTTCCATATTCATTAAAATTTAAAGAATCCAGTAAAAGTGAGAACATGCGCTTAAAAGACGCAAGCCGGTGGAATATATCAAATATTATAACAGAAGATTTTTTCGACAAAAATAGGTTTGTGATAACATATGATTAAAATCTGGAAAAATCTCATATAATGAGAACATCCATTTTAACAAATGTATTTATATAATTAATTTGGTCATTTTATTACGAAAAAATGATAAATCGTGAAGCAAGAGCTGCAGTCTTCTACTTTGGTTAGTCTTGGGGTCAATTTGCTGTATCCTCTTTAAATGTTTCTTAGTTTTCACTGATACCTTGTACATTTATCTACAAAGCAACTGGTAGTGTCTCAAAGAGAACAAATTTCTTCAACCAATTCATAAACGATGCTGAAAAGGTTAGCATTTGAACTATTTTTATAAAATCTTTATAACCTCTGGAGTGGAAAGTCCTTCAAATATGTTTCATCATTTCTTAGCAACATTCACTTTTAAAGTAACTAGGAAACTGATTGAAATTATAATGCTTTGATTACATGCTCCCTGTAATAAATTGAAATAATCGGTGGACATTATTTGCCGATTGATTCCAGCAACAGGTTTCAATGTTTCGATCAGCGATTAAAGAGCTTTTGAAAATGTCCGGAGTTCGCGGTGTGTAACAGATTGTAAAGTCTCGCTTTTCGGTTATACACGGACGGAACGAATTCACATATTTGTTCAATGATGCGGGTCGAACTGAATTCAGTGAGAAATTTCAAATTGAAAACCACAGCTGATAACGATTTGTCGTATGTTTGTTTAATGAGAATTAAACGTTATTGTCATATCGATTTAGTGACTTTTTTCATGGGTTTTTAAAACTGGGAAATCCTTTAATTTGGCGTTGGTTAGTTATAGATAGTGATTCAAAATTACCGTTTTTGCTTGGGAATAGCTTGTAATCTTCTTTCAGGAAATGGGAAAACATCTCTTTAAGGCTATAAAATTTGATTTATTGTAATTTATAAAAAATACGCCAATAACTACTGGTGTATGTAACGCTGCAATCACTTTGAAATACGAGACTCCGCAATACTCTGGAAATTGTCATATATACAGAGAAGGAAGTGGTATGTTTGATGAAAATTATAAATTACTTAATTTGAGAATACTGTTGTTCTTGATTGTTTTTTCGCTCTCAAATCGTTTGCCATGTCATACGAAAAGAACGTATTTCTTTTCTTTTCTTTTTAAAGTGATACTTTTTTAAATTTATATATTTTAAATTACAATTATATTACTTAAATTCTAGTATGCATCTTCAAATTATGTTTTCCATCTAACTAAGAAAGGTAGTAGATGCACTTGAACTTGGCGTCATAACCTATCATTGATTTTATTTAGTTAAATTTCAAAGCTAATAATTAAATTAACGCTGTGGTAATTTATTGATCCAGGTCTATACTTTTAGTCCACAAACCAGCTCTTAATGAAAGAGCACAAATTAACATACTTTGGTCGAGTTATGAGGATCAGTAAATATAAAATCGATCAAACATTTACATTGTGGCGGAATGGGCAAAATATAACAACTGACAACATGTTAATCTTCTTCTCTTTCTTAATTCAACCGTATACTTCTTCAAATAAAGATATTTAAATATTTTCCTGATATATGCCTTGAAAACGACTACACTAACTACAACCCTGTGTAATACGCTTGCTATACCACTTCAAAACTAACAAGGTGGTACATCAATGAGCATTAAAACCAGAATTATTAAGAATTGCATATTTCTTTCAATACGTGTTAGATATAAACCTTAAAATAAGTTTAAGAGGAGTCTAAACCGAGCTTCGTGGTGATAAGACGTGTCCAGTGTTAGCATATTTAAAGCAAGGTCGTTTACACTACGGCAAAGAATTTAAAGAATCCAACCGCATTTATCGTCCAGCGAGAATATACGGGTCGAATTCAAACGAAAGGATGAACCCTGGGAGTTCGCAAGAATCCGAATCGGATTATGCCTCCGAGGATGGGTGGGTTTCAAAAGCCACAATCGAAAAAAGGGGCAGAAAACCGAAGAATGACCCAGCTAACTCAGCCAACCCCACAACGCCAACACCTGGGCCAAACGAATAGCGTTGGATCATCAGGCTACAACACATAAAAACCAAACAAGAAACAGCAAGACAACATCACAAGATTTCCAATATCTTCGCAAATATTCACAGCGAACGCAATGCCGACCATCACCAGAGTGCAACTTGCAATCAGATGGGAGGAACTCAACCCTAACAACAAGGGATGTGATTATCAGACAAGATAATCACTTTTCCAATTAAAACCAACAATGATGAGAAGTGCAACACCAAATATTTACAATCAACTAATACAAGAAAACATTATAACACATTGCAAAACTACACAAAATGCAACCTCCTCCCCCAAACCCGACAACCAAAGATCAACACCATATTTACAGCAAACAATTCCAGCATTTCAGGGTCAGTGTTGGTAGCTTGGAGTGGACCTTTGAAAGCACGGACGAAAATGTTCCTGAAAAAACATTGGAAGAAGTCAGGTCCTGACTATTAGGATTCTGCAAAAGAATCATCTCCAGAGCTGAGAAACAGTCCCACCTTTGTTGATGAGGCTGAAACGGGCGACCTGGCGACATACGAATAAAAGAGCTGATGAGGCGACCCGCGCAGTGCACTTCCTTGGGCGCGTGTTCAGGATTGTCGAGAGTAAAACCTCCAGCTCCGATTCCTGCTCCATGCACCAAATGCAACTCTTTTCAACATCGAACCGGAGTCCTAGCAGGCGCCTGCGAAGTGCAACAAGTGCCTTGGCCCTCACTCAACATTTAGTTGCATTATTACTCCACTTCCCGTCAAGTGCGCTGGCCTGCAACTCGGACGAACATGCGGTAGGAGCGTAAAGTGCCCGAAGAGGACCAACAGCACCTATCAGTGGTATCCCCAATGTAAAAATTGAGTGTCTGAACAGGAGGACGACTGAGGTGTCGGATGCGATAACTAAAGGTAACAGAATACACTCACCAATAACAACTCCGATCTCATATTAAACAAATGCAAACATCAAATTAACAAGTCTACCAACCACTAACAGAGAAGAATTTGATTAAAAAATGCGAGAAACAATTATAGAAGATTTTGACATCGACACCTCGGTCGTCTTTTTTGGGTAACCATATGTATGTACTTGATGTTCGACATTGTTCCTACCTAACCAAACAATCCGCAACAGAACCCTCATGAACTAACTAAAACAAACAATCAACTACACATCGACCGTTCACATGAGGCCTACTTTACGCCCCAAACCATCACGGACGTTATAACAGTCAAAAACCACTTATTTTACAATTACATAGAACACAAACGACACCAGACACCTGCATATTTGTAAGAGCTCTAAAACCCAAACTAAGGACAGGCACAAACGTACAGAAATTGCAGATATCTATAGGCATGGAAATACCATCATCATGCCAGGGGGCGGGTCGCAAGCTCCTCCGTAAAACCAACATTTAAAACTTGGAAGAGCAACATCCCTCCCTTCCCTCAGCCAACCCTTTTGAAACGACTGTCTACCATTTTACCATACCCTACTTAAACGACCTGATACACATATTTCTGACATACATACACCCACACTCCAACCTAGAACAAACATACTGACCAAGGCAAGAGCATCTATAAATATGCAATAATTATAGGCGACTTAACTTGAACAGAAACAAACGAAACAACTTAAAATATTTTTACAAAATTCCGACTTTATAAACAGCACAGCCCACCAACTTTTCTGATGCCCGCAAAAACCAGACTTCACACCAGACGTTCTACTGCACACAAGAAACTTACAAAAACACCATCCACACATAAACTTAACCAACGAAATTGGATCCGACGACCTGGCGATTACGTTAACATAGACTTACAACATACGCAACCTACCTCCAATACACCTCCTATAGAGAAAAACTTTAAATCTAACAAAGACTGACATAGACAAAGTGAAACAACATATACATGAACTTACTTCAATCACCAGCAGAGCCATTTCAATAGAAACCATTCAACACAACTTACACTAGCCATACAAAAATTTAGCCCGGAAATAAAAAAATGCTTTCTACCGACATTCACTGCCCAAATACTACTGAGACTAATAAAACATAAGAGAGAGAACTGTACAGACTATATACAAACACTCAAAATAACGACCTAAAAAAGACACTTGAACCACTTACAGAAACATTAAAACTTTGATTGGACAATACCGACAGAGACAAATGGCTAGAAACATGTAAAGAAATACAGAAGGACAAATGCAAAACATACTGGCGAAAAATTAAGAAACTGGCGCAATACAGGAAGACTGAGCCCTACTGACACAATGACGAAACGGAATAGAACGTTACACAGACAAAGAGAAAGCGGACGCATGCGCCAGACACTATCAAAGGGCCTTCAGCATATCGATAAACCTAACTTCGACAATGACACTGGAACTTGAGTCAACGAATGGTACTTGAACTATTTTAACAGCTCACCGACTACACCTGCAAACTGATCACAGACACAGAGTACGATGAGCCCTAGCGCATTCAAAGACACTGCACCGGGAGGGGATAAATTAAGGCAAAACTCTTGAAAAGCCTAACTCAAGAAACACACAACTGATCCTAACTGAATTGAACAACTGCATCACAAATGGCAGAATCCCAGAAACATGGAAAAACGGCTTAATAATCCCTATACCCAAAAATGGACTGGACAATACACCGAGCAACTACAGACCAATTACACTACTTCCAGTACTAAGCAAAATTTTTGAATACATAATAAAGCAGCGGCTTGAAAAAGTGATTGGAAAATATATACCTACCTACCAATTTGGTTTCAAACAACATCACTCGACTGTTCATCCGCTCTTTATTTTGGCCAACAATATACAAACTACCCACCTAACTGACAGAAAGACAGCTTGCCTGTTTATGGACATTAACAAGGCTTTTGATAGTGTCTGGCATAGAGGCTTACTATACAAACTATACAAACTACACACACCAACATATCTACTACACACCATAAAGAACTTACTAGAAAACAGACAACTACAAGTACGAATTGACAAAACACTGTCATTTTCTTTTTCCCCTGAACAAGGGCTCCCTCAAGGATCCCCGCTCTCACCGTTTCTCTACAATATATACTGCCATGACATATACAATTACAACTTACCAGACAAAAATCAAATCGACAGATCGGCATACATATTACAATACGCAGACGACACGGCACTTATTGTACATGACAAAACTACTGAGAGAGCAGCTCAAAGACTCCAAACACTAACAAACAACACAATGACATGGTTTTATAAATGGAGACTAACACACAAACGCGTCAAAAAACCAACTTCTCACAAACCACAGACTCAACGCTGACTCCCCTACAATAATGCAGACGGCCAAACGACACAACCAAAAATGACATAAAATACCTTGGAATCCACATTGACCACAAACTTAAATTCACTAAACACATACGAAACATCAGGGCAGAAACAATAAGAGAACAAA